>OY776122.1:12743880-13123880 GCA_963675135.1 Galeopsis tetrahit | reverse complement strand
TCCAAAAAGAAAATAGAGATGAAAGATAACAAAGGGGTCTTGGATCTAGCTGCCTGTCTTCTTGTAGTTGGATCCCCAAGTTTTTGGAATGCTCCAAACTCTACTTGAGCATCCAAATCTGGGTCAATACCAGCAAAAACATCTCTGAACAAGGTTCTAGCACCATGCCAAATGTGTCCGAAAAAGAAGAGTAAAGCAAACGAAGCATGCCCAAAAGTAAACCAACCCCTCGGACTACTACGAAAAACACCATCGGATTTCAAAGTCTCACGATCTAATTCAAAAATTTCACCCAATTGGGCGCGTCTAGCATATTTTTTCACAGTAGCAGGATCACTATAACTGACTCCCTTGAGTTCGCCGCCATAGAACTCAACGATTACACCTACTTGTTCAACACTATACTTGGATTCTGCCCTTCGAAAAGGAACATCTGCTCTAACAATTCTGTCGCCGTCTACCAAAACGACCGGAAATGTTTCAAAAAAAGTGGGCATACGCCGTACAAAAAGCTCACGTCCTTCTTTATCTCTAAAGATAGGGTGTCCTAACCACCCAACCGCTATTCCATCTCCGCTATCCATTGAGCCTGCCCAACAGCATTTTGTGTGACATTCTTACCTACTTACCTTTTTGGCATGGTCCACATACAATGGTGTTGTGAAACCTAAGTTCTGGAATTCCTTTTACTGCATCTGCTTTGATTAGCTTTTTCATTGCTCTGTAATTTGCATGACCCAATCTTTGATGCCATAGAACATTTTCATCATGTTTTGACAACTTACACATATTTGTTCCAATAAGATAGCAATTATCAGCTGACCTAGTACCAGTCATGACACAAACTTCATCTTTATTAAGAACATAACATGAATCTTTATCAAATTTCACATGAAAATTATCATCACAAAGTTGACTAATGCTAATCAGATTTGCAAGTAAACCATCAACATGTAATACATTTTTAAGCTTAGGAAAACCTTCAACATTCAAAGTTCATTTACCAACAATCTTTCCTTTAGAACCTCCACCATATGTAACACTACCACTATTCAAGGTCACATAATCAGATAAGAAATCAATACGACCTGTCATATGTCTAGAACAACCACTATCAAAGTACCATAAGTCAGGTAAACATTATTTTAAGGAGGTATGAACAACATTACAGGTAGCTTTTGGTTTCCATGCAGATTTCAAAAACTGTTTACCAGGATGTGACAGTTTCTTATGCAGCATTTTCAAGTTTTTCTGTTCTTCAAACAACTTTATACAGTAAGGACGAATATGACCAATTTTGAAACAGTAATGACAGATATACTTCCTTTTAACCTTGTGAGACTCTGTTTCTGCAGATGTTGCACCAGATGTGTCAACATTTGCCTTAACAAATTTCACAGGTTTTCTAAATTTATCAGAAATAGAAGCAGTAGTACCATCATAACCTAAACCATGATTATTAGACTTACCAGTAGCTATAGCATTATTTACCTCAGAAGCACTCTTGGAATATTTCTTGAAACATAAAGTAGAATTTATCAGTTTCTCCTTTAAGTTACAGATTTCCAGATCTCTTTTGGTAAGAATAACTTCTAGCTTAGTGATTGTGTCTATCAGATCCTCATTCCTTTTATTCAGAGAATCAAGGGAGAGTTTCTGATTCTTCCAATCATCTAACAGCTTTTGGTATTCATTGTCATCAGGCCTTTTTCCTGCATCATCAACTAAACCATTAAAACAGTTCAGATCTGGGTGACTCTGTTCTGATGTTGCTGTAAATGTTGAAGCATCAGGTACAACATCAGAATCTGTTTCATCCAGATCATCATCTGAGGAATCATTATAATCAATTCTGGTAAAATTAGAATATTCATTCTGATTTAATTCATCAAGATCATCATCAGAATCATCACTCAAGGTAGCACTAAAATTCAGTTTTTGCTTAAGTCTAGTATTGGCACATTCATTTGCATAATGGCCATAACCAGAACAAGCATTGCATTGAACTGATTTTCGAAATTCAGGATCATATCTTGGTTTACCTTCACTCTTTGATAGTCTTGGTGTGAATTGACCTTTCCTCCTTTCTGGTTGAGGTGTTGATGTGTTGATTTGAATCTTAGGCTGAATGTTGCTAGATTTGTTCACAGATTTCTTAAGAAACTTATTAAAGTGCTTAGTAAGTAAGGCAATGTTGTTAGGATCCTTGAGACATTTATCAAGCAATTCTTCATCAGAATCAACTTCAGTAATGATAGGTTGAATCTCAGAAATGTTTGATGTTTCTCCTTTAAAAACCACAACTTTCTTATCAGCATCATTTTCATCAACTTGATTAGTGTTTATTTCATATGTTCTAAGAATACTCACTAACTCATTTTGACTTAATGTATCTGTATTTTTTGCCTCTTCAATAGCACAAATTTTAGCATCAAATCTTTTAGGAACAGATCTTAATATCTTATGAACTACTCTAACATTAGAAATAGGGTCACCAAGAGAATGTGATTCATTAATTATCTCACTTAACCTTTCATTGTAGGATGAAATGGTTTCATCTTCCTTCATTCGGAGATTCTCAAATTTTGTCCCCAACATTCGAAGCTTTGTCCTTCGAACACTGTCTGAACCCTCACAATGCTCTTGCAACCTGTCCTATGCATCTTTAGAAGTAGAACAGTTAGATATAATTTTAAACATTGAAACATCAACAGAAGTAAAAATAGCATTTAAAGCTTTAGAATTGTAGCTTGCTGTTGTTATTTCATCAGCCGTCCAATCAACTTCTCTTTTGAGTTGAACTTCACCATCTGCGTCTGCTGGTCTTTTTGGAGCTTCCCAACCTGTAAGTACAGTCCTCCAAGAACGTTCATCAATTGACTTGATGTACATACGCATCTTAGGCTTCCAATAAGAATAATTCGAACCATCTAAAACGGGTGGCCTAAGTGCAGTGGATATGTGATGTGTTTCCATTGCTAAACTAAACTAAAAACACACTTGACCAAAGATCTAACCTAGTGTCGTCAGGTATCAGCTCTGATACCAACTGAAAGTGTGCTGGGGTGTATATAGAAGTGTTTAAGTATAAGTAGATAAATGTTGCACAGAATGTTGAGAAAAATAGTGCAACACTGACTCTAACAGAATATCAGAAATTAAGATTCACAGCGGAAGACTTGAAACACTAAAAACAAACTAGACACAATGGAAATACTTTTAACATAAATTTTATAAATAAAAATCTATGTCTGCCTTATGGCGTAAAATCAATACTTATCTTCAAGTACAAATGTTGTGTGAAATGTTACAACAATAACTTTCACAACGAAACTATAAACGAGGCAGGTGCCAAGTCTAGAAAACGAACTAAGTGTATAAATTATACACTGTCGAAATGCCTAGTCTATCTAATGATTACACTCTCAATAGATAAGAAGACACACAGTCATACGGGTGGTATACAACGTATGAACTAAAATGTAGAACTATTGGCCACAATTTCCTAACAGGGATGAACGCTCGGTCTAGGATATTGATCGAATAGAGCACACTGAATTATGAAGCCTTCAATGGGTATTTATAGATGTGGGATACGAATTCTAGAGGCTTCCACATTGAGGTCCTATTTTTTAGGAAACTCAACTTCCACAACTTCCATGATCTTTCTAGATCCTTCTTGGCTGCTCCAGGTCGTTCCAAATGTATCTAGGCTGTTCTAGCATGTTCTCCAATGTTCTGGAATCTTCCAGGTTCCAGATCCTTGTAGAAGCTTCTAGATCCTGCCAGAAATGCGACAACATTTAGGTCAACATTTAATGTAGCATTTCAGAAAAGACTTAGAAAAAATCTCGGAAGGTCAAATTTAGATGTTGTTGATAATGTTAAGACATTTAAGAATTAACAACATCTACACTCCTTTTGCTGGATTATTGCCGATATAATCATAAAAAGCCAATTTTTCAGGAATTTTAGACCAGGCTTCTGAGAAACTTTGATTTTCTGCTAGCCCGACGCTAACTCTTCGATATATCTCTTGCTGGAAGTAACCCTGATCCCATTGATAACGAGTGGGACCAAATAATTCGATGGGGGTAGTTGCTGAACCATACCACATAGTTCCAGCAACTACAAAAGCTGCAAAAAAGACAGCCGCGATACTACTGGAGAGTACGGTTTCAATATTTCCCATACGTAATCCTTTGTATAGACGTTGTGGCGGTCGAACGCTAAGATGGAATAGACCCGCTAATATTCCCAATGTACCTGCTGCAATATGATGAGAAGCTATTCCTCCCGGAACAAAAGGATCAAAACCTTCCACACCCCACGACGGATTTACAGGTTGTACTTTTCCCGTTAGTCCATAAGGATCAGACACCCATATTCCAGGAGTACCATACAGGCCTGTTACATGAAATGCACCAAAACCAAAGCAAGCCACCCCAGAGAGAAATAAATGAATTCCAAAGATCTTGGGCAAATCCAAAGAAGGTTTTCCTGTACGTTCATCAGAAAATATTTCTAGATCCCAATAGACCCAATGCCAGATAGCTGCCAAAAAGCATAAGCCAGAAAAAATAATATGTGTCCCAGCTACACCTTCGTAACTCCAAACCCCCGGATTCGTTACAGTCCCTCCTGTGATACTCCAACCCCCCCAGGAATTTGTTATTCCTAAACGAGTCATGAAGGGTATAACGAACATACCTTGTCACCACATTGGATCAAGAACGGGATCAGAAGGATCAAAAACTGCTAATTCATAGAGAGCCATCGAGCCCGCCCAACCAGCAACCAGACCTGTATGCATTATATGAACGGAAAGCAATCGACCGGGATCATTCAATACAACGGTATGAACTCGATACCAAGGCAAACCCATGAAAAATACCCCTTTATCAAAGAAAAAAAAATAAACACTACGTAACTTTATTGCATTGGAATATACTATGACTATCCTACGGACTTCCCCTGTTCAGTGGATTATTTCCTAACAAGGGTTATTTATTCTATATTCTATTATGTTCCAAATAATTGAAGAATTCTGTTCGTAAGAACAAAGAGAAGCAGATTTATCCTATACTCGATAAGTATCAATACGCAATGCTGGATTGATACCAATTTCTATGAGTAAATGCGTTTATCATTCGAAAGGCCTACTCATACAAAATTTCCTTTATTTTTTTGTCTTTCTTTCTGAATTTTTCGAATCTATGGATAAAATAAATATGATAAAGACAGTATTATAAAGACAATAAAACCACACTGTTACGAATCTATGGTATTTATAGATGTGGGATACGAATTCTAGAGGCTTCCACATTGAGGTCCTATTTTTTAGGAAACTCAACTTCCACAACTTCCATGATCTTTCTAGATCCTTCTAGGCTGCTCCAGGTCGTTCCAAATGTATCTAGGCTGTTCTAGCATGTTCTCCAATGTTCTGGAATCTTCCAGGTTCCAGATCCTTGTAGAAGCTTCTAGATCCTGCCAGAAATGCGACAACATTTAGGTCAACATTTAATGTAGCATTTCAGAAAAGACTTAGAAAAAATCTCGGAAGGTCAAATTTAGATGTTGTTGATAATGTTAAGACATTTAAGAATTAACAACATCTACAATCTCCCCCAATTTGACCTTTCGACTACAACACACCTGATGCACATATATTTCTATACATACTCAGTTTTATGTACTTAGTTGAGGTTGACATCATTGCTAAGCACTAGTCAAGACAATACCTGTTGTAATCGTTGGATCAAATCAACTGAAGATCAAGGATAATTTCATAATGATCCGTGCCAAAGGATCAAAACTATTTTATCCAAAATAGAATAAGTATAAACTATACACTTACTCACAACATAAGTAACTATACTAAGATAATAAGTTGAACTGGAAGAATTAACTTAGAATCAAAGTAGGACACTAACAAAAACAAAAATAATAAAAAATCAGAGCAAAACATAATGTAAAACAAAACAGACACTAATACTATACACAACCTGCAATATTAGACACATGATAATCTGCAAACAAATTAAGCAAGGCAGTAAACAAATATCAAGTGGAACCATTAATCAAGTTGCAGTAATAAACATCCTATCATCTAGGAAAAATAAACAACAAGTGTTTCAGAAATTCAGAATTCAAACTTAAACATTAATTACAAAGGTAGAACTGAATAAATGGCTTATATTGCTGTGGTAACAGCTGCAGCATCATCTTCCTGCACCATAGCCATTGTGGGTTTCAGATCTCCCCCTGTCTTGTAGCTTGTCCCTGTTCATCAATGTTCCTGTTCATCAACTTCATCCACAAAGTAAATAGATGCAAGATGTGCAACTACATCAGTAACAGCAGCATCTCCTCCAGCATCAGGTACAGCACCAGCAGCAGCTGGAACTCCATCTTCATTTATCTCCTCAATGACCACATTGGAGTTGGATGGTGGTGGTACTCCCCCTGTTGTAGGTGAAAGGAGGTTGGTCCACCTGTCCTTCAGGAACTGGAGTTCATCTATTGTTTCCTGCAAGTGTTGGAGTTGGAGTTTGATGAATTCCTGTGAAAGATACACATTACCAGAAATGTTGACACGAATGTTCTCAACATTTGGGGGTGCATTTCTCTGATGTGTTCTGGAAGGGCCTGGTTGAGCAGAAGTAGAGGGTCTGGAAGATCTCTGTGGACTATCAGTACCAGGAGCAACTATGGGCAGATCAATGATTCTGTCCCCAATCAATAAGGCAGGAGCAATAGCAAGCAGTGGCACTCTCCCCCTCAAAACATCAGTCTTCTTAGCAGTGAAGCCATGGTGCTTCAGATAATTTGAAATCAAGACTGGATAGGGCAGATTTCCTTTCCCAGTAGTTTTCCCAGTAAATTTCCTCATATGGTGAAAGATAGTATGTCCCAGATTGAACTTCTTAAGTATAGAAATCCTATACATAAGAATGGCTTGGTCTCTTGTAATCTTAGTGGTGTTGGTAGTGGGAATCCAATTGTATATGATCAGCTTATACAAAACAGAATGTAAGGAGGTTAAGTGTCTAGCTAGCATCTTCCTAGTCCACTTAGTCTTTCTACCCCCTGTGATTGCAGTAATCACAACATCCATATCTGGATCATCATCCTCATCAACATTAGGAGTGTGCAAGAACTCATTAATAAGTTCTGGAGTGAATGGCACATCCCTCCCCCTAAAATTAACAGTACCATAAGACCTAGAACTTCTTTTTCCATAACTTTTCTTCATACAGGCATAGAATTCATAAGACCAGTTTGTAAGAAAAGCTTCACCAAATGTAACAGCATTCAACAGATTTCTATCCTCTAAAAACTTAATCATCCCCTTACTATCAAAATCAGGCACATTAATTCTTTTCTCAATCAACAGCTTCCTCTTAGAGTAAATTTCTAACCTTTTTTCAACATAATTAGAGTGATCAGAGATACCTTCACTTTCTTCCTCAGAAGGTAGTTCCTCATCAGGATCAATGTCTCCATCATGTGCAGAGGAGCTTTTGGATGAGCTCTTTGCTTCAGCAGATGAGCTCTTTGCCTCAGAAGATGAGCTGTCCCCATTTCCACCATCATCAGGTTCTGGTGTGGACTCTTTTGCAGCAGCAAATGACTCAGCATTCTTCTTAAGAGATTCTTGCATGTCTCTTAGGCAAACATTGAAATCAGAATCAGAGTCTGATTCAGCAGGTTCTTCTTCAGGGATCATTTTGGCCTTCCCTTTGCCTTTGGGATCAGTAGCAGCTTTCTTCTCAATTGGTTCAACAACAGCTTTCTTTGGTTTCTCAGCAACAGTCTTTGGCTTCTTTGCAGCAACAGTGGCAACTTCAGTTTCTTCATCAGAATCAGTGAACACTTGAATGGGTTCACCAACATCAGCTCCAGCTTTCTTCTTCTTCCTCATGGATTCAGAGTAATCCACACGAGTGAATACACGGTACGATCTCCTTCTTTGTACAGGGCTTCACTGTCTTTTCCCTTTCTGCGCATTTTTCTTGAAGGGAATAGGAGCAGACTCTTCAGAAAGTGAGAGAGATGAGTTTGTACCAGAATCAGAAGCTTGGGCGTCCTCCATTTCTTCATCCTCAGAATCGGATGCAGCAGCAGCTTCTCCTTCAACAACGGTTTCGACATGTTCCTCCGTTGAAACTGGAACAATAGGATTAGGGCTTTTTGTTGCAGCAGTCATTTGAGCAGTTTGATCGGCCAAATAACTTGAGATATCCACAGTGATATCTCCAAATTGCATCACGGGTAGGTGTCCGGTAGTTCGAAGAGTTGCAGACACTTCTTCGACAGCTTTTGTAAACTGTTCAACGGTCGAATCTTGTGGGATTTGGGTAGTTGTTGGAACAGGAGCGGTTGTTGATGGGGTTGTAGAGACATTGGAGTCGGCATTTGAGGAGTTGGATTGTTGCGAAGCCATTGAAGCAAGAATTTCAAGAGAGTTTTGGGCAGTTTGTTTGGAAGTTTCAGAAACAGAGTGTGAGTGAGAGTGAGATTGAGGTTGGTTTCCAGCCATTAAAGGGACGGTTTGAATTTCGAGGCACGAGGTGGGAGAGTGTATACAGCAATTTTGGGAAATACACGGCCAAACACAATTTCTGCAAGAAGTGTACTTAACAAAGCTCGACAAAAAAACAACAATTAGCAGCATAAATCACAATTTTGAGTTTTATAGGGAGAATGTGTTTAGTTGGAGGTTAACTCGATTAATTCCAGAAATAATGTGATAGTGCTCCACATTTTTAGCCACAACCTAGATCATGGTTTAATTAGTGGGAAAAATCCATTTTATTAATTAATTAAATAATTAAGAAATTTCTAGAATAAAGACTAAGTCCAAGCATAATCTGAAAAATAAAAAAAACGTGGGTTAGTTATATAATTTAATAAATAAAATAAATCTCAATAAATAATTAAATAATTACTACTTATAAAAATAAATTCGAATCAGGCAATGTTGTGCTCAAAACTGTTACAAACACCTCAACACGATTTTTACATGAATTTGCTTCATTTGTGTTGCACCATAATTTTTATTTTTGTGTTATAGCATCTAATTTGTATTGATCCATTGTTCCTGTAGAGTACTCCCTCCGTCCGCCTATAAGTTTCTCATTTTACCATTTTTGTCCATCCGCCTATAAGCTTCTCATACCTTTTTTGGTAAGTACTTTTTCTTACACTTCACTTTATATCTTACTTTTTCTCTCTATCTCTCTCCTCTCTCAATCACATCACTTATACTATATATATTATTTAATCACTTTTCTTAATCTTTGTGCCAAAAAGTAACGTGAAACTTATAGGCGGACGGAGGGAGTACATCGTAGTAGCAAATTCCGTGCCCCATACTTACTTAATGGATTACAAATATATTGATGTCTTTACCAAAGAATCACCTTTTTAAAAGAAGGCATCGTAGTAGTGAACTCCGTGTTCCATAGTTACTTAGTGATTTGGTACATCTTTTAGTATGCTAATAACATTCTCATTTTTATGCATTTGAGAGGTGTAAGACATGTTTATTTTTGCACTACAAGGTTCTTAGATTCGTAGATATTTTACAAAGGAATTATTTAACTAAGTAAGAAATAAATTCAACTTATAAAATTTTACAACCCATGATGTTGTCCCAAATGCTGACGCATTTGTGACAACATCCATCCGAATTTTTCAGATAGTGCTCATCCCAAGAGATTTTCTCAAGATTGAGAATCTCTCATGATCTAATGCCTTAGTAAAAATGTCAGCATTTTGTTTTTCAGTAGGTATATACTCCAACTTCACAATGTTCTTCTCTACTAAATCTCTCATAAAGTGATGTCTTATGCTAATGTGCTTTGTGAGTGAGTGTTGTACAAGATTCTTAGAAATGTTAATGGCACTAGTATTATCACAAAAGATTGTAAGTATACCATTCTCAATACCATAGTCATGGAACATCTTGCTCAGCCACAAGAGTTGTGTACAGCAGCTTCCAGCAGCTATATACTCAGATTCTGCAGTAGATTGTGAAACACAATTCTGCTTCTTGCTGTGCCATGAAACAAGATTGTTTCCCATGTAGAAACATCCTCCACTCGTACTCTTTCTATCATCTATATCTCCAGCCCAATCAGCATCACTGTAACCTATCAAAATGTTGTTGGTGTCCTTAGTATACCAGATTCCAAGGTCACTTGTACCTGCAACATACTTGATAATCCTTTTCACAGCATTCAGGTGAGATTCCTTTGGATTAGCTTGGTACCTAGCACAAACACACACACTGTACATAATATCTGGTCTACTAGAGGTTAAATACAGTAAAATACCTATCATGGATCTGTAAAGTGTTGGATCAACATCTGTTCCAGCACTGTCTTTGCAAAGTTTCAAAGAAGATCCCATAGGAGTTTTCATTGGTTTTGAATTCTCAAGACCAAATCTTTTAACCAAGTTCTTAGCATACTTACTCTGGGAGAAGAAAATACCATTGCTGCATTGCTTGATTTGAAGACCTAGAAAATAGTTCAAGTCTCCAACCATACTCATTTCAAATGTTGCAGTCATTGCCTCAACAAATTTACTCAACATTTTATCACAAGTAGAACCAAACACAATGTCATCAACATATATTTGAGCAATTAGTATATCATTTTCAGTGTGCTTAATGAACAAAGTTCTATCTGCCTCTCCTCTAATAAATCCATATTCCAAAAGAAAGTCAGTAAGTCTACCATACCATGCTCTAGGAGCTTGTTTAAGACCATGCAAAGCTTTCTTAAGTTTATATACATGATCAGGATACTGTGGATCTTCAAATCCTATAGGTTGTTCAACATATGCTTCTTCATTTAATATGCCATTTAGAAATGCAGCCTTTACATCCATTTGATGAAGTTTAATATCAATAAAACATGCAATAGCTAGCAGTAATCTAATAGATTCTATCCTAGCAACAGGTGCAAAAGTTTCATCAAAATCGACTCCTTCAACTTGGGTGTAACCTTGTGCTACTAACCTAGCCTTGTTCCTAACAATATTACCAGATTCATCAGTTTTATTCTTGAATATCCACTTTGTTCCAATGACATTAGTATGACTAGGTCTAGGAACAAGTGTCCACACTTCATTTCTTTCAAACTGACCAAGTTCTTCATGCATAGCATTAATCCAGTTTTCATCAGTTAAGGCTTCTTTAGCACTCTTAGGTTCAATTTCAGATAAATAGCATTCAGCATTTACAACATTACACATAGAAGACATGCATATTGTTCTTACCACATCTACCTTGTTTGATCTTACTCTTCCTCTTGTTTGCACTCCAACTGTAGCATCGCCTATGATCTGGTCAGAAGGATGACTTTTGCCTATTCTTGAAGAAGGATTCGTTTTGGGAATGTACTGATCATTCTGTGAATTTACAGCTGACTGTTCTGTAGATGTTGACCCAGATATGTTAACATTTGGTGCAACATTTTCAGACTTCAGTGTATTCTCAGAAGTGTCAGTAACCTGTGATACATCTTCTTCATCTTTGTCATCTGTAAGACCTTTATCATCATCAAACACAACATTAACAGATTCTTGAACAGTGTTAGTTCTAAGGTTATAAACTCTATAAGCTTTACTATTTCTAGAATAGCCTAAAAAGAAACCTTTATCACTTTTAGAATCAAACTTATAAAGTTGATCCCTATCATTCAAAATATAACATACACAACCAAATACATGAAAATATTTCACATTAGGTTTTCTGTTGTTCAAAATCTCATAAGGTGTTTGATTAGTACCAGAACGAATAAAAACTCTATTAATAATATGGCATGCAGTATTCAATGCTTCTCCCCAAAATTTCTTAGCAAGACGTTTGGATGTAAGCATAACTCTAGCCATTTCTTGTAAACTCCTATTCTTTCTTTCAACAATTCCATTTTGTTGGGGAGTTTTAGGAGATGAATATTCTTGCAAGATACCCTTTTTATCACAAAAATCATTAAACATGCTGTTTTCAAATTCCCTACCATGATCAGTTCTAATACGGCCAACTTTCAAGTTAAACACATTTTTGAACCTCTTATAAAGAATTTTAAATGCAGCAAATGCTTCAAATTTGTCTCTCAAAGACTCTACCCAGGTATATCTAGAAAAATCATCTACCACAACTAAGGAATACCTCTTTCCTCCAATGCTTTCAGTTTCCATAGGAACCATCAAATCCATGTGCAGTAATTCAAAGCATCGATGTGTAGTACAATGTGACAGCATTTTGTGTGACATTCTTACCTACTTACCTTTTTGGCATGGTCCACATACAATGGTGTTGTGAAACCTAAGTTCTGGAATTCTTTTTACTGCATCTGCTTTGATTAGCTTTTTCATTGCTCTGTAATTTGCATGACCCAATCTTTGATGCCATAGAACATTTTCATCATGTTTTGACAACTTACACATATTTGTTCCAATAAGATAGCAATTATCAGCTGACCTAGTACCAGTCATGACACAAACTTCATCTTTATTAAGAACATAACATGAATCTTTATCAAATTTCACATGAAAATTATCATCACAAAGTTGACTAATGCTAATCAGATTTGCAAGTAAACCATCAACATGTAATACATTTTTAAGCTTAGGAAAACCTTCAACATTCAAAGTTCATTTACCAACAATCTTTCCTTTAGAACCTCCACCATATGTAACACTACCACTATTCAAGGTCACATAATCAGATAAGAAATCAATACGACCTGTCATATGTCTAGAACAACCACTATCAAAGTACCATAAGTCAGGTAAACATTCTTTTAAGGAGGTATGAACAACATTACAGGTAGCTTTTGGTTTCCATGCAGATTTCAAAAACTGTTTACCAGGATGTGACAGTTTCTTATGCAGCATTTTCAAGTTTTTCTGTTCTTCAAACAACTTTATACAGTAAGGACGAATATGACCAATTTTGAAACAGTAATGACTGATATACTTCCTTTTAACCTTGTGAGACTCTGTTTCTGCAGATGTTGCACCAGATGTGTCAACATTTGCCTTAACAAATTTCACAGGTTTTCTAAATTTATCAGAAATAGAAGCAGTAGTACCATCATAACCTAAACCATGATTATTAGACTTACCAGTAGCTATAGCATTATTTACCTCAGAAGCACTCTTGGAATATTTCTTGAAACATAAAGTAGAATTTATCAGTTTCTCCTTTAAGTTACAGATTTCCAGATCTCTTTTGGTAAGAATAACTTCTAGCTTAGTGATTGTGTCTGTCAGATCCTCATTCCTTTTATTCAGAGAATCAAGGGAGAGTTTCTGATTCTTCCAATCATCTAACAGCTTTTGGTATTCATTGTCATCAGGCCTTTTTCCTGCATCATCAACTAAACCATTAAAACAGTTCAGATCTGGGTGACTCTGTTCTGATGTTGCTGTAAATGTTGAAGCATCAGGTACAACATCAGAATCTGTTTCATCCAGATCATCATCTGAGGAATCATTATAATCAATTCTGGTAAAATTAGAATATTCATTCTGATTTAATTCATCAAGATCATCATCAGAATCATCACTCAAGGTAGCACTAAAATTCAGTTTTTGCTTAAGTCTAGTATTGGCACATTCATTTGCATAATGGCCATAACCAGAACAAGCATTGCATTGAACTGATTTTCGAAATTCAGGATCATATCTTGGTTTACCTTCACTCTTTGATAGTCTTGGTGTGAATTGACCTTTCCTCCTTTCTGGTTGAGGTGTTGATGTGTTGATTTGAATCTTAGGCTGAATGTTGCTAGATTTGTTCACAGATTTCTTAAGAAACTTATTAAAGTGCTTAGTAAGTAAGGCAATGTTGTTAGGATCCTTGAGACATTTATCAAGCAATTCTTCATCAGAATCAACTTCAGTAATGATAGGTTGAATCTCAGAAATGTTTGATGTTTCTCCTTTAAAAACCACAACTTTCTTATCAGCATCATTTTCATCAACTTGATTAGTGTTTATTTCATATGTTCTAAGAATACTCACTAACTCATTTTGACTTAATGTATCTGTATTTTTTGCCTCTTCAATAACACAAATTTTAGCATCAAATCTTTTAGGAACAGATCTTAATATCTTATGAACTACTCTAACATTAGAAATAGGGTCACCAAGAGAATGTGATTCATTAATTATCTCACTTAACCTTTCATTGTAGGATGAAATGGTTTCATCTTCCTTCATTCGGAGATTCTCAAATTTTGTCCCCAACATTCGAAGCTTTGTCCTTCGAACACTGTCTGAACCCTCACAATGCTCTTGCAACCTGTCCTATGCATCTTTAGAAGTAGAACAGTTAGATATAATTTTAAACATTGAAACATCAACAGAAGTAAAAATAGCATTTAAAGCTTTAGAATTGTAGCTTGCTGTTGTTATTTCATCAGCCGTCCAATCAACTTCTCTTTTGAGTTGAACTTCACCATCTGCGTCTGCTGGTCTTTTTGGAGCTTCCCAACCTGTAAGTACAGTCCTCCAAGAACGTTCATCAATTGACTTGATGTACATACGCATCTTAGGCTTCCAATAAGAATAATTCGAACCATCTAAAACGGGTGGCCTAAGTGCAGTGGATATGTGATGTGTTTCCATTGCTAAACTAAACTAAAAACACACTTGACCAAAGATCTAACCTAGTGTCGTCAGGTATCAGCTCTGATACCAACTGAAAGTGTGCTGGGGTGTATATAGAAGTGTTTAAGTATAAGTAGATAAATGTTGCACAGAATGTTGAGAAAAATAGTGCAACACTGACTCTAACAGAATATCAGAAATTAAGATTCACAGCGGAAGACTTGAAACACTAAAAACAAACTAGACACAATGGAAATACTTTTAACATAAATTTTATAAATAAAAATCTATGTCTGCCTTATGGCGTAAAATCAATACTTATCTTCAAGTACAAATGTTGTGTGAAATGTTACAACAATAACTTTCACAACGAAACTATAAACGAGGCAGGTGCCAAGTCTAGAAAACGAACTAAGTGTATAAATTATACACTGTCGAAATGCCTAGTCTATCTAATGATTACACTCTCAATAGATAAGAAGACACACAGTCATACGGGTGGTATACAACGTATGAACTAAAATGTAGAACTATTGGCCACAATTTCCTAACAGGGATGAACGCTCGGTCTAGGATATTGATCGAATAGAGCACACTGAATTATGAAGCCTTCAATGGGTATTTATAGATGTGGGATACGAATTCTAGAGGCTTCCACATTGAGGTCCAATTTTTTAGGAAACTCAACTTCCACAACTTCTATGATCTTTCTAGATCCTTCTAGGCTGCTCCAGGTCGTTCCAAATGTATCTAGGCTGTTCTAGCATGTTCTCCAATGTTCTGGAATCTTCCAGGTTCCAGATCCTTGTAGAAGCTTCTAGATCCTGCCAGAAATGCGACAACATTTAGGTCAACATTTAATGTAGCATTTCAGAAAAGACTTAGAAAAAATCTCGGAAGGTCAAATTTAGATGTTGTTGATAATGTTAAGACATTTAAGAATTAACAACATCTACACTCCTTTTACTGGATTATTGCCGATATAATCATAAAAAGCCAATTTTTCAGGAATTTTAGACCAGGCTACTGAGAAACTTTGATTTTCTGCTAGCCCGACGCTAACTCTTCGATATATCTCTTGCTGGAAGTAACCCTGATCCCATTGATAACGAGTGGGACCAAATAATTCGATGGGGGTAGTTGCTGAACCATACCACATAGTTCCAGCAACTACAAAAGCTGCAAAAAAGACAGCCGCGATACTACTGGAGAGTACGGTTTCAATATTTCCCATACGTAATCCTTTGTATAGACGTTGTGGCGGTCGAACGCTAAGATGGAATAGACCCGCTAATATTCCCAATGTACCTGCTGCAATATGATGAGAAGCTATTCCTCCCGGAACAAAAGGATCAAAACCTTCCACACCCCACGACGGATTTACAGGTTGTACTTTTCCCGTTAGTCCATAAGGATCAGACACCCATATTCCAGGAGTACCATACAGGCCTGTTACATGAAATGCACCAAAACCAAAGCAAGCCACCCCAGAGAGAAATAAATGAATTCCAAAGATCTTGGGCAAATCCAAAGAAGGTTTTCCTGTACGTTCATCAGAAAATATTTCTAGATCCCAATAGACCCAATGCCAGATAGCTGCCAAAAAGCATAAGCCAGAAAACATAATATGTGTCCCAGCTACACCTTCGTAACTCCAAACCCCCGGATTCGTTACAGTCCCTCCTGTGATACTCCAACCCCCCCAGGAATTTGTTATTCCTAAACGAGTCATGAAGGGTATAACGAACATACCTTGTCACCACATTGGATCAAGAACGGGATCAGAAGGATCAAAAACTGCTAATTCATAGAGAGCCATCGAGCCCGCCCAACCAGCAACCAGACCTGTATGCATTATATGAACGGAAAGCAATCGACCGGGATCATTCAATACAACGGTATGAACTCGATACCAAGGCAAACCCATGAAAAATACCCCTTTATCAAAGAAAAAAAAATAAACACTACGTAACTTTATTGCATTGGAATATACTATGACTATCCTACGGACTTCCCCTGTTCAGTGGATTATTTCCTAACAAGGGTTATTTATTCTATATTCTATTATGTTCCAAATAATTGAAGAATTCTGTTCGTAAGAACAAAGAGAAGCAGATTTATCCTATACTCGATAAGTATCAATACGCAATGCTGGATTGATACCAATTTCTATGAGTAAATGCGTTTATCATTCGAAAGGCCTACTCATACAAAATTTCCTTTATTTTTTTGTCTTTCTTTCTGAATTTTTCGAATCTATGGATAAAATAAATATGATAAAGACAGTATTATAAAGACAATAAAACCACACTGTTACGAATCTATGGTATTTATAGATGTGGGATACGAATTCTAGAGGCTTCCACATTGAGGTCCTATTTTTTAGGAAACTCAACTTCCACAACTTCCATGATCTTTCTAGATCCTTCTAGGCTGCTCCATGTCGTTCCAAATGTATCTAGGCTGTTCTAGCATGTTCTCCAATGTTCTGGAATCTTCCAGGTTCCAGATCCTTGTAGAAGCTTCTAGATCCTGCCAGAAATGCGACAACATTTAGGTCAACATTTAATGTAGCATTTCAGAAAAGACTTAGAAAAAATCTCGGAAGGTCAAATTTAGATGTTGTTGATAATGTTAAGACATTTAAGAATTAACAACATCTACAATCTCCCCCAATTTGACCTTTCGACTAGAACACACCTGATGCACATATATTTCTATACATACTCAGTTTTATGTACTTAGTTGAGGTTGACATCATTGCTAAGCACTAGTCAAGACAATACCTGTTGTAATCGTTGGATCAAATCAACTGAAGATCAAGGATAATTTCATAATGATCCGTGCCAAAGGATCATAACTATTTTATCCAAAATAGAATAAGTATAAACTATACACTTACTCACAACATAAGTAACTATACTAAGATAATAAGTTGAACTGGAAGAATTAACTTAGAATCAAAGTAGGACACTAACAAAAACAAAAATAATAAAAAATCAGAGCAAAACATAATGTAAAACAAAACAGACACTAATACTATACACAACCTGCAATATTAGACACATGATAATCTGCAAACAAATTAAGCAAGGCAGTAAACAAATATCAAGTGGAACCATTAATCAAGTTGCAGTAATAAACATCCTATCATCTAGGAAAAATAAACAACAAGTGTTTCAGAAATTCAGAATTCAAACTTAAACATTAATTACAAAGGTAGAACTGAATAAATGGCTTATATTGCTGTGGTAACAGCTGCAGCATCATCTTCCTGCACCATAGCCATTGTGGGTTTCAGATCTCCCCCTGTCTTGTAGCTTGTCCCTGTTCATCAATGTTCCTGTTCATCAACTTCATCCACAAAGTAAATAGATGCAAGATGTGCAACTACATCAGTAACAGCAGCATCTCCTCCAGCATCAGGTACAGCACCAGCAGCAGCTGGAACTCCATCTTCATTTATCTCCTCAATGACCACATTGGAGTTGGATGGTGGTGGTACTCCCCCTGTTGTAGGTGAAAGGAGGTTGGTCCACCTGTCCTTCAGGAACTGGAGTTCATCTATTGTTTCCTGCAAGTGTTGGAGTTGGAGTTTGATGAATTCCTGTGAAAGATACACATTACCAGAAATGTTGACACGAATGTTCTCAACATTTGGGGGTGCATTTCTCTGATGTGTTCTGGAAGGGCCTGGTTGAGCAGAAGTAGAGGGTCTGGAAGATCTCTGTGGACTATCAGTACCAGGAGCAACTATGGGCAGATCAATGATTCTGTCCCCAATCAATAAGGCAGGAGCAATAGCAAGCAGTGGCACTCTCCCCCTCAAAACATCAGTCTTCTTAGCAGTGAAGCCATGGTGCTTCAGATAATTTGAAATCAAGACTGGATAGGGCAGATTTCCTTTCCCAGTAGTTTTCCCAGTAAATTTCCTCATATGGTGAAAGATAGTATGTCCCAGATTGAACTTCTTAAGTATAGAAATCCTATACATAAGAATGGCTTGGTCTCTTGTAATCTTAGTGGTGTTGGTAGTGGGAATCCAATTGTATATGATCAGCTTATACAAAACAGAATGTGAGGAGGTTAAGTGTCTAGCTAGCATCTTCCTAGTCCACTTAGTCTTTCTACCCCCTGTGATTGCAGTAATCACAACATCCATATCTGGATCATCATCCTCATCAACATTAGGAGTGTGCAAGAACTCATTAATAAGTTCTGGAGTGAATGGCACATCCCTCCCCCTAAAATTAACAGTACCATAAGACCTAGAACTTCTTTTTCCATAACTTTTCTTCATACAGGCATAGAATTCATAAGACCAGTTTGTAAGAAAAGCTTCACCAAATGTAACAGCATTCAACAGATTTCTATCCTCTAAAAACTTAATCATCCCCTTACTATCAAAATCAGGCACATTAATTCTTTTCTCAATCAACAGCTTCCTCTTAGAGTAAATTTCTAACCTTTTTTCAACATAATTAGAGTGATCAGAGATACCTTCACTTTCTTCCTCAGAAGGTAGTTCCTCATCAGGATCAATGTCTCCATCATGTGCAGAGGAGCTTTTGGATGAGCTCTTTGCTTCAGCAGATGAGCTCTTTGCCTCAGAAGATGAGCTGTCCCCATTTCCACCATCATCAGGTTCTGGTGTGGACTCTTTTGCAGCAGCAAATGACTCAGCATTCTTCTTAAGAGATTCTTGCATGTCTCTTAGGCAAACATTGAAATCAGAATCAGAGTCTGATTCAGCAGGTTCTTCTTCAGGGATCATTTTGGCCTTCCCTTTGCCTTTGGGATCAGTAGCAGCTTTCTTCTCAATTGGTTCAACAACAGCTTTCTTTGGTTTCTCAGCAACAGTCTTTGGCTTCTTTGCAGCAACAGTGGCAACTTCAGTTTCTTCATCAGAATCAGTGAACACTTGAATGGGTTCACCAACATCAGCTCCAGCTTTCTTCTTCTTCCTCATGGATTCAGAGTAATCCACACGAGTGAATACACGGTACGATCTCCTTCTTTGTACAGGGCTTCACTGTCTTTTCCCTTTCTGCGCATTTTTCTTGAAGGGAATAGGAGCAGACTCTTCAGAAAGTGAGAGAGATGAGTTTGTACCAGAATCAGAAGCTTGGGCGTCCTCCATTTCTTCATCCTCAGAATCGGATGCAGCAGCAGCTTCTCCTTCAACAACGGTTTCGACATGTTCCTCCGTTGAAACTGGAACAATAGGATTAGGGCTTTTTGTTGCAGCAGTCATTTGAGCAGTTTGATCGGCCAAATAACTTGAGATATCCACAGTGATATCTCCAAATTGCATCACGGGTAGGTGTCCGGTAGTTCGAAGAGTTGCAGACACTTCTTCGACAGCTTTTGTAAACTGTTCAACGGTCGAATCTTGTGGGATTTGGGTAGTTGTTGGAACAGGAGCGGTTGTTGATGGGGTTGTAGAGACATTGGAGTCGGCATTTGAGGAGTTGGATTGTTGCGAAGCCATTGAAGCAAGAATTTCAAGAGAGTTTTGGGCAGTTTGTTTGGAAGTTTCAGAAACAGAGTGTGAGTGAGAGTGAGATTGAGGTTGGTTTCCAGCCATTAAAGGGACGGTTTGAATTTCGAGGCACGAGGTGGGAGAGTGTATACAGCAATTTTGGGAAATACACGGCCAAACACAATTTCTGCAAGAAGTGTACTTAACAAAGCTCGACAAAAAAACAACAATTAGCAGCATAAATCACAATTTTGAGTTTTATAGGGAGAATGTGTTTAGTTGGAGGTTAACTCGATTAATTCCAGAAATAATGTGATAGTGCTCCACATTTTTAGCCACAACCTAGATCATGGTTTAATTAGTGGGAAAAATCCATTTTATTAATTAATTAAATAATTAAGAAATTTCTAGAATAAAGACTAAGTCCAAGCATAATCTGAAAAATAAAAAAAACGTGGGTTAGTTATATAATTTAATAAATAAAATAAATCTCAATAAATAATTAAATAATTACTACTTATAAAAATAAATTCGAATCAGGCAATGTTGTGCTCAAAACTGTTACAAACACCTCAACACGATTTTTACATGAATTTGCTTCATTTGTGTTGCACCATAATTTTTATTTTTGTGTTATAGCATCTAATTTGTATTGATCCATTGTTCCTGTAGAGTACTCCCTCCGTCCGCCTATAAGTTTCTCATTTTACCATTTTTGTCCATCCGCCTATAAGCTTCTCATACCTTTTTTGGTAAGTACTTTTTCTTACACTTCACTTTATATCTTACTTTTTCTCTCTATCTCTCTCCTCTCTCAATCACATCACTTATACTATATATATTATTTAATCACTTTTCTTAATCTTTGTGCCAAAAAGTAACGTGAAACTTATAGGCGGACGGAGGGAGTACATCGTAGTAGCAAATTCCGTGCCCCATACTTACTTAATGGATTACAAATATATTGATGTCTTTACCAAAGAATCACCTTTTTAAAAGAAGGCATCGTAGTAGTGAACTCCGTGTTCCATAGTTACTTAGTGATTTGGTACATCTTTTAGTATGCTAATAACATTCTCATTTTTATGCATTTGAGAGGTGTAAGACATGTTTATTTTTGCACTACAAGGTTCTTAGATTCGTAGATATTTTACAAAGGAATTATTTAACTAAGTAAGAAATAAATTCAACTTATAAAATTTTACAACCCATGATGTTGTCCCAAATGCTGACGCATTTGTGACAACATCCATCCGAATTTTTCAGATAGTGCTCATCCCAAGAGATTTTCTCAAGATTGAGAATCTCTCATGATCTAATGCCTTAGTAAAAATGTCAGCATTTTGTTTTTCAGTAGGTATATACTCCAACTTCACAATGTTCTTCTCTACTAAATCTCTCATAAAGTGATGTCTTATGCTAATGTGCTTTGTGAGTGAGTGTTGTACAAGATTCTTAGAAATGTTAATGGCACTAGTATTATCACAAAAGATTGTAAGTATACCATTCTCAATACCATAGTCATGGAACATCTTGCTCAGCCACAAGAGTTGTGTACAGCAGCTTCCAGCAGCTATATACTCAGATTCTGCAGTAGATTGTGAAACACAATTCTGCTTCTTGCTGTGCCATGAAACAAGATTGTTTCCCATGTAGAAACATCCCCCACTCGTAATCTTTCTATCATCTATATCTCCAGCCCAATCAGCATCACTGTAACCTATCAAAATGTTGTTGGTGTCCTTAGTATACCAGATTCCAAGGTCACTTGTACCTGCAACATACTTGATAATCCTTTTCACAGCATTCAGGTGAGATTCCTTTGGATTAGCTTGGTACCTAGCACAAACACACACACTGTACATAATATCTGGTCTACTAGAGGTTAAATACAGTAAAATACCTATCATGGATCTGTAAAGTGTTGGATCAACATCTGTTCCAGCACTGTCTTTGCAAAGTTTCAAAGAAGATCCCATAGGAGTTTTCATTGGTTTTGAATTCTCAAGACCAAATCTTTTAACCAAGTTCTTAGCATACTTACTCTGGGAGAAGAAAATACCATTGCTGCATTGCTTGATTTGAAGACCTAGAAAATAGTTCAAGTCTCCAACCATACTCATTTCAAATGTTGCAGTCATTGCCTCAACAAATTTACTCAACATTTTATCACAAGTAGAACCAAACACAATGTCATCAACATATATTTGAGCAATTAGTATATCATTTTCAGTGTGCTTAATGAACAAAGTTCTATCTGCCTCTCCTCTAATAAATCCATATTCCAAAAGAAAGTCAGTAAGTCTACCATACCATGCTCTAGGAGCTTGTTTAAGACCATGCAAAGCTTTCTTAAGTTTATATACATGATCAGGATACTGTGGATCTTCAAATCCTATAGGTTGTTCAACATATGCTTCTTCATTTAATATGCCATTTAGAAATGCAGCCTTTACATCCATTTGATGAAGTTTAATATCAATAAAACATGCAATAGCTAGCAGTAATCTAATAGATTCTATCCTAGCAACAGGTGCAAAAGTTTCATCAAAATCGACTCCTTCAACTTGGGTGTAACCTTGTGCTACTAACCTAGCCTTGTTCCTAACAATATTACCAGATTCATCAGTTTTATTCTTGAATATCCACTTTGTTCCAATGACATTAGTATGACTAGGTCTAGGAACAAGTGTCCACACTTCATTTCTTTCAAACTGACCAAGTTCTTCATGCATAGCATTAATCCAGTTTTCATCAGTTAAGGCTTCTTTAGCACTCTTAGGTTCAATTTCAGATAAATAGCATTCAGCATTTACAACATTACACATAGAAGACATGCATATTGTTCTTACCACATCTACCTTGTTTGATCTTACTCTTCCTCTTGTTTGCACTCCAACTGTAGCATCGCCTATGATCTGGTCAGAAGGATGACTTTTGCCTATTCTTGAAGAAGGATTCGTTTTGGGAATGTACTGATCATTCTGTGAATTTACAGCTGACTGTTCTGTAGATGTTGACCCAGATATGTTAACATTTGGTGCAACATTTTCAGACTTCAGTGTATTCTCAGAAGTGTCAGTAACCTGTGATACATCTTCTTCATCTTTGTCATCTGTAAGACCTTTATCATCATCAAACACAACATTAACAGATTCTTGAACAGTGTTAGTTCTAAGGTTATAAACTCTATAAGCTTTACTATTTCTAGAATAGCCTAAAAAGAAACCTTTATCACTTTTAGAATCAAACTTATAAAGTTGATCCCTATCATTCAAAATATAACATACACAACCAAATACATGAAAATATTTCACATTAGGTTTTCTGTTGTTCAAAATCTCATAAGGTGTTTGATTAGTACCAGAACGAATAAAAACTCTATTAATAATATGGCATGCAGTATTCAATGCTTCTCCCCAAAATTTCTTAGCAAGACGTTTGGATGTAAGCATAACTCTAGCCATTTCTTGTAAACTCCTATTCTTTCTTTCAACAATTCCATTTTGTTGGGGAGTTTTAGGAGATGAATATTCTTGCAAGATACCCTTTTTATCACAAAAATCATTAAACATGCTGTTTTCAAATTCCCTACCATGATCAGTTCTAATACGGCCAACTTTCAAGTTAAACACATTTTTGAACCTCTTATAAAGAATTTTAAATGCAGCAAATGCTTCAAATTTGTCTCTCAAAGACTCTACCCAGGTATATCTAGAAAAATCATCTACCACAACTAAGGAATACCTCTTTCCTCCAATGCTTTCAGTTTCCATAGGAACCATCAAATCCATGTGCAGTAATTCAAAGCATCGATGTGTAGTACAATGTGACAGCATTTTGTGTGACATTCTTACCTACTTACCTTTTTGGCATGGTCCACATACAATGGTGTTGTGAAACCTAAGTTCTGGAATTCTTTTTACTGCATCTGCTTTGATTAGCTTTTTCATTGCTCTGTAATTTGCATGACCCAATCTTTGATGCCATAGAACATTTTCATCATGTTTTGACAACTTACACATATTTGTTCCAATAAGATAGCAATTATCAGCTGACCTAGTACCAGTCATGACACAAACTTCATCTTTATTAAGAACATAACATGAATCTTTATCAAATTTCACATGAAAATTATCATCACAAAGTTGACTAATGCTAATCAGATTTGCAAGTAAACCATCAACATGTAATACATTTTTAAGCTTAGGAAAACCTTCAACATTCAAAGTTCATTTACCAACAATCTTTCCTTTAGAACCTCCACCATATGTAACACTACCACTATTCAAGGTCACATAATCAGATAAGAAATCAATACGACCTGTCATATGTCTAGAACAACCACTATCAAAGTACCATAAGTCAGGTAAACATTCTTTTAAGGAGGTATGAACAACATTACAGGTAGCTTTTGGTTTCCATGCAGATTTCAAAAACTGTTTACCAGGATGTGACAGTTTCTTATGCAGCATTTTCAAGTTTTTCTGTTCTTCAAACAACTTTATACAGTAAGGACGAATATGACCAATTTTGAAACAGTAATGACAGATATACTTCCTTTTAACCTTGTGAGACTCTGTTTCTGCAGATGTTGCACCAGATGTGTCAACATTTGCCTTAACAAATTTCACAGGTTTTCTAAATTTATCAGAAATAGAAGCAGTAGTACCATCATAACCTAAACCATGATTATTAGACTTACCAGTAGCTATAGCATTATTTACCTCAGAAGCACTCTTGGAATATTTCTTGAAACATAAAGTAGAATTTATCAGTTTCTCCTTTAAGTTACAGATTTCCAGATCTCTTTTGGTAAGAATAACTTCTAGCTTAGTGATTGTGTTTGTCAGATCCTCATTCCTTTTATTCAGAGAATCAAGGGAGAGTTTCTGATTCTTCCAATCATCTAACAGCTTTTGGTATTCATTGTCATCAGGCCTTTTTCCTGCATCATCAACTAAACCATTAAAACAGTTCAGATCTGGGTGACTCTGTTCTGATGTTGCTGTAAATGTTGAAGCATCAGGTACAACATCAGAATCTGTTTCATCCAGATCATCATCTGAGGAATCATTATAATCAATTCTGGTAAAATTAGAATATTCATTCTGATTTAATTCATCAAGATCATCATCAGAATCATCACTCAAGGTAGCACTAAAATTCAGTTTTTGCTTAAGTCTAGTATTGGCACATTCATTTGCATAATGGCCATAACCAGAACAAGCATTGCATTGAACTGATTTTCGAAATTCAGGATCATATCTTGGTTTACCTTCACTCTTTGATAGTCTTGGTGTGAATTGACCTTTCCTCCTTTCTGGTTGAGGTGTTGATGTGTTGATTTGAATCTTAGGCTGAATGTTGCTAGATTTGTTCACAGATTTCTTAAGAAACTTATTAAAGTGCTTAGTAAGTAAGGCAATGTTGTTAGGATCCTTGAGACATTTATCAAGCAATTCTTCATCAGAATCAACTTCAGTAATGATAGGTTGAATCTCAGAAATGTTTGATGTTTCTCCTTTAAAAACCACAACTTTCTTATCAGCATCATTTTCATCAACTTGATTAGTGTTTATTTCATATGTTCTAAGAATACTCACTAACTCATTTTGACTTAATGTATCTGTATTTTTTGCCTCTTCAATAACACAAATTTTAGCATCAAATCTTTTAGGAACAGATCTTAATATCTTATGAACTACTCTAACATTAGAAATAGGGTCACCAAGAGAATGTGATTCATTAATTATCTCACTTAACCTTTCATTGTAGGATGAAATGGTTTCATCTTCCTTCATTCGGAGATTCTCAAATTTTGTCCCCAACATTCGAAGCTTTGTCCTTCGAACACTGTCTGAACCCTCACAATGCTCTTGCAACCTGTCCTATGCATCTTTAGAAGTAGAACAGTTAGATATAATTTTAAACATTGAAACATCAACAGAAGTAAAAATAGCATTTAAAGCTTTAGAATTGTAGCTTGCTGTTGTTATTTCATCAGCCGTCCAATCAACTTCTCTTTTGAGTTGAACTTCACCATCTGCGTCTGCTGGTCTTTTTGGAGCTTCCCAACCTGTAAGTACAGTCCTCCAAGAACGTTCATCAATTGACTTGATGTACATACGCATCTTAGGCTTCCAATAAGAATAATTCGAACCATCTAAAACGGGTGGCCTAAGTGCAGTGGATATGTGATGTGTTTCCATTGCTAAACTAAACTAAAAACACACTTGACCAAAGATCTAACCTAGTGTCGTCAGGTATCAGCTCTGATACCAACTGAAAGTGTGCTGGGGTGTATATAGAAGTGTTTAAGTATAAGTAGATAAATGTTGCACAGAATGTTGAGAAAAATAGTGCAACACTGACTCTAACAGAATATCAGAAATTAAGATTCACAGCGGAAGACTTGAAACACTAAAAACAAACTAGACACAATGGAAATACTTTTAACATAAATTTTATAAATAAAAATCTATGTCTGCCTTATGGCGTAAAATCAATACTTATCTTCAAGTACAAATGTTGTGTGAAATGTTACAACAATAACTTTCACAACGAAACTATAAACGAGGCAGGTGCCAAGTCTAGAAAACGAACTAAGTGTATAAATTATACACTGTCGAAATGCCTAGTCTATCTAATGATTACACTCTCAATAGATAAGAAGACACACAGTCATACGGGTGGTATACAACGTATGAACTAAAATGTAGAACTATTGGCCACAATTTCCTAACAGGGATGAACGCTCGGTCTAGGATATTGATCGAATAGAGCACACTGAATTATGAAGCCTTCAATGGGTATTTATAGATGTGGGATACGAATTCTAGAGGCTTCCACATTGAGGTCCAATTTTTTAGGAAACTCAACTTCCACAACTTCTATGATCTTTCTAGATCCTTCTAGGCTGCTCCAGGTCGTTCCAAATGTATCTAGGCTGTTCTAGCATGTTCTCCAATGTTCTGGAATCTTCCAGGTTCCAGATCCTTGTAGAAGCTTCTAGATCCTGCCAGAAATGCGACAACATTTAGGTCAACATTTAATGTAGCATTTCAGAAAAGACTTAGAAAAAATCTCGGAAGGTCAAATTTAGATGTTGTTGATAATGTTAAGACATTTAAGAATTAACAACATCTACACTCCTTTTGCTGGATTATTGCCGATATAATCATAAAAAGCCAATTTTTCAGGAATTTTAGACCAGGCTTCTGAGAAACTTTGATTTTCTGCTAGCCCGACGCTAACTCTTCGATATATCTCTTGCTGGAAGTAACCCTGATCCCATTGATAATGAGTGGGACCAAATAATTCGATGGGGGTAGTTGCTGAACCATACCACATAGTTCCAGCAACTACAAAAGCTGCAAAAAAGACAGCCGCGATACTACTGGAGAGTACGGTTTCAATATTTCCCATACGTAATCCTTTGTATAGACGTTGTGGCGGTCGAACGCTAAGATGGAATAGACCCGCTAATATTCCCAATGTACCTGCTGCAATATGATGAGAAGCTATTCCTCCCGGAACAAAAGGATCAAAACCTTCCACACCCCACGACGGATTTACAGGTTGTACTTTTCCCGTTAGTCCATAAGGATCAGACACCCATATTCCAGGAGTACCATACAGGCCTGTTACATGAAATGCACCAAAACCAAAGCAAGCCACCCCAGAGAGAAATAAATGAATTCCAAAGATCTTGGGCAAATCCAAAGAAGGTTTTCCTGTACGTTCATCAGAAAATATTTCTAGATCCCAATAGACCCAATGCCAGATAGCTGCCAAAAAGCATAAGCCAGAAAACATAATATGTGTCCCAGCTACACCTTCGTAACTCCAAACCCCCGGATTCGTTACAGTCCCTCCTGTGATACTCCAACCCCCCCAGGAATTTGTTATTCCTAAACGAGTCATGAAGGGTATAACGAACATACCTTGTCACCACATTGGATCAAGAACGGGATCAGAAGGATCAAAAACTGCTAATTCATAGAGAGCCATCGAGCCCGCCCAACCAGCAACCAGACCTGTATGCATTATATGAACGGAAAGCAATCGGCCGGGATCATTCAATACAACGGTATGAACTCGATACCAAGGCAAACCCATGAAAAATACCCCTTTATCAAAGAAAAAAAAATAAACACTACGTAACTTTATTGCATTGGAATATACTATGACTATCCTACGGACTTCCCCTGTTCAGTGGATTATTTCCTAACAAGGGTTATTTATTCTATATTCTATTATGTTCCAAATAATTGAAGAATTCTGTTCGTAAGAACAAAGAGAAGCAGATTTATCCTATACTCGATAAGTATCAATACGCAATGCTGGATTGATACCAATTTCTATGAGTAAATGCGTTTATCATTCGAAAGGCCTACTCATACAAAATTTCCTTTATTTTTTTGTCTTTCTTTCTGAATTTTTCGAATCTATGGATAAAATAAATATGATAAAGACAGTATTATAAAGACAATAAAACCACACTGTTACGAATCTATGGTATTTATAGATGTGGGATACGAATTCTAGAGGCTTCCACATTGAGGTCCTATTTTTTAGGAAACTCAACTTCCACAACTTCCATGATCTTTCTAGATCCTTCTAGGCTGCTCCATGTCGTTCCAAATGTATCTAGGCTGTTCTAGCATGTTCTCCAATGTTCTGGAATCTTCCAGGTTCCAGATCCTTGTAGAAGCTTCTAGATCCTGCCAGAAATGCGACAACATTTAGGTCAACATTTAATGTAGCATTTCAGAAAAGACTTAGAAAAAATCTCGGAAGGTCAAATTTAGATGTTGTTGATAATGTTAAGACATTTAAGAATTAACAACATCTACAATCTCCCCCAATTTGACCTTTCGACTAGAACACACCTGATGCACATATATTTCTATACATACTCAGTTTTATGTACTTAGTTGAGGTTGACATCATTGCTAAGCACTAGTCAAGACAATACCTGTTGTAATCGTTGGATCAAATCAACTGAAGATCAAGGATAATTTCATAATGATCCGTGCCAAAGGATCATAACTATTTTATCCAAAATAGAATAAGTATAAACTATACACTTACTCACAACATAAGTAACTATACTAAGATAATAAGTTGAACTGGAAGAATTAACTTAGAATCAAAGTAGGACACTAACAAAAACAAAAATAATAAAAAATCAGAGCAAAACATAATGTAAAACAAAACAGACACTAATACTATACACAACCTGCAATATTAGACACATGATAATCTGCAAACAAATTAAGCAAGGCAGTAAACAAATATCAAGTGGAACCATTAATCAAGTTGCAGTAATAAACATCCTATCATCTAGGAAAAATAAACAACAAGTGTTTCAGAAATTCAGAATTCAAACTTAAACATTAATTACAAAGGTAGAACTGAATAAATGGCTTATATTGCTGTGGTAACAGCTGCAGCATCATCTTCCTGCACCATAGCCATTGTGGGTTTCAGATCTCCCCCTGTCTTGTAGCTTGTCCCTGTTCATCAATGTTCATGTTCATCAACTTCATCCACAAAGTAAATAGATGCAAGATGTGCAACTACATCAGTAACAGCAGCATCTCCTCCAGCATCAGGTACAGCACCAGCAGCAGCTGGAACTCCATCTTCATTTATCTCCTCAATGACCACATTGGAGTTGGATGGTGGTGGTACTCCCCCTGTTGTAGGTGAAAGGAGGTTGGTCCACCTGTCCTTCAGGAACTGGAGTTCATCTATTGTTTCCTGCAAGTGTTGGAGTTGGAGTTTGATGAATTCCTGTGAAAGATACACATTACCAGAAATGTTGACACGAATGTTCTCAACATTTGGGGGTGCATTTCTCTGATGTGTTCTGGAAGGGCCTGGTTGAGCAGAAGTAGAGGGTCTGGAAGATCTCTGTGGACTATCAGTACCAGGAGCAACTATGGGCAGATCAATGATTCTGTCCCCAATCAATAAGGCAGGAGCAATAGCAAGCAGTGGCACTCTCCCCCTCAAAACATCAGTCTTCTTAGCAGTGAAGCCATGGTGCTTCAGATAATTTGAAATCAAGACTGGATAGGGCAGATTTCCTTTCCCAGTAGTTTTCCCAGTAAATTTCCTCATATGGTGAAAGATAGTATGTCCCAGATTGAACTTCTTAAGTATAGAAATCCTATACATAAGAATGGCTTGGTCTCTTGTAATCTTAGTGGTGTTGGTAGTGGGAATCCAATTGTATATGATCAGCTTATACAAAACAGAATGTGAGGAGGTTAAGTGTCTAGCTAGCATCTTCCTAGTCCACTTAGTCTTTCTACCCCCTGTGATTGCAGTAATCACAACATCCATATCTGGATCATCATCCTCATCAACATTAGGAGTGTGCAAGAACTCATTAATAAGTTCTGGAGTGAATGGCACATCCCTCCCCCTAAAATTAACAGTACCATAAGACCTAGAACTTCTTTTTCCATAACTTTTCTTCATACAGGCATAGAATTCATAAGACCAGTTTGTAAGAAAAGCTTCACCAAATGTAACAGCATTCAACAGATTTCTATCCTCTAAAAACTTAATCATCCCCTTACTATCAAAATCAGGCACATTAATTCTTTTCTCAATCAACAGCTTCCTCTTAGAGTAAATTTCTAACCTTTTTTCAACATAATTAGAGTGATCAGAGATACCTTCACTTTCTTCCTCAGAAGGTAGTTCCTCATCAGGATCAATGTCTCCATCATGTGCAGAGGAGCTTTTGGATGAGCTCTTTGCTTCAGCAGATGAGCTCTTTGCCTCAGAAGATGAGCTGTCCCCATTTCCACCATCATCAGGTTCTGGTGTGGACTCTTTTGCAGCAGCAAATGACTCAGCATTCTTCTTAAGAGATTCTTGCATGTCTCTTAGGCAAACATTGAAATCAGAATCAGAGTCTGATTCAGCAGGTTCTTCTTCAGGGATCATTTTGGCCTTCCCTTTGCCTTTGGGATCAGTAGCAGCTTTCTTCTCAATTGGTTCAACAACAGCTTTCTTTGGTTTCTCAGCAACAGTCTTTGGCTTCTTTGCAGCAACAGTGGCAACTTCAGTTTCTTCATCAGAATCAGTGAACACTTGAATGGGTTCACCAACATCAGCTCCAGCTTTCTTCTTCTTCCTCATGGATTCAGAGTAATCCACACGAGTGAATACACGGTACGATCTCCTTCTTTGTACAGGGCTTCACTGTCTTTTCCCTTTCTGCGCATTTTTCTTGAAGGGAATAGGAGCAGACTCTTCAGAAAGTGAGAGAGATGAGTTTGTACCAGAATCAGAAGCTTGGGCGTCCTCCATTTCTTCATCCTCAGAATCGGATGCAGCAGCAGCTTCTCCTTCAACAACGGTTTCGACATGTTCCTCCGTTGAAACTGGAACAATAGGATTAGGGCTTTTTGTTGCAGCAGTCATTTGAGCAGTTTGATCGGCCAAATAACTTGAGATATCCACAGTGATATCTCCAAATTGCATCACGGGTAGGTGTCCGGTAGTTCGAAGAGTTGCAGACACTTCTTCGACAGCTTTTGTAAACTGTTCAACGGTCGAATCTTGTGGGATTTGGGTAGTTGTTGGAACAGGAGCGGTTGTTGATGGGGTTGTAGAGACATTGGAGTCGGCATTTGAGGAGTTGGATTGTTGCGAAGCCATTGAAGCAAGAATTTCAAGAGAGTTTTGGGCAGTTTGTTTGGAAGTTTCAGAAACAGAGTGTGAGTGAGAGTGAGATTGAGGTTGGTTTCCAGCCATTAAAGGGACGGTTTGAATTTCGAGGCACGAGGTGGGAGAGTGTATACAGCAATTTTGGGAAATACACGGCCAAACACAATTTCTGCAAGAAGTGTACTTAACAAAGCTCGACAAAAAAACAACAATTAGCAGCATAAATCACAATTTTGAGTTTTATAGGGAGAATGTGTTTAGTTGGAGGTTAACTCGATTAATTCCAGAAATAATGTGATAGTGCTCCACATTTTTAGCCACAACCTAGATCATGGTTTAATTAGTGGGAAAAATCCATTTTATTAATTAATTAAATAATTAAGAAATTTCTAGAATAAAGACTAAGTCCAAGCATAATCTGAAAAATAAAAAAAACGTGGGTTAGTTATATAATTTAATAAATAAAATAAATCTCAATAAATAATTAAATAATTACTACTTATAAAAATAAATTCGAATCAGGCAATGTTGTGCTCAAAACTGTTACAAACACCTCAACACGATTTTTACATGAATTTGCTTCATTTGTGTTGCACCATAATTTTTATTTTTGTGTTATAGCATCTAATTTGTATTGATCCATTGTTCCTGTAGAGTACTCCCTCCGTCCGCCTATAAGTTTCTCATTTTACCATTTTTGTCCATCCGCCTATAAGCTTCTCATACCTTTTTTGGTAAGTACTTTTTCTTACACTTCACTTTATATCTTACTTTTTCTCTCTATCTCTCTCCTCTCTCAATCACATCACTTATACTATATATATTATTTAATCACTTTTCTTAATCTTTGTGCCAAAAAGTAACGTGAAACTTATAGGCGGACGGAGGGAGTACATCGTAGTAGCAAACTCCGTGCCCCATACTTACTTAATGGATTACAAATATATTGATGTCTTTACCAAAGAATCACCTTTTTAAAAGAAGGCATCGTAGTAGTGAACTCCGTGTTCCATAGTTACTTAGTGATTTGGTACATCTTTTAGTATGCTAATAACATTCTCATTTTTATGCATTTGAGAGGTGTAAGACATGTTTATTTTTGCACTACAAGGTTCTTAGATTCGTAGATATTTTACAAAGGAATTATTTAACTAAGTAAGAAATAAATTCAACTTATAAAATTTTACAACCCATGATGTTGTCCCAAATGCTGACGCATTTGTGACAACATCCATCCGAATTTTTCAGATAGTGCTCATCCCAAGAGATTTTCTCAAGATTGAGAATCTCTCATGGTCTAATGCCTTAGTAAAAATGTCAGCATTTTGTTTTTCAGTAGGTATATACTCCAACTTCACAATGTTCTTCTCTACTAAATCTCTCATAAAGTGATGTCTTATGCTAATGTGCTTTGTGAGTGAGTGTTGTACAAGATTCTTAGAAATGTTAATGGCACTAGTATTATCACAAAAGATTGTAAGTATACCATTCTCAATACCATAGTCATGGAACATCTTGCTCAGCCACAAGAGTTGTGTACAGCAGCTTCCAGCAGCTATATACTCAGATTCTGCAGTAGATTGTGAAACACAATTCTGCTTCTTGCTGTGCCATGAAACAAGATTGTTTCCCATGTAGAAACATCCCCCACTCGTAATCTTTCTATCATCTATATCTCCAGCCCAATCAGCATCACTGTAACCTATCAAAATGTTGTTGGTGTCCTTAGTATACCAGATTCCAAGGTCACTTGTACCTGCAACATACTTGATAATCCTTTTCACAGCATTCAGGTGAGATTCCTTTGGATTAGCTTGGTACCTAGCACAAACACACACACTGTACATAATATCTGGTCTACTAGAGGTTAAATATAGTAAAATACCTATCATGGATCTGTAAAGTGTTGGATCAACATCTGTTCCAGCACTGTCTTTGCAAAGTTTCAAAGAAGATCCCATAGGAGTTTTCATTGGTTTTGAATTCTCAAGACCAAATCTTTTAACCAAGTTCTTAGCATACTTACTCTGGGAGAAGAAAATACCATTGCTGCATTGCTTGATTTGAAGACCTAGAAAATAGTTCAAGTCTCCAACCATACTCATTTCAAATGTTGCAGTCATTGCCTCAACAAATTTACTCAACATTTTATCACAAGTAGAACCAAACACAATGTCATCAACATATATTTGAGCAATTAGTATATCATTTTCAGTGTGCTTAATGAACAAAGTTCTATCTGCCTCTCCTCTAATAAATCCATATTCCAAAAGAAAGTCAGTAAGTCTACCATACCATGCTCTAGGAGCTTGTTTAAGACCATGCAAAGCTTTCTTAAGTTTATATACATGATCAGGATACTGTGGATCTTCAAATCCTATAGGTTGTTCAACATATGCTTCTTCATTTAATATGCCATTTAGAAATGCAGCCTTTACATCCATTTGATGAAGTTTAATATCAATAAAACATGCAATAGCTAGCAGTAATCTAATAGATTCTATCCTAGCAACAGGTGCAAAAGTTTCATCAAAATCGACTCCTTCAACTTGGGTGTAACCTTGTGCTACTAACCTAGCCTTGTTCCTAACAATATTACCAGATTCATCAGTTTTATTCTTGAATATCCACTTTGTTCCAATGACATTAGTATGACTAGGTCTAGGAACAAGTGTCCACACTTCATTTCTTTCAAACTGACCAAGTTCTTCATGCATAGCATTAATCCAGTTTTCATCAGTTAAGGCTTCTTTAGCACTCTTAGGTTCAATTTCAGATAAATAGCATTCAGCATTTACAACATTACACATAGAAGACATGCATATTGTTCTTACCACATCTACCTTGTTTGATCTTACTCTTCCTCTTGTTTGCACTCCAACTGTAGCATCGCCTATGATCTGGTCAGAAGGATGACTTTTGCCTATTCTTGAAGAAGGATTCGTTTTGGGAATGTACTGATCATTCTGTGAATTTACAGCTGACTGTTCTGTAGATGTTGACCCAGATATGTTAACATTTGGTGCAACATTTTCAGACTTCAGTGTATTCTCAGAAGTGTCAGTAACCTGTGATACATCTTCTTCATCTTTGTCATCTGTAAGACCTTTATCATCATCAAACACAACATTAACAGATTCTTGAACAGTGTTAGTTCTAAGGTTATAAACTCTATAAGCTTTACTATTTCTAGAATAGCCTAAAAAGAAACCTTTATCACTTTTAGAATCAAACTTATAAAGTTGATCCCTATCATTCAAAATATAACATACACAACCAAATACATGAAAATATTTCACATTAGGTTTTCTGTTGTTCAAAATCTCATAAGGTGTTTGATTAGTACCAGAACGAATAAAAACTCTATTAATAATATGGCATGCAGTATTCAATGCTTCTCCCCAAAATTTCTTAGCAAGACGTTTGGATGTAAGCATAACTCTAGCCATTTCTTGTAAACTCCTATTCTTTCTTTCAACAATTCCATTTTGTTGGGGAGTTTTAGGAGATGAATATTCTTGCAAGATACCCTTTTTATCACAAAAATCATTAAACATGCTGTTTTCAAATTCCCTACCATGATCAGTTCTAATACGGCCAACTTTCAAGTTAAACACATTTTTGAACCTCTTATAAAGAATTTTAAATGCAGCAAATGCTTCAAATTTGTCTCTCAAAGACTCTACCCAGGTATATCTAGAAAAATCATCTACCACAACTAAGGAATACCTCTTTCCTCCAATGCTTTCAGTTTCCATAGGAACCATCAAATCCATGTGCAGTAATTCAAAGCATCGATGTGTAGTACAATGTGACAGCATTTTGTGTGACATTCTTACCTACTTACCTTTTTGGCATGGTCCACATACAATGGTGTTGTGAAACCTAAGTTCTGGAATTCTTTTTACTGCATCTGCTTTGATTAGCTTTTTCATTGCTCTGTAATTTGCATGACCCAATCTTTGATGCCATAGAACATTTTCATCATGTTTTGACAACTTACACATATTTGTTCCAATAAGATAGCAATTATCAGCTGACCTAGTACCAGTCATGACACAAACTTCATCTTTATTAAGAACATAACATGAATCTTTATCAAATTTCACATGAAAATTATCATCACAAAGTTGACTAATGCTAATCAGATTTGCAAGTAAACCATCAACATGTAATACATTTTTAAGCTTAGGAAAACCTTCAACATTCAAAGTTCATTTACCAACAATCTTTCCTTTAGAACCTCCACCATATGTAACACTACCACTATTCAAGGTCACATAATCAGATAAGAAATCAATACGACCTGTCATATGTCTAGAACAACCACTATCAAAGTACCATAAGTCAGGTAAACATTCTTTTAAGGAGGTATGAACAACATTACAGGTAGCTTTTGGTTTCCATGCAGATTTCAAAAACTGTTTACCAGGATGTGACAGTTTCTTATGCAGCATTTTCAAGTTTTTCTGTTCTTCAAACAACTTTATACAGTAAGGACGAATATGACCAATTTTGAAACAGTAATGACAGATATACTTCCTTTTAACCTTGTGAGACTCTGTTTCTGCAGATGTTGCACCAGATGTGTCAACATTTGCCTTAACAAATTTCACAGGTTTTCTAAATTTATCAGAAATAGAAGCAGTAGTACCATCATAACCTAAACCATGATTATTAGACTTACCAGTAGCTATAGCATTATTTACCTCAGAAGCACTCTTGGAATATTTCTTGAAACATAAAGTAGAATTTATCAGTTTCTCCTTTAAATTACAGATTTCCAGATCTCTTTTGGTAAGAATAACTTCTAGCTTAGTGATTGTGTCTGTCAGATCCTCATTCCTTTTATTCAGAGAATCAAGGGAGAGTTTCTGATTCTTCCAATCATCTAACAGCTTTTGGTATTCATTGTCATCAGGCCTTTTTCCTGCATCATCAACTAAACCATTAAAACAGTTCAGATCTGGGTGACTCTGTTCTGATGTTGCTGTAAATGTTGAAGCATCAGGTACAACATCAGAATCTGTTTCATCCAGATCATCATCTGAGGAATCATTATAATCAATTCTGGTAAAATTAGAATATTCATTCTGATTTAATTCATCAAGATCATCATCAGAATCATCACTCAAGGTAGCACTAAAATTCAGTTTTTGCTTAAGTCTAGTATTGGCACATTCATTTGCATAATGGCCATAACCAGAACAAGCATTGCATTGAACTGATTTTCGAAATTCAGGATCATATCTTGGTTTACCTTCACTCTTTGATAGTCTTGGTGTGAATTGACCTTTCCTCCTTTCTGGTTGAGGTGTTGATGTGTTGATTTGAATCTTAGGCTGAATGTTGCTAGATTTGTTCACAGATTTCTTAAGAAACTTATTAAAGTGCTTAGTAAGTAAGGCAATGTTGTTAGGATCCTTGAGACATTTATCAAGCAATTCTTCATCAGAATCAACTTCAGTAATGATAGGTTGAATCTCAGAAATGTTTGATGTTTCTCCTTTAAAAACCACAACTTTCTTATCAGCATCATTTTCATCAACTTGATTAGTGTTTATTTCATATGTTCTAAGAATACTCACTAACTCATTTTGACTTAATGTATCTGTATTTTTTGCCTCTTCAATAGCACAAATTTTAGCATCAAATCTTTTAGGAACAGATCTTAATATCTTATGAACTACTCTAACATTAGAAATAGGGTCACCAAGAGAATGTGATTCATTAATTATCTCACTTAACCTTTCATTGTAGGATGAAATGGTTTCATCTTCCTTCATTCGGAGATTCTCAAATTTTGTCCCCAACATTCGAAGCTTTGTCCTTCGAACACTGTCTGAACCCTCACAATGCTCTTGCAACCTGTCCTATGCATCTTTAGAAGTAGAACAGTTAGATATAATTTTAAACATTGAAACATCAACAGAAGTAAAAATAGCATTTAAAGCTTTAGAATTGTAGCTTGCTGTTGTTATTTCATCAGCCGTCCAATCAACTTCTCTTTTGAGTTGAACTTCACCATCTGCGTCTGCTGGTCTTTTTGGAGCTTCCCAACCTGTAAGTACAGTCCTCCAAGAACGTTCATCAATTGACTTGATGTACATACGCATCTTAGGCTTCCAATAAGAATAATTCGAACCATCTAAAACGGGTGGCCTAAGTGCAGTGGATATGTGATGTGTTTCCATTGCTAAACTAAACTAAAAACACACTTGACCAAAGATCTAACCTAGTGTCGTCAGGTATCAGCTCTGATACCAACTGAAAGTGTGCTGGGGTGTATATAGAAGTGTTTAAGTATAAGTAGATAAATGTTGCACAGAATGTTGAGAAAAATAGTGCAACACTGACTCTAACAGAATATCAGAAATTAAGATTCACAGCGGAAGACTTGAAACACTAAAAACAAACTAGACACAATGGAAATACTTTTAACATAAATTTTATAAATAAAAATCTATGTCTGCCTTATGGCGTAAAATCAATACTTATCTTCAAGTACAAATGTTGTGTGAAATGTTACAACAATAACTTTCACAACGAAACTATAAACGAGGCAGGTGCCAAGTCTAGAAAACGAACTAAGTGTATAAATTATACACTGTCGAAATGCCTAGTCTATCTAATGATTACACTCTCAATAGATAAGAAGACACACAGTCATACGGGTGGTATACAACGTATGAACTAAAATGTAGAACTATTGGCCACAATTTCCTAACAGGGATGAACGCTCGGTCTAGGATATTGATCGAATAGAGCACACTGAATTATGAAGCCTTCAATGGGTATTTATAGATGTGGGATACGAATTCTAGAGGCTTCCACATTGAGGTCCAATTTTTTAGGAAACTCAACTTCCACAACTTCTATGATCTTTCTAGATCCTTCTAGGCTGCTCCAGGTCGTTCCAAATGTATCTAGGCTGTTCTAGCATGTTCTCCAATGTTCTGGAATCTTCCAGGTTCCAGATCCTTGTAGAAGCTTCTAGATCCTGCCAGAAATGCGACAACATTTAGGTCAACATTTAATGTAGCATTTCAGAAAAGACTTAGAAAAAATCTCGGAAGGTCAAATTTAGATGTTGTTGATAATGTTAAGACATTTAAGAATTAACAACATCTACACTCCTTTTGCTGGATTATTGCCGATATAATCATAAAAAGCCAATTTTTCAGGAATTTTAGACCAGGCTTCTGAGAAACTTTGATTTTCTGCTAGCCCGACGCTAACTCTTCGATATATCTCTTGCTGGAAGTAACCCTGATCCCATTGATAACGAGTGGGACCAAATAATTCGATGGGGGTAGTTGCTGAACCATACCACATAGTTCCAGCAACTACAAAAGCTGCAAAAAAGACAGCCGCGATACTACTGGAGAGTACGGTTTCAATATTTCCCATACGTAATCCTTTGTATAGACGTTGTGGCGGTCGAACGCTAAGATGGAATAGACCCGCTAATATTCCCAATGTACCTGCTGCAATATGATGAGAAGCTATTCCTCCCGGAACAAAAGGATCAAAACCTTCCACACCCCACGACGGATTTACAGGTTGTACTTTTCCCGTTAGTCCATAAGGATCAGACACCCATATTCCAGGAGTACCATACAGGCCTGTTACATGAAATGCACCAAAACCAAAGCAAGCCACCCCAGAGAGAAATAAATGAATTCCAAAGATCTTGGGCAAATCCAAAGAAGGTTTTCCTGTACGTTCATCAGAAAATATTTCTAGATCCCAATAGACCCAATGCCAGATAGCTGCCAAAAAGCATAAGCCAGAAAACATAATATGTGTCCCAGCTACACCTTCGTAACTCCAAACCCCCGGATTCGTTACAGTCCCTCCTGTGATACTCCAACCCCCCCAGGAATTTGTTATTCCTAAACGAGTCATGAAGGGTATAACGAACATACCTTGTCACCACATTGGATCAAGAACGGGATCAGAAGGATCAAAAACTGCTAATTCATAGAGAGCCATAGAGCCCGCCCAACCAGCAACCAGACCTGTATGCATTATATGAACGGAAAGCAATCGGCCGGGATCATTCAATACAACGGTATGAACTCGATACCAAGGCAAACCCATGAAAAATACCCCTTTATCAAAGAAAAAAAAATAAACACTACGTAACTTTATTGCATTGGAATATACTATGACTATCCTACGGACTTCCCCTGTTCAGTGGATTATTTCCTAACAAGGGTTATTTATTCTATATTCTATTATGTTCCAAATAATTGAAGAATTATGTTCGTAAGAACAAAGAGAAGCAGATTTATCCTATACTCGATAAGTATCAATACGCAATGCTGGATTGATACCAATTTCTATGAGTAAATGCGTTTATCATTCGAAAGGCCTACTCATACAAAATTTCCTTTATTTTTTTGTCTTTCTTTCTGAATTTTTCGAATCTATGGATAAAATAAATATGATAAAGACAGTATTATAAAGACAATAAAACCACACTGTTACGTTTCCACATCAAAGTGAAATATAGGATTTAGTTCTTTTTTCTTTCAATTTATGCCTATTGGTGTTCCAAAAGTACCTTTCCGAACTCCTGGAGAGGAAGATGCATCTTGGATTGACGTATAGTGCGACTTGTCAGATATATTGGGTCATATGGGATTTCCCTGTTCTCTCCCCCGATCGAGATATCCTCCGTTTCGCCCAAGAAGGAGAAATAGAATCATCCAAAAATTGGAGCGTGAAGTGCAATTAGATGCATTGTGTAGAGGAATTCATAGTACTATTATCAATTAGAATAATTTATGGTTTACTTTGATTGGACTCAAAAAATGAAGTATCCAGGCCGTTTAGAAAAAACCCCATTGGTAATATATCTAGGATTACTATGTGTATCCTAAATGATTCATGTTTGTTATTTGGAAAGTCATAACAAAAGGAAATGTTGGTGAGAAGATTTGTCCTATATGTGCAAATCAAAATGGGGTGCATCTTTACCCGGAGTAGAGCATAAACCTAAAAAGATGAAAGAGTCCCATTCAGGAACAAGAAAATACCATCGTGATTTGGATTGAATCTCGATGAAACAATACATCAATGAAAAGTGAATTCGATAAATTTTTCTATTATATTATAAAGAAGAAATAAACATTCGTCTTTATTGAAAAATCGAAGAAAAAACCCTTAATCTATATATTGATTCTTTTTTTTTTCACTAGTTTTTTTTTTAACTGTATGCACCAAAAGGTGCATGTACGGTTCCTAAGGGATACAATTTTGCCCTACCCAACCGACTTTATCGAGAAAGATTGCTTTTTTTAGGCCAAGCAATTACTATGCAATTTGTTTATAAACTCTCCTGGCGGATGGATAATACCCGGAGTAGCTATTTATGATACTATGCAATTTGTGCGACCAGATGTCCATACAATATGCATGGGATTAGCCGCGTCAATGGGATCTTTTATCTGTGTTGGAGGAGCAATTACCAAACGTCTAGCATTCCCTCATGCTTGGCGCCAATGGGGTTTTTTTATTTGAGAGAAAAAATAAAACTATGTCTTCGCCATATGAATATTAAGTAATAATAGCATGGCACTTCGAATTCGATATGAAAAATTTTTGCATTGTTTTTTTTCAAAAGATTCAATTATGTATCGAGAGAGTAGTATGAGATAAAAGATATTTCCGACTTTCTCTTATCTATCGGAAGTCCAGTTCAGCGTTACAAACTTGGTTGTTTTCACACCGAAAGGCTCTTAACAATTTTTTAGTTATAAAAACAAGAGTGCAAAAAAAACCAAATTTTTCCCTTTTTGGTTGAATCAAAAAGAAACTTTGGGATTGCTGAATCAAAGAAAAAAAAAAAGAATCCATTTTCAAATAGAAAAGCAACGGAGCCATCATAGTATTTTTGAATTCCTCCAAAAGGAAGGGTGGCCATTTGACCATTTACCCATCTGGGGCTGATAGATTCTATTTTTATCTGGAAAGTAAGGGTCAATTTGATTGAATAGCCGTATGCAATGCACAAAAGATGATGCCCGTACGGTTGTTCAATTCTATCTTTTTTCCTATTATTCTTGATCTTCCTTTTCTGTGCCTTTCATCATATCAGATAGAGAAACCTTCTATCATCAGGGTAATGATCCATCAACCCGCGAGTGCTTTTTATGAGGCGCAGGCGGGAGAATTTATCCTGGAAGCGGAAGAACTGCTCAAACTACGCGAAACCCTCACAAGGGTTTATGTACGCGAAACCCTCACTAGGGTGTATGTACGACTCGTTTAGATCATGAGCTGATACAAAAAATCAAGAAACCACTTCCAGTATCAGTATGAATGATTAGTTTAGTGAATAGGATCGAATGGAAGAAGGAACTCCATTTACTGTCTACTTAATTATCTAAAAATAAGCCAATCGATCCCTGTATTGTGTATAAAATTTATGGTTTCCGCTGGTGCAAATCCAATCACCTGAATTTAAGATGAGAAACTGTTGGTCCTAAGTGGAGTATAACACAAGTGTATGGGGGGGGGGAATGAACTTGTGTATGCAAATTCTTTTTCTTTTTGACAAACTGGTCTATCAGGCAAGTTGTCTCACAACTGGCCTGAGTGTGAACTTTGATAGATACTTGTCCTACTGATTACTATTGAGTGATCAGTTGGCTAAATATCTAAAAGAGTTGCTAAGTGCGGAATGTGGTTGGCCTTTGACTTAAAGAAATACTCCAAGTTAATTTCTGAAAAGATACAGGTTATCAGGGACTTTGTCCAAAACAGATTTCCTTACTTTCTGAGTTATGTTTCTTTCAAATATGTTTGAATGTAAGTGAAATAAAGAATGCAGTAAGAAAATGGCACACAAATTTATAGTGGTTCAGAGACTCAAGCTCCTACATCCACTTTCCCTGATTGAACAGGATAATTCCTTCTCAATGGAATTAGCTTGTTTTATAGTGCCAAGGTGCACTGATCAACAACACTCTCTAGTGTTTTGATCCCTAGGATAACTTGAGTCCTAGTGCTCAATCTCTCTGAGTTAAGACTGTGTTTCACACTAACAGTCCTTAACTCCCCACCTCTACAACAAACTCTCTCTTCACTAAATGAGATAAGGGTTTGAGGTTTGGTTCCAACTAGTAGACATATCCTTTACAATAAGAACAGTGTAAAGGCTTAGGATATCTCAATGCTAAGCTTTGGATGTTTACAAAGATTGGCTTAGCTATAAGAAGTGATTCAGGAAACTTGGAATTCTAGAGAACAGCTTGGTTTCCTTTGAAAGCTTGATGATAGTTTGATAGCTTGTAGTTGGATTGTTGAATCCCTTGATCACTTCTGTTATTTATAGGCAAATTTGAGCAGCTAACCGTTGGAGGGATAGCAATTCAAACTTGTCTATTTGCAGCACCATTGAAACGGCTATGAAGCTTGACATTCTTTTATCCACTGTGTAAAAGACCTCTTCAATGGTTGCTTAAATGAATGTGTTGACTTCTGAGAAATGCGGCTGAGATGACTTGTGTCAGTTTCCAAATATGCACATTTCCCAAGGTTGATTTGTGGCAGAAGCTACACTCAACCAACGGTCAGATGGGACAAACTCCCTGAATATTCCTGCTGCAATTGAGAATATTCCACCATTCATTCAATGCTTCACTCTTTAATGCTTCAAGTCTTCAATGCTTGGTTCAGGCATGATTGGCAATAAATGCTTCATTGAATGTGTCTTTTGTACTCTGACATTCAATGCTCTTGATCATTTGTAATTCAACTGACTTGATCATTTGCATTTATGAGCATTGCTTTACTGCTCTTGGTCTCTTCAGCTAGGTTGTCCACTTGGTCAGTCTGTCTTGAAGATTCAGCAGCTTTGTCCTAAAGACTTATCAAGCTGCCTAACATTCCAGCTTTGGACAACTATCCTGAACTAAAATCTCATAACATTCCTGAGATTTTTCTCTTAAGCAATCTATACACTCAAGTGAACTGAGACACCTTGCCTGAACTGGACTTGAGCTTATCTCAACTAATCTGAACATCATCAATCAGGGGTTTTGGTATTTTAATCAAAATCATTTTATTCCCAACAATTTCCCCCTTTTTGATGATGCCAAAACCTATTACAAAGGGAACTTGACTTATACTATACTTTACCTTCAGGGATAGTGAACTGGTCAACTTGCCTGAAAGAAACTGTTAGCACAATAAATCAAGTAAGATATGTCATGATAGGTTAGTTGAGATAATGAGTTGTTATCTCTTGAACATAGTGATCCTTTTATATAAGTGATAGAACATTACAGAGCTGAAAATCAAAAAGGACACACTAGTCTAGAATTGCAAAATAACAACAGAAATCATATCAGCAGAATAGGGAAAAAGTGAACTTATCCATCACAGAGTTCCATCATCTTGAGGAGCAATGCCATACTGAGCCCATACTCTTTTCTTCAGCTCCCAGATCTCTTTGTTGGTTCCTCTAGGGCCAGGCTTCAGCTTCTCCATCCTCATGATGTTGATGAATTCTTCAAGTATCTTTCCCTCATCAATTAAGTTCCCATTGAACTTAGGAGGCATGTACAGAATAGGACCAGGGGCCTTGAATTCAATTCTAGCCATCTCAGCTGCTGCAAACAGCTTCTGGTAGAGGTCCCTATGGTTCTCAAACATGAACTGCACAAAGACTTCATCTACACTCTCTTCAAGCCACTTTCCAATGACATAAAAGTCATATACAAAATTTCTCTTGGCCTCCTCCCATGCATCATTCAGTGAGATTGGAACCCACTTATCATGGTGAGGGTACTGAGTGTCCCATCTTTGCAGCATTTGAGGTTTGAGCTTTCTGTAAGAAGCCCTCCTTCTTGGAGCTTTGAAGTTTGCCCTCCTTCCATCTCTTGCCTTGTTGGCCTCAACCAACTGATCCATTCTTTCTTTAGCTCTTAGAAGAGCTAGCTTCTCCTGTGTTTCTGGATCTTTCCCAAATCCTTCTTCAAACAACTTAGAAAGATCATCAACAAGTTTGGGCACAACCACTTCAGGCTCTCTGTCCTGTACTTCCTCTTCAACTTCTTCTTCAATTTCTTCTTCAATGGCAGGCAACTTGGCAGCTTTCTTCAATCTCTTTGATTGCCTCACTGGAGTTGATTCTTCAGACTGAAATTCTGATGGCAGAGTCAGGCTGGTTGGGAATTCATTGAAGGCTTGTAATTCCTTCCTATTTCTTTCAGATGACCTTGTCACCTTCCCCCTTACTTCAGCAACCTTCTCTTTGGGTTCAAGTCCTGCTGACTCACCACCAGGCCTTTGTTGCTTCCTTGCCTGACTTTCCATTGCAGACATCATGGACTCTTTAACAGCAATTTGAATCTGTTCTTCCTCAGTCAAGTCTTCAATGTTCATTGGGCCTTTGCCTTTCCCAATGTCTTCTACTGCCTCTTCCTCAATCTCAGGGACCTTCTCTTTTCCTTTGGATTCACCAATAACCAAGGTTCCCTTTGCCCTTGCTCTCTCTCTCTTTCCCCCTTTTTGGCATTATCAAAACACTGGTGCTTTAAGTCACTTATAGTGACAGAGAGATGTGAGTGAGCATGAGTGAGGGATTTCAACTCCTGTAGAAGATAAACATTTTCATCATGAATGTTCTGCATCTTGTCATCTGCCATGCTCAAAAATGTGTGAACAGGTTTCATCTTTTGAGCAACAATGGCATCTAGAGTGGCTTTCAGTGATTGATCAAGTTTGGCTTGAAGTTGATCAGTGAGATTGGCCACAACTTGGTCAGACACTTTGGCCATCAGTTCAACTTTGAACTTTTCTACAGCTTCTTTCACCATTGCAGCTTTCAATTCTTCAGCTTTCTTTCTTTGTGCAACAGTCTTTTGCCTTAAAGCATCTTTGATTGTCCTTCTCAAGGCTCTCACATTATGCTTGTATAGAACTTTGAGACCTTGCTGCTCCTTCTGCACAGATTTGGTGAACTTGACCATCTCTTCCTTGGCTTTTGTTACCTCTGTTGAAACTGTTTGCAGTCCAGTTTCAACACCACAGATTCTTGCATCCAGTGTTGGCAAGATTGTTTCCTCTGAGCCAGTTAGCCTCATCTCCACAGAGGCTAGAGTCTTTCCTTGGCCATCTAGAGTATCAAGTGTTGCTGCATGTGCCTTACCAACTTCCCTGACCAAAGTATCCAACTTCTCTGACTGTTCTTCAATGATGGTTGCAGTTTCAGTAGCAATCTGAAATCCTGCTTCAGTGGTGTTGGCTTGCTCAAAATACATCTTGTTCAGTGTGGATATATTGGCTGAAACTGCTTCAAGGTCAATATCAGTATTGACTGGAATATCAGTAAGAGAGGCATCTGCAAAGATTTGCTCAATGGTAACAGCTACAGAATCTGCAAAACTAAGAGTGTTAGTAAAATCTCCCTCAACACCCTCATTCTTTTTATCTCCCATAGGGCCTGATACATCAGCACCCTCTCTCTCTTTTTCAACTAAATTCTTTTCTTCACTTTCAGCAGATAATCTCACATTCTCTGGAGAATCAGGCCTCCTTTCACCAAGGGATTCATCAAGTTCAGATTTGACTTGAAGAATAGCCTGACTCTCATATTGGGCTGCACCCAATATTTCTACTTCATCTCCCTCTATGATTGGTGCACTCAGGGAACCTGTTATTACACACTCATCCTCACCTCCTCCCTCTGATTTTTCATCACTAATTGCCTTTTCAACTCCTTCTTTTCCTAAACCTGACACCTTCATATCCTCAACAGGATCCACAGAGGGCAGTTGTTGGGAGATCACAGTGCTTGGGCATCCCAAAGCCACTGAGTCATCCTGAATGACTAAAGGCTGGTCAATGTCCAGCTCTCCTGACATTGATGAGGCTTTAGCCAAACCAGCTTCTCCCATGGAAGTCTCAACATTGTCAAGCTGTGCCTCAGGTTCAAGAGAACCATCCTTGGCCAATGCATCTTGGACTGAGTCACCATCTTTGGTCAACTCCTCTGAGTGATCAGAGTCCTTTTTAGAATGGTAAGTCAAGTAATGTACCTGAGCAGAGTTGAGGCCTGGAGGGTTGGGATTGGTGTTATCATCATCATCATCATTGTCATCATCATCATTAGATGGACTATTAGGGTGCCTGAGTCCCTGTGCAATTCTTTCTCTCTCAGCTAGCACCTTCTCATGAACAATGGTGCAGAACAAGGCCTCAGTGGTCAACACACTGGATTTCTTCACATTTGCAAAGTTCAAGAGCCTGTTCTCTTCAACCTGCCACCAGCTTGCTCCTTTGCCCTGAATAGCCTGAGCTATTTCCACCATAGTTCTATCCTTGATCTCAACAAGAGCTCTGAGATCATAGAACTGTTGTTGCAGCCTAGGATAGTCCTTCAACCCTGGATATAGTGCATCCACATTAGCCTTGGCAATCTGCCTTAGCATCCCCTCATAAGTGTATTCTTCACCACTTTCATCTTCAGAGGAGTTGGCTTGGGATCCAGGAGGGTTGGATTGGGATTCAGGTAGGCTTGACTGGATTTCAGGTAGGTTGGGTTCAAAAGGGTTAGAGCTTAAAGCAAGTTGGGATTCAGGTGCTTTTGAGAGCAATGATCCTGAAGAGGTAATTGGAATGGCTGGAATGGGTGGGAGAGAACCTTGATCCCCTTCTTGAAGGACAGTTTCAAGAAGTTTGGTATAAGAGAGAAGTCTTGGATCAAGTGGGGAGAAAGGTCTATCCTCAAGATTGACCAAGTCTGCCAATACATCAATACCTGCTCTATCAGGGGCACCTTCAGGAGAGTAAACTTTCTTGGCAATGATTGGGGCATCTTCAGGAGTCTTGCACTCCTCTTCTTCATGCCTTGATGGGGATATTCTTTCTGATTGAATATCAGGAGAGTTGGCTTCAGGGCTGTTGGGCTTTGATTTGGACTTGGAGGTAGACTTGCTAGCTTGCCTGATCTCCCTGAAGAATTCTTTCCTCTTTTTCTCCTCTTCCATCAATCTTTGCTTCTCAGAGGTTTTGATTATTCTTTTTCTTCTTTCAGATCTTGTTGGCTGGTCAAGATCTCTGAATTCTGTTATACTTTCAGGCTGTAAGGGGACAACCTCTCTGACTTCCTCACTTTCTTCAGGAGGATTGACTCCTTCTTCAGCAACCTTTTCAATTTCTTCAGAGGTGGCTCCTCCACTTCTTGACTGGCTTTCTGGGGGAGATTCACTCAGAATCTTCTTCATCCTTTTCAACTTAGGCTGAGCCTTTGGTGGTTGAGCTCTTCTCTTCCTTGGAGAGGTTCTGGTTGTGGGAACAATGGCACCTGCTTTCTTGGAAGCTGCATCCTGCTTCCTCTTTTCTGTCTTAGAAGACAGCTTCCTAAACATCACCTTTTGAGCTGGAAAAGGCTTTGTCTTGGCTTGAAGGTGGGTGTAATGTGCAAATCTTTCTAGGAGCAGGCTAGCTCTTGTGCAAAATTGGAGTCTCCCATCAACTACCACCTTGTGGTGCTTTACCTCTTTGAACTTAAACTTTTCATTCATCATCTTGTCTAGAATGAAATTTTTCCAGTTGAACTTGACTCTCTTCTCAGCAGAGTCAATCACAGCAGCCATCACTCTCAATTTAGGCATGCTTATTTGTTCAACACTCCCAGAGTGGCTTAACAGACTTTTCACCACACAATCAAACAAGTGCCTAAACACTAGTTTCAAAGTGTTCTTGTTTTGAGCACTTACAACTTTCTTAGGCTCTATCATCCATGGATAATAGAACTCTTGATCATCTTCTTCTTTGTACATCTCTGGATTCTGGCCTTCTGAAGGTAGCCCAAAACTGGCATCCAAATCCTCAGCAGTGAAGATGATGGTGTGCTTGCTTTCTTCTTCCTCATCTTCTTCAGCATATGTCAGTTTGGTGCATACATCACCCTTTTTGCCCTTCCATCTGAGATAGGCAAAGAATTCTGCCATGAATGGATTCAGGCAGGAATCAGGCTTGGTGCCTAGAAATTTCTCTAGCCCTGCCTCCCTTAGCCAATGAAGGACTTGATGAACTTCTGTGTCAGGACTATCAAAGGCCACCAACTTTTCAAACCAAAGAGAATTTGGGTTACTAAGATAAGAGAAATCAATGTCCAAGGAGGAATCATTGAAATCTACAAGTTCTTCTCTTTTGATTTTGGGAGCCATGGATAATTTGAGAGAAGGAAAGGTTTTTGGAGAAAAGTTGCAGGTTGAGAGGTTTTGAAAATCCTAAGGGTTTGGAAATATGAGTGCGTGAGGAGGAAAAGTAAAAATTGAGGAGTTTATATATGAGTGGGATTTATTAACCGTTGGTTAATAGAATATAACCGTGGGTATTTTTGAAGAATCAATTGGATATAGTGGGATAGTGGGCTTTCAACGGTTTGATGGAGTCTTGAATGCAAATCAATGGTCTTGATGGTGGCTCAAGAATTCATGAAATCTTAATTAAGATTTTGCATTTAATGCTGATTTGCCATTTTGGGGGCAAAGATCTTCATAGTACACGCCATCCTAAAAATGGCCTACTCTAGGATCAAGAATCCTTTTAAATGTCTAATCAATGCCAAAAATAGCAAAAATTATCTAATTAATTCGGACAAACATCTTGAGATGTGTTTTGACTTCCTTTTTGGTCAAACTGCCTGATTAGCTTGCCTGAGTAGGTCCCAACATTGCTGACTGGGTCCCACTTGGACAAAGCTCCTGACCAACATTGCTGAACATCATAAGGACAACTTTGCTGAGTTTCCCTTTTTGGCTGACTGCTTCAGTGAGGTTGGTCAATTTTGCTGAAGTTCAATTTAATCAGCTTCCCCCTTCTTATGAGCTTCCTTTCTTCATTCCTCCATCTTGCCTGGATCAAGTAAGCCCAATTCAGCTGAGAGTTCCAAGAACCTTGCTTCAGCCAATGGTTTAGTCAAGATATCAGCTTTTTGCTTATCAGTGTGGATTTTGACAAGCTTGATATCTTTCTTTTCCACATGATCCCTTATGAAGTGATGCTTTATATCCACATGTTTGCATCTGGTGTGGAGCACTGGATTCTGTGAGATAGCAATTGCACTATTGTTGTCACAGAATATTGGCACTTCATTTGAGATTACTTTGTAATCTCTCAATTGTTGCCTGAGCCAAAGTATCTGAGCACAGCAACTTCCAACTGCTACATACTCTGCTTCAGTTGTTGAAGTTGCAACTGTATTTTGCTTCTTGGAGAACCATGAGATAAGCTTGCTGCCCAAGAATTGACAAATTCCAGAGGTGGATTTTCTGTCAATTCTACATCCTCCATAGTCTGCATCTGAATATCCAGTGAGCTCAATGTTGTCATCAGCTGGATACCATAATCCAAGATTCTCAGATCCCTTGAGATATCTTAGAATTCTCTTGGCAGCATCAAGATGGCTCTTCTTTGGGTTAGCTTGAAATCTTGCACATACTCCAACTGCAAATGTGATATCAGGCCTGCTTGCAGTGAGATATAGCAAGGATCCTATGATTCCCCTGTAGTTAGTGGAGTTTGTTGACTCTCCACTCTCATCAGGATCCATTTTCCAGTTAGTATTCATAGGAATTCTGACTGGTTTGCTTGTAGCACATCCAAATTTCTTGATCATGTCCCTGGTATACTTGGCCTGATTGATGAATATTCCCTTCTTTGATTGAGTGACTTGAAGTCCTAAGAAGAAATTCATCAATCCCATCATGGACATCTCAAATTTGCTTTGCATGAGTTTGGAGAACTTCTCACATAGCTTCTCATTTGGAGATCCAAATATAATGTCATCCACGTAGATTTGGACTAACAAAATATCATCTCCTTCACAGATTCTGAACAAGGTTCTGTCAACAGTGCCTTTGACAAAACCATGATCTAGAAGAAACTGTGATAAGGTGTCATACCAAGCTCTTGGAGCTTGCTTTAAGCCATAGAGGGCTTTCTTCAATCTGTACACCTTGTCTCCTTCTTCAAATCCTGGGGGCTGTTCAACATATACTTCTTCTTTGAGCACCCCATTGAGAAATGCACTCTTCACATCCATTTGATACACCTTGAATCTCATGTGAGCTGCATATGCTAGGAAGAGTCTGATTGCCTCAAGTCTGGCCACTGGAGCAAAAGTCTCATCATAATCAATCCCTTCAGATTGACAATATCCTTTGGCCACCAGTCTTGCTTTGTTTCTCACAATGATGTCATTTTCATTTTTCTTGTTTTTGAACACCCATTTAGTTCCAATGACATCTTGATGAGTTGGCCTGTCTACCAGCTCCCAAACTTCATTTCTGGTAAACTGGTTCAGCTCCTCTTGCATGGCTATGATCCAGTCGGTATCTTGTAGTGCTTCCTCAATATCTTTTGGTTCCTGTTCTGAAAGGAAACAACAAAACAGAGCACTTTCTCCATGAAATCTTCTAGTTTTGATCCCTTCACTTGGATTACCAAGTATCAGGCTAGGTGGGTGGTCTTGCAACCAAGTCCTTCTAGACCTGATCCTTTCAGGAGGATTGTCCTCATCTGAAGTTGGATCACTAGATTCATTAAATTCAGGAAAGTTAATTGAAGGATCAAGTTTAGGATCATATTCAGGGGTGTTGTCCTCATTGTCAGATAAGTTGACATTTTCATTGGTTCTCCCTTGAATAGTGGATCCATTAACTACCTCAGCATTACCTGCTTCTTCATTGGTAGTTGGTACCTGGTTTTGAACTGGGATGGGGTCAGTCAGTTCAATTTCTCCTTCAGGTTGATTGTCTTCTGGTCGATTGCCATCAGGTAGGTTGTCCAGTTTTTTATTCTCATGAAGTTCAGGTTGGGCAACATCTACAAATACTGTTTCCTTGCTTTGAAGCCTTAATCTGGTTGTTCTTTGTGTTATCTCATCAATATTCAGGTTTCTATCCCTGAACTCATTAACAGATTCATCAAACACAACATGAGGTGTTTCTTCCACAATAAGAGTTTTGCAATTGTAAACTCTGTAAGCCTTGCTGATTTGTGAATATCCAACAAATATTCCTTCATCAGCTTTGCTATCAAAAGCTTTCAATTGCTCTTTCCCATTATTATGGATGAAACACTTACAACCAAATATGTGAAAATAAGCAACAGTGGGCAATCTACCTTTCCATATTTGATATGGGGTTTTACCTTGTCCTTTGGTGATTAAGGACCTGTTTTGAGTGTGACATGCAGTGCTAATGGCTTCAGCCCAGAACCTTTTAGGCAATTTGGATTCAGCAATTAAAGTTCTTGCTGCCTCTTTCAAGGTTCTGTTTCTTCTTTCAGCAACCCCATTTTGTTGAGGTGTTCTTGCTGCTGAAGTTTCATGAGTGATGCCATTCTTGCTGCAGTACTCATTGATGTATGAGTTTATGAATTTTGTGCCTTTGTCAGATCTGATCTTGACAATGCTTAGGCCTTTTTCATTACTCAATCTCATCATCAACTCAGGTAACTTGACTTGGGTCTCCTTTTTGTTCACCAAGAATACTACCCAAGTGTACCTGGAAAAATCATCAACAACAACTAATGCATATTTTCTTCCATTTAAACTTACTGGGATAATTGGACCAAATAAATCCATATGTAGTAGTTGAAGAACTCTCTCAGTTGAGATGACAGGTTTTCCTTTGAATGAAGCTTTGATCTGCTTTCCTTCCTGACATGGCTGGCATATATGTTCTTTGGTGAACACTTGATTAGGCAGCCCTTTAACTAGAGAGTTTCTTGCAATCTTGTTGATGGTTTTGAAGTTCAGATGATTCAATCTCTTGTGCCATAGCCAGCTTTGCTCATTTGTGCTTTTGGCAACAAAGCAAACTGCTTCAGGGGTTTTGCTCCAATCTACAAAATAGACATTTCCCTTTCTCACCCCTGTTAGTAGCACCTGTTGTGTTGATTTGTTTTTGATGGCACATTCATTTGGTGCAAATTCAACACAGTATCCTTTATCACAAATTTGACTTATAGACAGCAAGTTATATTTTAGGCCTAGGACATATGAGACATCAGTTATTTTAACATTACCAATGTTTAATGTACCATAGCCTCTTGTGATCCCTTGAGAGCTGTCTCCAAAGGTTACTGAAGGACCATCTTTTTCTATGAAATCTGAGAGAAGCTCCTTGTTTCCAGTCATGTGCCTTGAACATCCACTGTCCAGGTACCATGCTGTTTTCTTGTTGATGCTTCTCTTCTTTTTGGGGTCCTTGCAGCCCTGCAAAGTCAAAATTTAGGTACCCTTTGAGTGTTGGGTCCTAGAGGGTTAGCTGTACCTTTTGGAATCCAAATCTGCCTGATTACTCTGATTGACTCAAAGTGACTGACCTGGTTTCCATTTACATCTACATACACAGTTTGACCCTTAAATGCCTTGGGTGCCTTCTGTGTATAAGTGTTGGTCTTGTAAGGTTCAGGAGGATTGGTGAATTTCCTTGGGACATTTCTCCTGAAGTTACTAGACTTAGGTGCAGCTTGGAAAGACCTTTGTGGATAGGGGTTTGGATGGCCTATTCCTTTTGTCAAGAAAGATTCAGGCTTCCTGAATGTTTTATACCTATCAGAGGGGATTGGCCTTAATCTATTCAGTTGAGGTTGCCTCTTTTGAGTTGGCCTTTTCTGAACAGATTTTGGACAACTTCTCTGATAAGGATTCAGATAGGTTGGCCTTCCATTGGTTCTACCTTTCTGACCCTCATTTCTCCTGTAAACAATGTCTTTAACCTTTTCCTTAGGTATGGGTTTAGGGACATTGTTCACTTGAGTTGGTATAAAAATTCCTTTTCCCTTATCCTTGATCAGTGGTTGATTTACTTCCATTTCATTTTGTTGTGCCACTGATCTTACAAAAGTCATCTTAGAATTGCTTGAGGAGGCAATACTAAGACCAGGTGAAGGTTCGAATGGATTATAGCCTAATCCACACTTTTGAGCAAATTGTCTTTGAAACCCTTGAATTTCCTCTATTGCCTTAGTAGATTTGTTCAAGGCAGACATTTTCATTTTTAAGCTCCCTTCACTTAATTTCAGAGTATCAAATTCACTTGAGAGATTGTTAAATTTAGCTTGAAGAGTTCTAAATTCAAAATCCTTTTTCTTTAGAGTCAGAGTTTGTTCATCAATCAGCTTTTGTTGTTCAGAGATTCTGAGAGACATTTCTCCATGTTCTCTCACCATCTGCTGATACAACTCAGATGATTTAATGTCAACCTCAGACTCAGGAAGATTGGGCATTTTAATTTTAGACCTCAACTGTTCATTTTCTCTCAGTGTCATATTGCATACTTCTTGCATTCTGGTGAAATCTTCTAACAATTTTTCAAAGTCAAGTTGGATTTCACTAGATTCATGTGTGTTAATTGAAATATTGGATGATGAACATACCTCTTCATTTTCAAATGCCATTTGGCAGTCTTCATCACTGTCACTGTTGGAGAACAGTTCATCATCAGAAGAGTAGACACTCTCTTCACTTGCTGATTCTCCAGCTACCATGGCCTTCCTGTTGTTCATCCTCTTGTCTCTCTTGTTTTGCCTTTCTTTTCTTTCTTTGGCACTAAGGTCAGGACAATCATACTGAAAGTGACCCTTTTTCTGGCAGTTGTAACACACATCTTCATCATCATTTTTCTTGCTTGAGGACTCCTTCCTCCTTGATGATGATGGTTCACCTTTGCTATATTTCTTTTTATCAGCATATCTGTCTTCTTTCTTTTCATCAGAGACTTTGTCCTCTGATTTGTTATCAGGAGAGCTGAATCTCCTTCTGGTTCTGTTATCTTGGTAGAATTTTTTGTATCTACCAAATCTGGAGTTCAGCTTCTCAAACCTTCTAGCTATGAGTGCCAGCTCCTCCTTCATTTCTGATTTTGAAACAGACTGAGAAGATCTTTGAGTATTTTTCTTCTCTGTTTCAGTGGCTTTGAAGGCAACACCTTTGCCTGAGGAGGATGGCTCATCATGCACCTTCTTTCTGTTGAGATCAAACTCATATGCTTTGAGTTCAGAGAATACTTGCTGCATAGGCATGTTGTCAAGATTGCTGGTATTTTGCATCATGACAGAATATATATCCCACTTTGATGTGAGACTTCTCAGAATTTTCAAAGCAACTTCTCTTTTGGCATAGAACTTGCCCAAAGAATTCATCTCATTCATGATGTCAGTGAATCTGCCATCAAGATGATCAATAGTTTCATTTGGCTCCATAGTGAATTGCTCATACTTTTGGATAGCCACTTGAAGCTTGTTTTCCTTTATCTTTTGGGTGCCTTCACACATAAGAGCAAGGGTATCCCAGATCTCTTTTGCTGTGGTGCAGTGATACACTCTTCCCATCACTGCATCTGGAATGGTCTGGTACAAGGTGTTCATGGCAATGTAGTTCAGGTTGTGCCTTTTTCTCTCTTCTGCTGTCAGCTCATCCTCATCTTTTGGCAACAGCTCCCTTGGATCTGCTTTTTGAGCATCAGTGACCTTGGGATTGAGCTTGGTGAAGGTGAATGGTCCTCTTGTGATGACTTTGAGCATTTCATCATGCTGGCAGGCAAGATGTGCTCTCATCCTGATTTTCCAGAAATCATAATTCTCAATTGAGAACATTGGCAGTTTGTGATGAGAAATATGATTGACTTGGTTTGGACCCATGTTGTTGGTGGTGTTGGCAGCATCTCCTGGAACTGCATTGTTAGCCATTCTTATACAGATAGACAAAGGAAAATACAAGTTGATTTTTCAGAAATTTGGATCAGTTCAATGACCACAGAAATAATGTGAATTTTTGAAATTCAATTTGAATGTTCAGCAGCAGTGGTCTTTGAACCCCTGCTCTGATACCACTTGTTGGTCCTTGGTGGAGTATACCACAAGTGTATGGGGGGGGGGAATGCACTTGTGTATGCAAATTCTTTTTCTTTTTGACAAACTGGTCTATCAGGCAAGTTGTCTCACAACTGGCCTGAGTGTGAACTTTGATAGATACTTGTCCTACTGATTACTATTGAGTGATCAGTTGGCTAAATATCTAAAAGAGTTGCTAAGTGCGGAATGTGGTTGGCCTTTGACTTAAAGAAATACTCCAAGTTAATTTCTGAAAAGATACAGGTTATCAGGGACTTTGTCCAAAACAGATTTCCTTACTTTCTGAGTTATGTTTCTTTCAAATATGTTTGAATGTAAGTGAAATAAATAATGCAGTAAGAAAATGGCACACAAATTTATAGTGGTTCAGAGACTCAAGCTCCTACATCCACTTTCCCTGATTGAACAGGATAATTCCTTCTCAATGGAATTAGCTTGTTTTATAGTGTCAAGGTGCACTGATCAACAACACTCTCTTAGTGTTTTGATCCCTAGGATAACTTGAGTCCTAGTGCTCAATCTCTCTGAGTTAAGACTGTTTTTCACACTAACAATCCTTAACTCCTCACTTCTACAACAAACTCTCTCTTCACTAAATGAGATAAGGGTTTGAGGTTTGGTTCCAACTAGTAGAGATATCCTTTACAATAAGAACAGTGTAAAGGCTTAGGATATCTCAATGCTAAGCTTTGGATGTTTACAAAGATTGGCTTAGCTATAAGAAGTGATTCAGGAAACTTGGAATTCTAGAGAACAGCTTGGTTTCCTTTGAAAGCTTGATGATAGTTTGATAGCTTGTAGTTGGATTGTTGAATCCCTTGATCACTTCTGTTATTTATAGGCAAATTTGAGCAGCTAACCGTTGGAGGGATAGCAATTCAAACTTGTCTATTTGCAGCACCATTGAAACGGCTATGAAGCTTGACATTCTTTTATCCACTGTGTAAAAGACCTCTTCAATGGTTGCTTAAATGAATGTGTTGACTTCTGAGAAATGCGGCTGAGATGACTTGTGTCAGTTTCCAAATATGCACATTTCCCAAGGTTGATTTGTGGCAGAAGCTACACTCAACCAACGGTCAGATGGGACAAACTCCCTGAATATTCCTGCTGCAATTGAGAATATTCCACCATTCATTCAATGCTTCACTCTTTAATGCTTCAAGTCTTCAATGCTTGGTTCAGGCATGATTGGCAATAAATGCTTCATTGAATGTGTCTTTTGTACTCTGACATTCAATGCTCTTGATCATTTGTAATTCAACTGACTTGATCATTTGCATTTATGAGCATTGCTTTACTGCTCTTGGTCTCTTCAGCTAGGTTGTCCACTTGGTCAGTCTGTCTTGAAGATTCAGCAGCTTTGTCCTAAAGACTTATCAAGCTGCCTAACATTCCAGCTTTGGACAACTATCCTGAACTAAAATCTCATAACATTCCTGAGATTTTTCTCTTAAGCAATCTATACACTCAAGTGAACTGAGACACCTTGCCTGAACTGGACTTGAGCTTATCTCAACTAATCTGAACATCATCAATCAGGGGTTTTGGTATTTTAATCAAAATCATTTTATTCCTAACAGAAACAATTCTCCATTGGTAGCAAATCGTTATCCATGCGGAGGAAATCTTATTGAAATTCAAAAAAGAAAAAACAGAAAAATGAAGTTCTCGGTCGGTCAAGAACGGACCGGGTCAGCTACCCAGCGAAATTTCATAATTAAATATCGTTACTGTTAGGATTAATGCAATATTGGATGTCATCTGATATCTATCTATCAGAAGAGTTACTAGTGATCTGATCTTGGAGTTCAGCAAAGTTGGGTTAAGGTGTAACTCAGCTGATAAGGTTTAGTGATCTGATTAGGAGTCAACTGATCTGATAAGAGTTTGGACAACTCTGCTGAAGCAAGTCGTCTGGAGTCATTTCAGGAGAGTTGGGTCCAAGTCTGCTGAAGCCAACTCAGCTGATCTCAACTCAGCTGAGTCAAGTCTACTGAAATCTAGTTTTCAGAGTTAGTTAATTCTGTTATTTCTATTAGTTAGTTAGTTGGTTAGTGGCGGTTATCCAATGCATTGTACATCTATAAATACACCATCTAGTGCATAGATTGTAGGTTACACACTTAGAGAGTTCAAGAGAGATCAAGCTTTGTGTATACTTGTAATCTGTAACTTTCATATTGTGATTAGTGAAGAGAGTCTTCTATCCTCCGTGGACGTAGATCATTTGATCGAACCACGTAAATCCCGTGTTCTTTCTTTGAGTTCTTTATTCGTTTCAATTCATTGCGTTTCTAGTTGTCTTGATTTATCATTTGTAAGGAGTTGCTTTGTGGATACAATTCCATAACAATTGGCGCCGTCTGTGGGAACCGAAGATAAAGTCAAGAATCAGAAATGGGCTCTGTGAAGTTGGAGATAGAGAAATTCAATGGTAAGACAGATTTTGGCTTATGGAAAGCCAAGATGAAGGCTCTGCTGTCACACCATGGGCTGAAAGAGGCCCTTACTCCTCTTGACCCTGCTGCATCCGATGCAGACCAGGCCAAGAAAGAAGAGCTTATGGAAAAAGCTTACAACATTGTTGTCCTGAGTTTAGGAGACAATGTGTTTAGGGAAGTTATGAAGGAGAAGGATGTTGCTGCTGTATTTGAGACCCTTGATGATCTGTATTTGACACAATCTTTGTCAAACCAGATGTCTATGGAGAGGAAGCTCAACAACTTCAAGATGACAGATGATAAGACCCTTGATGAGCAGTTAATAGAGTTCATGCAAGCTGTTGATGATCTTGAAAATGTTGGAGTTACCTTAGATGATCACAAGAAGTCTTTTCTACTTTTGGAGTCATTACCACCTTCATATGATAGCTTCAAGGATGCTTTGCTGATTACCAAGGAGGGAAAGGCAAAATTCAAAGAAGTCTTGTCCATTCTGAAAACTAAGAGTTTACATGTAGCAAACTCAACCAAGAAGACCAAGAACCAAGCTGAGGGTCTTAATATCAAACTCAAGAATGACAAGAAAGGAGGGCAAGGCAAGAAGATTCATGGCAAGCCAAATCAAAAGAAGAATGGGTTTGTAGCCAAGAGCAGAGCTTGCTACAAATGCCATAAAGAAGGACATTTCATAAAAGACTGTCCTGAGCATAAGAAGTCTACTGATCCTGCCAAAGCTGATGTAGCAGAGGCAAAAGGATATGATAGTGCAGAAGTCATGAGCATAACAGATAGCAAACTTTTTAATGAATGGGTGTTGGATTCTGGATGTTCATTTCACATGTGTCCCACCAAATCTTGGTTTCAAAACCTGGAAATGATGAATGGTGGATCAGTTCTGTTGGGTAATGATGAAAGCTGCAATGTGAGGGGTATTGGCACTGTGAGGGTGAAGATGTTTAATGATAAACATGTGATCCTGACCAATGTCAGATTTGTTCCAGATTTGAAGAGAAACCTTATATCCCTTGGCACACTAAATGCTTTGGGTTATGAATTCAAGACTGAAAAAGGATGTTTGTTTGTCACCAAAGCTGATAGAATAGTGATGCAAGGGAAGAAGTCTAATGGGTTATATTCTTTAATTGGTGAGACAATCACAGGTGTTTCTGATGTTACCATGAGTGTTGATGATGCTATGCTTTGGCATAAGAGGCTAGCACATGTGGGTGAGAAAGGCCTGATTGAGTTATCCAAGAAGGGAGCATTCCACCAGAAGACATTCAAAAACCTGGAGTTTTGTGAGCAGTGCATTCTTGGCAAGGCCAAGAAGAAGTCTTTCCAGAAGAGCCAACACACCACCAAGGAGATGCTGGATTATGTTCACTCAGATGTCTGGGGGCCATCAAGAACTGAAACCATTGGTGGAGGTAAGTATTTCATGTCAATTATAGATGACTATTCTAGAAAAGTTTGGGTGTTCATTCTCAAACAGAAAAGTGAGGCCTTTACAAAATTCAAAGAATGGCTACTTGAGATAGAGAACAAGAAAGGAAAGTCCTTAAAACATTTTAGGACAGATAATGGCCTTGAGTATCTATCAGCTGAATTCAATGAATTTTGTAAAGAGAAGGGCATTACTAGACATAGAACTGTCCCTCTTAATCCACAGCAAAATGGATTAGCAGAGAGAATGAATAGAACTATTCTAGAACGGGTCAGATGCATGTTAGCCGATGCTAAACTACCTAAAATCTTTTGGGGAGAAGCTGTATGTACTGCATGTTACTTGATAAACAAAACTCCCTCATATGCTTTAGAAGGTAAAACCCCAGATGAGATCTGGTATGACAAGTTGTCTGATTATTCAAAACTAAAAGTGTTTGGATGTCAGGCATATGCACATATTAGACAGGATAAGCTTGAGCCAAGGGCTCTGAAATGTATATTCATTGGCTATCCAATAGGTGTCAAGGGCTATAGATTGTGGTGCCTTGAACCAGGTCATAAGAAAGTGATAATCAGCAGAGATGTTGATTTTAATGAAAATGTAATGGGATATCCTCATAATGGAAACTCCCATGACCTAGATGGAAGAATTGTAAATGAGTCAGAAGAGAGTTTCTCAGCTGAGGTGGAGCTTCTTGGATCAGAAGAGTTGACCCCAGAGGAGGTGGACAACTCTGCTGATACAGAAGACAACACCCCTGATGAGGTTGTTCCAGAACAGGTCCCAGAAGATGATCCAGAAGATCATTCAGAAGATGAGGTCATGGAGGACAACCCTGCTGATCTGAGAAATTACAGTCTTGCAAGAGATAGGCTCAGGAGGCAGATTTACCCCCCATCTAGGTTTAGTCAGGCTGATCTTGTGTCATATGCTCTGATCACAGCAGAAGAGGTGGAGCATTATGAGCCAAGAAACTATAAGGAAGCTATCACCAGTCCTGAAAGAGAGCAGTGGATAGCAGCCATGTCAGAAGAGTTGCAATCCTTAGAGAAGAATGAGACCTGGATCCTTGTGGAGAAGCCAGACAACCAGAAGTTGGTCAGCTGTAGATGGCTGTTCAAGAAGAAGCTTGAAGTTGGATTTGGTGGTGCTAGAGAGCAGATCAGATTCAAGGCTAGGTTGGTGGCAAGAGGATTCACACAAAGAGAAGGCATAGACTTCAATGAGGTATTCTCTCCTGTTGTTAAACACTGTTCAATAAGATTACTTTTGTCTAAGGTTGCTCAAGATGATCTTGAGTTACATCAGCTAGATGTTAAAACTGCATTCTTACATGGAGAACTAGCTGAAACAATATATATGCATCAACCTGAAGGGTTTATCATGCCTGAAACTGAAAGTAAGGTATGTTTGCTTAAGAAATCATTGTATAGGCTCAAGCAGAGTCCTAGACAATGGTATAGAAAGTTTGATACCTTCATGCTTTCTATTGGTTTCTTAAGAAGCAAATATGATGGATGTGTATATATTGGTAAACAAGATTATCTAGAGAGCACCTATCTACTGATCTATGTAGATGATATGTTGATAGCTAGCAAGAGTATGAGAAAGATTACCCAGCTGAAGCAGCAGCTGAGTAGCAAGTTCGAGATGAAGGATTTGGGTGAAGCCAAGAGAATATTAGGCATGGATATTCTCAGAAACAGGAAAGCAGGGAAGTTGTTCTTGTCCCAGAAAGGTTACATCCAGAAGGTGTTGAGAAGATTCCTTATGCACCAATCCAGACCTGTTAGTACTTCATTTGGCCAGCAATTCAAGTTGTCAGTCAAGCAATCTCCTCAAACAACTGAAGAGAAGAAGCAGATGCTTGATGTTCCTTATGCAAATGGAGTAGGAAGTCTCATGTATGCTATGGTTTGTAGCAGACCAGATCTTGCCTATGCTGTTAGTATGGTGAGTAGGTTCATGGGAAATCCAGGAAAGCTACATTGGGAAGCTTTGAAGTGGATCCTAAGATATCTGAATGGATCAGAAGACTTAGGATTGTTGTTTGAAAAATCAGCTGATACCAAGAGACCTTTGATTGGATTTGTTGATTCTGATTTTGCTGGAAACATAGATACAAGGAAATCTTTATCTGGTTATGTGTTTACATTGTATGGCACTGCTATAACATGGAGAGCAGCTTTACAATCTATGGTGACCTTATCCACAACAGAAGCTGAATACATAGCATTAACAGAAGTTGTGAAGGAAGCAATGTGGCTAAAGGGCATTCTGAGAGATTTTGGCATATATCAGAAAAGTGTTCCTGTGCTGTGTGATAATCAGAGCACTATTCATCTAGCAAAACATCAAGTGTTTCATGAGAGGTCAAAGCACATTGATGTGAAGTTACATTTTGTTAGAGACATCTTGGAGAAGAGCATTGTTGAAGTTCAGAAGGTAGCTTCAGAAGAGAATGCAGCTGATATGTTAACTAAGGCATTACCAAGCAACAAGTTCAACCATTGCATGGAGTTGGTAAACCTTAGTACCTGGGATGTTCATTAAGAAGAGAATGAACAAACAGCTTTGGGGAGGGCTGGGAAGAAGGCAATCTTGCATTAAGGTGGAGAATTGTTAGGATTAATGCAATATTGGATGTCATCTGATATCTATCTATCAGAAGAGTTGCTAGTGATCTGATCTTGGAGTTCAGCAAAGTTGGGTTAAGGTGTAACTCAACTGATAAGGTTTAGTGATCTGATTAGGAGTCAACTGATCTGATAAGAGTTTGGACAACTCTGCTGAAGCAAGTCGTCTAGAGTCATTTCAGGAGAGTTGGGTCCAAGTCTGCTGAAGCCAACTCAGCTGATCTCAACTCAGCTGAGTCAAGTCTACTGAAATCTAGTTTTCAGAGTTAGTTAATTCTGTTATTTCTGTTAGTTAGTTAGTTGGTTAGTGGCGGTTATCCAATGCATTGTACATCTATAAATACACCATCTAGTGCATAGATTGTAGGTTACACACTTAGAGAGTTCAAGAGAGAGATCAAGCTTTGTGTATACTTGTAATCTGTAACTTTCATATTGTGATTAGTGAAGAGAGTCTTCTATCCTCCGTGGACGTAGATCATTTGATCGAACCACGTAAATCCCGTGTTCTTTCTTTGAGTTCTTTATTAGTTTCAATTCATTGCGTTTCTAGTTGTCTTGATTTATCATTTGTAAGGAGTTGCTTTGTGGATACAATTCAGTTACTGTATAGGCGGGTCTTATTGTGAAAGACCCCTTACTGGATAATAGAATTCATGAATAGAGCCAATAGAGTGTAATGTGAACTATACAAGTTACCAATAACATTGATGAAATATTAAATGAAATAAAGGCTCCGGTGTATAGAGAAGACCTCACCGTTTAAGAAGTAACCATAGAAACGAGGAAACCCACTATTTCTTTATCCATTTAATTTCGATTTCTTTAAAAAATACCGAAAAAAAGAAAAAAAATCATCATTATCACGTGAGCTTTATCATTGCCTAATCATCATCACTAGCTGCCTTCCACGTTTATCATTATCTTCTAATTCCATAATCAAATTTACATGTATGTGTAACTCTACTTCAACCAAGGAAATCGGTCCATGGAAGTCGTAAACTTAAGGTTTAATACAATTTCAAACTCAAGTATTCTTTAGTGAATTATGTATTATTTAAGAAGGGTTTACAAAATCTAATGTATTTCTAAATCATTATTGTTTTCAAAGTTATGAGGAATAATTTTAAAAATAATAATTCAAGTTTACTGAATTTACAAACACTCATCAGCCTAAAACTTAAGATTCATATAGCCCCACCTGAAAGATTGATATGCCTAAATTTGAGTCCAAAACTTCAAACTCAAATATGTGTTGATGGTTACATGTGAGACCTTATGCATACTTATACAATATTACCCTTCACTGAACGATCATGATCTATTTAATCCTAAGAACATCAACTAAGTTTCAGAATCAAAATCACTCTACTAAAACCTTCTAGACAACTTTACTCATATTATTAAAAAGTAATAAATCAAAAACTTCTATAAATTTGGTTTGTGAAAGTTTTAGGGTGATCTTAAAGATTTTGAGAGAAACATCTATTAAATAGCAATGTTTTGAATACTAAAACATAATACTTCATATGTTAAATGTATTGTTTTGAATAAAAAAGTCCACGTGGACTTGATTCACATAACACTGGTCGAACTCAACTATTATTTACCCTATTCAAAATTTAACAGTCACTATATTCAACTTGGAAAATCTGTCACATCTTTTTCATATGCTTATACCATTGCTAGTGTTGGTCCCAAAGTTGAGTTAAGATTGAGTAAGCTAAGAAAGTCTAGAGGGGAGGGGTGAATAGACTTTCAAAAATCTTTCAAAATATCAGAATATGCAATGCGGAATTTAGTCTTCTTATGTACTGTACTGTGCTTACTCAGCTCAGATCAGTACTTTCAGAACAATATGGGCCTTACTAGTTTATACTCAACTTTTCTTTAGATCTTTATCTTTGTTAATTCTTAATGTTCTTAGTTAAACAATTCAAACAAATATCAAACAGTAAAGTAAAGAACACAGAATTTTATAGTGGTTCGACAAATGTCTACATCCACTCTCACAACTCCAGTTGTGAAGTTTTATTAACTCTTCCTTCTTGAGTTTCTTGTGGCTTAAAGTCCCAAGATTAAGACTGTGATCTTACCGATTATACCTCCAGGTATATCTTCGATCTACTAGTAATTTTCCAAGTAACTAGCACACTTGTTTTACAAAATACAAACTTAAACTTTGAAAAGTAAAACTTCTCTTTGAATAGCCTTTGATTCTTCTCTTCAATTCAGTGGCTCTTCTCTTCTTTAATCTCCTTCAACTCTGTGAGTTCTTCTTGTGCTCTGTAGACTTTAGCTTGCTTGTGAATGTTTTAAGATCAGTAGTCTTAGCAGTAGGAGATCACACAGTATTTATAGAACTTAGTATGACAGTTAGCAGTTTGTGAACTAACTCTCAACTAACTCTAAACTGTTTTTGTAACTTCTTCTTGTAACCGACTTTGTAACTTCCTTCAACTTCCAAGTCAGCACATCTTCAAATAAATCTTCAGTTACTCTTTAAATAAGCTTTCCAAACTTATTCTTCAATTTCACCAAATCAGCACAGTAACTTACTGTTCTGATTTTTACTCTTCGGATTTTTACTCTGCTGAGTCAGTCAGCACAGTAACTTAAAAACTGTTCAAAACTTCTCCAGATTTCTTCTAAGCTTATCTTCAACTCTTCTTTTTGAAGTCTTCTTACTCTGAAGTAGTCCTCTGAGTCTTCATAGTCTTCTGATCTTCTTCTAATCTAGTTCTAATCTACTGTTCTGAACTTTACAATGCTGATTATAATAGAATACAACTTTACATATATAAAACCTATCTATACATCAACTGAACTATATACAGAAGAGTACATCTAAGTCCTATACTATAAGCAGTCTATACAATACAAAACATCAGCTTAGTTCCTAACAGTTCATATAACAGATCAATAAACAATAAGATCAATAACTTTCATATAAGATCAGTAAGCACTTAAGATCAGTAAGTATATAAGATCAGTAAGTATATAAGATCAGTAAGTATATATTCAAATATCTCATATAAGATCACTAAAATTATTCTCAGTTTCCATACTCAGATCAGTAATCTTATTTCAAATGACTCAGTTAAGATCAGTAATTTTATTCTTAATATTACTAAATAAGATCAGTAAACTTATTTCAGTTAGCATTAAGATCACTAACTTTAAGTTGCTTTTGGCCATCAAAACATACTTTCATCATCTAGAACATTGTCTATAGGATTCATATCCCAACAATTTCCCCCCTTTTGATGAAGCCAAAACTACTTAAATGTTAATAAATCAGTAGTTAAGTATGTAGTCTATCATAACAGTTCATCAATTCAGAAATTATATCATATTCACAATCAGATCAGATATTTCACATATTACACATACTAACAAAATATGCAAAAAAAAACAAAATATAGAAATAAAGATTAAGGATAGAAATGTTATCTTCTGAGCTTGTCCTTCATCTTCATTCTGTATCTTCAGATTCTGAATGCAACATACATCCTTGCTTTGATATCCATCATATGTTGATGATCAGTGATACCTTCTTCTTTGATAATCTCAGCAATTATGTTGTTGATCTCCTTGTAATCAGGTTCTCCATTTTCCAGTCTTGGAGGTTCCCAATTTGGTTCTTCAGGACACAAGATCTTGGTTCCAGCACGAGCAGCAACTTGTGCTATATCTTCCCAAAACTCTTGATCAATGTTCAGCATGAACTCTTCAAAATCAATAAATTCAGCTTCTTTGCTCGAATGATCACCAAACTTCCTCACAATGAAGTTTGCAATCTGCCACTTCTTTTTCAGATTCTTCCAATGTTCCATATTTTCTGTTAGAACAATAAAATCCACAAAGTTCTCATCCTGAAAATTTTTATCAAATTCTTTTCCTTCAGCTTTCCTTTGAGCATTCAACTTCTTCTTCAAAGCAGCAACTTTGTTATCAAATCTTGTTTTTAAGAACTTGATATCCTTTTCTTTCTTCTTTTTCAGCTCTGCTTCTTCAGCTTTCTTTTTCTTCAAAACTTCAAGTTTTTCTTGCTCTTCACTTGAAATACCAACTTTCAATTTACTCTTTGATCTGGTAAGTCTACCAATTTCTTCTTCTTCTTGTTCTTCATCAGACAAGACTAACTTTCTCTTCTTCTGAATAGAACTTTCAGCAATATCAGGTCTCTTCTCAACAATTTCTTGACCTTGCTGTTTCTGTTGCTTCCTCAGTTTGATTTTCTCATTCAAACTAGCAATTTCTTCTTTCAACTCTTCCTGACTCACAACCAACTGAGCTTGTTGTGACTGAGTTTGCTCCATTACTTTCCTTGTCTTATCTTCCCCCTTTTTGGCTTCATCATGCCACTCTTTTAAGGAAGATATGTGTTGCTCCAGCTTCTTATGCAACACTTGAGACAGGTTCTTCTCTGGCAATCTATGAAGATCATAAATTTTAGACATTGTATGCTCCATAACCTTTTCATAAGAGTTTTCAGAATTCATCTTATTCATTCTTTCAGTAGCTTCATGAAACATCTTCACAACATCTTCCAATTTTGCTTGAAGCTCTGCATTCTGCTTTTTCAACATCTCAAAGTCAGAATTATCAGATTCCTTCTCAACAGGAACTGTTCTGATCTGTTCCTGTACATCCTCAAGAATAATAGGATCAGTAGAGTGAATTGGAATGCTTTCCATCTCTTCAGCATTTAACTCTTGATTTTCCAAGGCTTCTGTTTCTTCAATAACACCAGTGTTCTCAAACACTTCTGTTGCATTGTCAACATCCTCATCAATTTCCATAACATCCTTTTCAGCAGCATCCTCAGCTTCATTAACACCCTTCTCTTCATTTTCCATAAACAAATCTTCATCTGTATTAGGAGTTGCAACCTTTTCAACAGTATACTTAATTCCTGTTAATCTTTCAACAAGATGAGCCACAGATTCTGGAGTAACTAACTCAAGAAAAGAGTTAACACCAGCTGCTTGCATCTGTTCTGCTTTCCAATCATCAAAGATTGAAGCACCTCCCATACCTTCCATAATAACCAAATTCTCCTTCAAAGTACTCCTCTTAAGATACACCCATGTGCCTATCCTAAGGAGTTTTTCAAACTCAACTGAGCTTTCATCCAATCCAGGAAATTGCTTCAACAAAGCTATCGTCAAATCTATCCTGATTCTATCCTCTTTATCACAGATAGTGTACTCCATTAAATCAGCAGGTTTAGGAGTTATAAATTCAGGTTCAGGGGATGATGAAATGTCAATTGGTTCAGTAGAAGGTTCAAATTCATGTTCAGTAGAGTGATCATGAATCTGTGTTGGGGATTGATGTGGTGAAGGTTGATGTGAAGTTTGATGTTGAGGACTAGAAATAGGGGTAGGATCCAAATTAGTGTTCTGGGGGGGATGAATGGGGAGTGTTCTGAGTCACAGAAAAATAGTGAGCTGATTGTTCAGAACATGAAGGTTGAGGGTTTTGGTTTTCAGCTGGGCTTGGTTCAGAGTTTGAAGGGGTAGAAGAAACAACAACTAACTTCCTCCTAGCACTTCTCCTCTTAGTTCTCTTATGAACAGTAATAGGACTAGGAACACTAATCTCTTGCTCTTCTGAGCTTGATTGCACCACAGTCTCAACAAATTTGACTGTTGGCTCTGAGGCAGCTGTAGCAGACCTTCCTCTCCTTGGTCTAATACTGCTCGGATCATGCCTCGCCTTCGACCTAATCTCAGGTTGATTGTCATCAGATCGGTACATTGAAGCTCCAGACTCTTGTGCTTCAAGGGGTTCTCTTGTTCAAAATGAACAGACTCCTTTTTCATCAAGAATTTCCCATGATGGAATTTCTTGGGATTACTCCAATACGGCTTTTTAACCAGCTGAGGCAACAAGAAACTCAGCTTGCTCCCAAACCCTAATTTCGATTTAATCGAAAATTCCATAGTATCCTCATCGAACAAAACTTTGTCTTTCTCATTCAATAACCTTTCCAAGAAAAATCCTTGCCAATCACCTTGAACTCTGTCGATGATTGCAGCCATAATTCGAATCTTGGAACTTGATAGAGCATCCTGGCTATGATGTTGCCCTAACAAGCACTTTCCGGCTATGTCCATCAAAAATTGAAGACCTGTAGGAAGAACATCCTTCTTCAGATTAGTCAAGGACTCTGTTTCAACACCTGACCATCTTCCTACATATTCCTTCTCTTCTCCAGCTTTGTAATTCATAATGTCCACTAGGCCTTGAGGCAAATCCAACATCACTTCTAGGATTTCCCTTGTAATAGTGACCTTATGCCCAGAAAGCATGGAGTGAACACCATTGCTATCTCCTTTGAGTTGCAAATAAAATTCCATAGCCTTCGGTTCATAGACATTCAGTGGAGATGATTCCAGAAATTTCCTCAGCCCACACTCCTCGCACATTGTCAAAATGGCTTGATTTTCAGCGTTGTGTCGGCCATTGAAATATACAGCATTTTCTACAAAAATGCCCTTTTCTCGAACCCGGAAATTTGAATCAAAAGTTCCTGCAACTTCGTTAGTTTCACTAATAATATTGATAGTTGCCATTTGTAGAATTTTGTAGAAACCAGATTTTTCAGTAGTTATGAAGTTATGAGATTTCCAGAAATGAACTCGTAAGCAAGACGATGATGAGTGATCGTTTTTGTCAAATTCAAAACCAATCTAGGGCTAGGATTAGATTTGATTATCACAAGGAATGGTTGAGATTAAGTCTCGAAGTCCGTGTTTAAAAATAAAATGTTCATATTCTAGTACCATCCTTAATTTTAGAGCCATTTTGTGTTTGATAAATACACCACAGTTTTTAGGTTAGAAGTAGAGGAGTGTATTAATCTTCTCTATTAGTAATCTAAAATTTGAACAATTTTTGACTTAGAGTAATCTAAACCAAAAGACTGTTCTGATGCAGATCAGCACAGTAGTTTCCAAAACTATTTCACTTCATTTTCTTACAAGTATATAAAGAAAATTTCACTTATCTGGATCAGCTGAGTACTGTGATCAGCTGAGTAAACTTTTTAGAAATCAGATCAGTAGATGAATCAGCACAGTAGATTTCAGATCAGTAGATGGGTCAGCACAGTAGTTTCAGATCAGTACCCAATTTTCCTGATTTCACCTTTTTGATATCAGCACAGTAATCCTCAGATCAGTACTGTGTCAGATCAGTAGATTTCTTGTAGACAGATTAGTAGTAAACAAGTCTTTATGTAGACAGATTAGTCAGTAATCAGATTAGTTCTATAGAATAACTGAATTGTAATCAGATCAGTACTGTAGACAAAGAAGCTTTGTAATCAGTACAGTTCTGTAGACAAGTCAATTTATTAATCAGAATATATTTGTAGACTGCTATAGTCTGTAATCAGATCAGATTAGTAGACTTTTCAAATCTGTAATCAGATCAGTTCCCCCTTCAGTGGAGAATTCCTCTTCTGTGCCTGTTTCACCTTGGTAAAAGTGTTAGTTCATGAGATATAAGTGTAAAACAGTACAGATTAGTAACAATATGTTTAACTTAATGATCACATCAAGGTTTATGCTAAAATGACTTTAGTGTTCTGAGTCAACAAAATGATCTTTAAGAAATCACAGATTCCCCCTTAATGTATGTTCTCAGTGTCCCTCAGCTTTACCAGCTTCCTCATTGGGATTAAGGTCACTTTAGTAACCTTGTTACCTGTTTTAAGTGTAGTGATCTGACATAGGGTTGTCTCTTCTGAATTTTGAGTTTTGATGTACTGCTCTTAGTTTCTGCTTCATGTTCCTCTTGGTATAAGATCAGTACCTGAAATGTTAGCACAATTCTATATACATACAGAATCCATATCTATCAATCCTAAACTAATGCACAATTCTCTGAATCTCACTTCAGCCAATGGTTTTGTAAAAATGTCAGCTCTTTGAATATCAGTATGAATCTTTTCCATCCTAATATTCTTCTTTTCAACATGATCCGTAATAAAATGATGCCTAATGTCAACATGTTTGCATCTAGTATGTAGAACAGGATTTTGTGTGATGGCAATGGCACTATTACTGTCACAATATATAGGTACATTAGATTCTACAACATTGTAGTCTCTGAGTTGTTGTATTAGCCAAAGAAGCTGACTACAACAACTACCTGCAGCCATATATTCTGCTTCAGTAGTAGAAGTTGCCACACTAGTTTGTTTCTTTGAAAACCAAGAAATGAGCTTAGTTCCTAAGAATTGACATGAACCTGAAGTAGATTTTCTATCTATTTTGCAACCTCCAAAGTCCGAGTCTGAATAACCACTTAAAGATATATCATCATCTGCAGGATACCATAATCCTCGATTAATGGTCCCCTTTAGATATTTCAATATCCTTTTAGCAGCTTCCAGATGACTTTCTTTGGGGTTTGCTTGAAATCTTGCACATACTCCAACAGAAAAAGCAATATCAGGTCTGCTGGCAGTTAGATAGAGTAGAGAGCCAATTAAAGCACGATAGTGAGGTTGGTCAGAAGACTTACCTCCTTCATCAGGATCCATTCTGTATGTAGGTTGCATGGGCACACCAACTGTCTTACAGGTTTTAATACCAAATTTATCTAGCAAATTCTTAGTGTATTTTGCTTGATTTATAAAAATACCTTCTGAAGTTTGTTTTACTTGAAGACCAAGAAAATATGTCATTTCTCCCATCATAGACATTTCAAATTTACTTTGCATGAGTGTGGAAAAGCTTTCACTCAAGGTTTTGTTGGGTGATCCAAAAATAATATCATCCACATAAATTTGAACAAGTAATATATCATTACCTTCTTGTCTTCTAAACAAAGTTCTATCAACCTTGCCTTTTGTAAAACCATTTTCAAGTAAGAATAGAGAAAGAGTATCATACCAGGCTCTTGGGGCTTGTTTCAATCCATAGAGTGCTTTCTTTAACCTGTATACTTGGTGACTATTCACTTCAAAACCAGGTGGTTGTTCTACATAAACTTCTTCAGCAAGTATACCATTCAAAAATGCACTTTTCACATCCATTTGATACACAGTAAATTTCATATGTGCAGCATAAGCAAGGAACAATCTTATAGCTTCTAGTCTAGCTACAGGGGCAAAAGTTTCATCATAATCAATACCCTCAGCTTGAGAGTAGCCCTGAGCAACTAATCTAGCTTTGTTTCTAACTACAAGATCATTTTCATCCCTTTTGTTCTTGAAAATCCACTTAGTGCCTACAACATTATGATTACTAGGTCTATCAACAAGTTCCCAAACTTCATTTCTAGTGAACTGATTAAGTTCTTCCTGCATGGCTACTATCCAGTTACTATCACTTAAAGCTTCAATCACAGTTTTAGGCTCAATAGATGATAGAAAACAACACCAGCAAAATAGAGACTTGCTAGGTTCTTCCTTGGAATCAAACAATTGTTTTCTAGTTTTAACACCTATACTAGAATCACCTATAATCAGATCAGTAGAATGAGCAGACTTCCATGTCCTTCTATTCTTAACAGAAATGCTATCATCATTTTTATCATGCAAATTATCATGCAGATCAGTATCATTTATATCAGCAGATTTGTTCACAGGAGAGCAGTCATTCAATTCTTGTATTTCAGAAGTTTTAGATGACTCACCTTTGTCTTTTACCTTTTCTTTATCAGAATCTTGATCTAGGACTTTCAGGAAAGGATTATATGCTTGTACAGATTCATATATTCCTGTATCATCATCTTCATTGTTGATTTGAAGCTGTAGTTTGTCAATTTTCTTACTGAGCTGATGATCAGCAGAGTCCTGCACATTCTCATCAAAGACTACATGGGGTGTTTCTTCCACACATAGGGTAGAGTAATTAAATACTCTAAATGTTTTGCTTACAGAAGAGTATCCTAAGAATATTCCTTCATCAGCTTTTGCATCAAAAGCATTTAATTTACTTTTGTCATTGTTATGTATGAAACACTTACATCCAAAAATATGAAAATAAGAAACTCTTGGTTTTCTGCCTTTCCATACCTCATAAGGTGTTTTACCATGCACCTTATTAAGAGCACTTCGATTTTGGGAGTGGCAAGCTGTGTTAATAGCTTCTGCCCAAAATTTCTGAGGTGTGTTGAATTCTGCAATCATAACTCTGCAAGCTTCTTTTAGTGTTCTGTTTCTCCTTTCTGCAACACCATTTTGTTGAGGGGTTCTGGCTGCACTTGTCAAATGCTGTATGCCAGACTTAGAACAGTAGTCAGAGATGTAACAATTAATAAATTCAGTCCCCTTGTCACTCCTAATCTTGACAATGGGATGACCTTTTTCAACCTGCAACCTCTTCAATAGATCTTCTTCCATTCAATGTAGGAGGGTTGATAGGACCATGAAGATCCATATGCAAGAGTTCTAAAACTCTGCTTGTTGAAAGAGTTGGAATGGACTTAAATGAAACCTTTACCTGTTTACCTTTTTGACATGAATCACATACTTGTGATTTGGAATAGATTTCATTAGGAATGCCCTCAACAAGATGTTCTCTAGCAATCTTGTTGATTATCTTAAAGTTCAGGTGGCAGAGGCGTTTATGCCAGAGCCAACTGTTTTCTTTATGACTCTTAGTAATAAGACAAGCATTCTTAGGACAACTATTCCAATTCACAATGTATACACTTCCTTGTCTTGTGCCAACAAGTAGAACATTGTGAGTCATTTTATCTATTATTTCACATCTTCTGGTTTTGAACTGAACTTTGTATCCCCTGTCACAGAATTGAGATACAGATAACAAATTATATTCCAAACCTTCAACATAGGAGACATCTTGGATTTCAACATCTCCATTCTTGATGTGATTGCTATTGAGCTATCACCAAAGATGACTTTTGGTCCTTCCTTCTCATGATAGTTAGTAAGTAAGGCCTTGGTACCAGTCAAGTTGTGTGAACACCCACTGTCTATGTACCAGGTCTCACCAACTGAACCACCGTTCTTGTATAAGTCCAGTCGATCCTGCAAGGTAGTGATCTTAATAATTTAGGTACCCTAGTTTATTGGGGTCCTTGGGGGTTAGTAGTGAGAGGTACCCAAATGAACATTGAGGATTTGAATAAATGGGACCTCTTCAGTTTCCTTCCAAATTTATCACAGAATAGTACTTTATTAACCAATTCAGAATTATCAGCAGACTTAGGATCTATTTTTCTGAGATAGTCTTTCCTTGGTTCTATCCCTTTTTCAGTAAGATCAGTATGCCTGTAATAGTTTGAATAAGGTCTAAAAGCATGTGGACCATACGGCTTATAGATGCGTTTTGGTCTTTCCTCACCAATGATATTGTAAGATAAAGGAGGAGGATAAAGAACAGGTTTGTTATGATAATGAGGCACAAATCTCCTAGGTTTAGTTGAATACAGCTGAGACTGCCTTATGAAAGGAGGTCTAGGCTGTTCCCAACTTGCCTGTGCTTGTCTTGACCTACTGTTCTGAGTTTGTCTCTTCTGATTCCAGGACTGATCTGATCTGGTCAGAGGAGTATAACTCTTCTGGTATGGTCTTGACTGTACTGGTCTTAATACATTCTTCATTTTACCATTCTTGGTAGTGGGAGGGATGTATTTAGACTGTACTTTGAGTTTTGGATCATCATCATAAGTCATAGGTTCTTTTCCTTTATCTAATTGCAAAGAACTTGAACTAGCTCCATTAGTGTTCTTAAATTCTGAAGTAGAGGAACTAGGCAGATCAGTACCTATTCCACTTTTATCATTTGGAGCTTTATATCTGTCTGAGATAGTTTGATTAATTCTAGTAGAATTAATCATCCCAGATAGCTTTCGATCTAGGCTCACTACTTCAGATTCTAAGAATCTATTGCGCTCTTCAAGTTTTTCACACTTAATCTTTAAATCATTGAATTCATTAGTCTCTTTGGCTTGAGTTTTAAGCATACTCTGATATAGTTTGTCAATGGATGCATACTTTTCTTGGAGTTGGGACAACTCTTCTGATAGTCTTGCATTTATGACAGCTATATTAGGATCTACTTTTGACTGAGCTTCTTTCAGATTAATGATTTCTTGTTTTAAAGTTATATTCTCATCACTGATTTCAATGAATGCTTTGTTAGCTTGTAGAAGGTCTTCTTCAGTCACTCCTTGGGAATGATGAAGACTACTTCCTACACTGCTAACAGCAGCATCACTTTCATCAGTGTCAGAATTGTTACAAGATTGAAAAGAGTTAGCAGATGATACCTCATCATTTATTTTGGCCATCATTACCAGTCCATCATCTGCTATGAAGGCTTCATCTTCATTGCTAGAGGGGTAGTCAGATGAAGACGATGGTAACTCTTCTGATTCCGAATCAGAGTCATTGTAAGCCATCATTGCCTTCTTACCCTTGGCATATTTTCGATCTCTTCTGGCTTTCCTTTCTTCTCGATCTTCAGAACTCAGATCAGGACATTCATAAGCATAATGACCTGGCTTATCACAATTATAGCAAACAGGATTGTTAGAAGTTCTTTTAGGAGGAGAATGTTTTCGGTTCCTGTCATGCTTATCAATTGAGTTCCTGTCTTTCTTATCAGAATACTTTCTATCTCTCTTTTCAGATGAGTTCCTATCTCTCCTGTTCTCATTAGAGATCTCATCCCTTCTTTCAGAAGAGTTTTGATCCCTTCTGTTCACAGAAGAGTCCCTGTTATTAGAACCCTTAGTTTCCTTATAGAATCTCTTGTACCTACCATACCTCTTATTCAGTTTATCAAATCTTTTGATCATAAGGCTCATCTGATCTTTCAGACTTAGATCAGAACTATCTAGTTCATCTTTTATGCTTGAGGCCTTAGACTTAGATGATCTAGACCCCTTAGAGGTAGAGGCTTTAAAAGCTATGTCCTTAGAGGCATCCTTATTCTTATGAATCACAGTAATAGGATCTTCTTCATCTAACTCAAACTCATGTGTCTTAAGTGTTTGGAACATAGTTTCTGCTGGCCAAGAATCAATGTCTTGTGTGGTTTTAATGATCATCTTGACCATTTTCCACCTTTCATCCAAGGCTTTCAAGATTCTCATGTTAACTTCTCTGTCAGTATAAGTCTTTCCTAATACATCAAGATCATTCATAATCGAGTATCCAACTCATCAATTGATTCTCCTGGCTTCATCTTAAATGATTCAAACCTTTGGACAGCAGTGGATAACTTGGTTTCTTTGATCAGTGTAGTACCTTCACAAAGAATAGCCAATTTGTCCCACATTTGTTTTGCAGTCTTACATTTTAGTACTTTACCAAGATACTCATTTGGTAAGGTATGTAAAATGTAGTTCTTGGCAAGACTGTCCAAATTGTTTTGTTTCATTTCTTCCGAAGTCAGTTCTGACCTTGGTTTAGGGACTAGTACTCCAACTGGTTTAGATGGATCCAGAACAGCAGTGTTTTCCACCATGATGACAATTGGTCCTTCAGTCACCACAGACACCATTAGATCATGGGTTGAGCTAAAGATGGCCTCCATCCTAAGCTTCCAGTAGTCATAATCTGCAATCTTGAACTTAGGCAGTTTGTTCACATTAGTGTCATCCATGTTTGATTAGACAAATAGGATCAGTAGTATAGCAGATAGATTTCAAGTATTCAGATAGTGACAGATATCAAGAAAGAGTAGCAAGATCAGTAAGTTTTCCCTCAAGATCTGCAAGGTTATCAAGAAACAGCAGTCCAAAGAACTACTGCTCTGATACCACTTGTTGGTCCCAAAGTTGAGTTAAGATTGAGTAAGCTAAGAAAGTCTAGAGGGGAGGGGTGAATAGACTTTCAAAAATCTTTCAAAATATCAGAATATGCAATGCGGAATTTAGTCTTCTTATGTACTGTACTGTGCTTACTCAGCTCAGATCAGTACTTTCAGAACAATATGGGCCTTACTAGTTTATACTCAACTTTTCTTTAGATCTTTATCTTTGTTAATTCTTAATGTTCTTAGTTAAACAATTCAAACAAATATCAAACAGTAAAGTAAAGAACACAGAATTTTATAGTGGTTCGACAAATGTCTACATCCACTCTCACAACTCCAGTTGTGAAGTTTTATTAACTCTTCCTTCTTGAGTTTCTTGTGGCTTAAAGTCCCAAGATTAAGACTGTGATCTTATCGATTATACCTCTAGGTATATCTTCGATCTACTAGTAATTTTCCAAGTAACTAGCACACTTGTTTTACAAAATACAAACTTAAACTTTGAAAAGTAAAACTTCTCTTTGAATAGCCTTTGATTCTTCTCTTCAATTCAGTGGCTCTTCTCTTCTTTAATCTCCTTCAACTCTGTGAGTTCTTCTTGTGCTCTGTAGACTTTAGCTTGCTTGTGAATGTTTTAAGATCAGTAGTCTTAGCAGTAGGAGATCACACAGTATTTATAGAACTTAGTATGACAGTTAGCAGTTTGTGAACTAACTCTCAACTAACTCTAAACTGTTTTTGTAACTTCTTCTTGTAACCGACTTTGTAACTTCCTTCAACTTCCAAGTCAGCACATCTTCAAATAAATCTTCAGTTACTCTTTAAATAAGTTTTCCAAACTTATTCTTCAATTTCACCAAATCAGCACAGTAACTTACTGTTCTGATTTTTACTCTTCGGATTTTTACTCTGCTGAGTCAGTCAGCACAGTAACTTAAAAACTGTTCAAAACTTCTCCAGATTTCTTCTAAGCTTATCTTCAACTCTTCTTTTTGAAGTCTTCTTACTCTGAAGTAGTCCTCTGAGTCTTCATAGTCTTCTGATCTTCTTCTAATCTAGTTCTAATCTAGTGTTCTGAACTTTACAATGCTGATTATAATAGAATACAACTTTACATATATAAAACCTATTTATACATCAACTGAACTATATACAGAAGAGTACATCTAAGTCCTATACTATAAGTTGTCTATACAATACAAAACATCAGCTTAGTTCCTAACAGTTCATATAACAGATCAATAAACAATAAGATCAGTAACTCATGTAAGATCAATAACTTTCATATAAGATCAGTAAGCACTTAAGATCAGTAAGTATATAAGATCAGTAAGTATATAAGATCAGTAAGTATATATTCAAATATCTCATATAAGATCACTAAAATTATTCTCAGTTTCCATACTCAGATCAGTAATCTTATTTCAAATGACTCAGTTAAGATCAGTAATTTTATTCTTAATATTACTAAATAAGATCAGTAAACTTATTTCAGTTAGCATTAAGATCAGTAATCTCAATTTAAGTTTCTCATCAAATGACTTAGTTAAGATGACTTAGAACCACATATATCACTAACTTTAAGTTGCTTTTGGCCATCAAAACATACTTTCATCATCTAGAACATTGTCTATAGGATTCATATCCCAACAGCTAGCATTCATATATAGTCACATGTCATTTAATTATTGAGTTAGTGTTCATGTGTATATGTGACACATAAATCATATGTGTCACTACATGTATAGCGCATGTTAATATCATGTCTAATTAAAATAAAATGGATACATAATTATTTTAACATTTATTTTATTTTATTTGGTCAGTCAAGAGAATTTTTATTAATAGAGGAGTATTAGTGATACCCACACTTGATTTTAAATCTAACATTTTATCTCACTTTGATTTAAAGCCTAATATTATATTTTACTTTTAAATTGCTATATAATGACATTTTATTTAATTATATCAACTTCTCTTGTATTTCATAATATTTGATGAAATATTTGTGTAATAAAAATAATGTGATTAAATATAATAATTAATTTTGATTTACTATATCAATGAATTGAAGTGTTGACTCTCATATTTTTGTTATAATGTGACTTAAATGCTTGTCCAAGTGTCCAACTAACTACTAATAATCACACAAATATAGGATAAATGCTTGAAATGTAAAGATGGAGACAAGACTAGAAATCCTTAAATTCCCCACTTAAATGCTCTTAGCTTGTATATATATTAAGAGTGAAGTGAATGTAGAGACCAACTATTTATTTTGGGGGGCTAATTGGTCTATTTATAATGTTACAATGTACTTTCTTCATTCGCCTATAAGCTTTTTTTTTTTTTTTTTTTTTACCATTTTGATGTGTCCGTCTATAAGTTTCTCATACCCTTTTTTGTAAATACTTTTAATTTTTTTAGAGTTTATTAACCATAGGAACTAAAATCCATACCCCTACTACAATTAAAACCAAATAATTCTAGTAAAGCAATTAAAGCCAAATTCCTACTTAATATACCTAATGTACCCTTAATAATTCATTTAAAACTTTAAATACATATTAATATTTTAAAATCCCTCATAAATTGCATAACCACTAACTCAATCATAATTCTCAAAATCTCAAGATCTTTTATTCCCAATTAAAGACCATTCCCCTCAATCTTCCTATTTCCATCAATATGCACGATCCGAATTTGGGAATTGCATTTCCAAAAAAAATTTGATCAAATTGATTCTATCAATCGATTTATCTTTCAGATCAACTTCATATTCAACGAATTTTCGGTGTGATTCCGCATCCAAACAACACATGCAATTTACCCACTGGTCAGTTTATTCATCAAACGACGGTGGTGGATTCATCGATCTGGAAGAATTCATCGAGTTGAACACCAAATGCATTGATTCGGATGTGATTTTGGAGAATCGATCTGAATTCGTTCGCTCTTTGCTCCTTCAATGTGTGCGAATGGTGGCTACGGTTTTCTGCAGCGGCGTTTTCACTCTCCAGTCATTTTGTGTTTAAGGTCATAAATTTTTCCTTAGCCTTCTACGAGTTGTTTATAGTTTTCTGATTTGCAATTGTTGATTGGATTTATTGTATTTGATTAGCTGTTTGATTAGTTGCGCCATCCGAGAGTGGTCGGTGCCGGGGAAAGAGAGAACGCGCTCGCCCTCGACTACACCGCTGTGCGATCGATTGCTATTCACCGTTGATTTTGAGGAATTCGAGTTGTGGTATTTGAGTAGTTTTCTAATCGATCGTGCCTGGGCATTGGATGTTGATCTGCAGATTTTCTATTTGATTGTCGTCGGAGTTGGTCGCTACTCTGTTTTTGCGGATTGGTGTTTTTGTTCCGCTGATTTGAATTTTAGCATTCTAGTTGGTAATTTTGTTCTGTTCGCCGGTGGTAACCGCTTGAATTGATGTTCAGCCGTGAGGATCGACGGTGATGATCGTATTGTGCCGCTGATTAACATTGATTAATTGTTAATTGTTGGCCGATTTTATTGATAATTATGCTTATAAACTATTGAAGTTTGAGATGAAGCAAAGGTTCATCATATGCGGACTATACAAATTGTTGAGATATGTTTCAAGATTGTATGTATTGATTTATTCATATTGTTTATGCCTATCAGTATTTTAATTCGTGTCTATGAATATTTAGTTAGAAATTGTGGCTTAAAATTTTGTTTCTTATTAGATTGTGCTGATGATGTGAAGATTGTGCAGATTGTTGCGAAGGTTTTTGGCTATGATGCTGTGAAGACTGTGCGTGCAGTTGTTGTGAAGATTAACCAGTTGCTGATAGATTAACGCAGCAACGTGCAATTCAGCATGCAATTTTCGTTGCATATGTAAACCCAATTTATTGAATATATTTGTATGTATATACAATTACTTAACTGTTATGCAATTTTTATGTTGTTATATGCAATTAGAATTTGTAATTTTCGTGTTGCTTTATGCAATTATAAAATTACGAGTAAATGCAGTACACCAAATTTCAATTTCATAATGTGTAAAGAAATATAAAAATCGTAAATAACTAGTATGTATGTGTAAATGATATGCAAAAAAATCATTTATTAATATTTACTAATAAATATTTTATTAAAAAAAAATATTATTAACAATATGAATATGCAGTTAACAATATGAATATTTTTGCATATCATTGAAAATATGCAACAATTTTTTACTGTATATGCAATAAATATTTTGCATATATATTATAAATATGTATTTTTAATTGCATACGCATTTTTTTATTATGCATATTTAAATTGGAGATCAGAATTTATTAAATATAAAAATAATATATATTCAGTTAAATCATAAATTTTTTATTTTTTGTTTAAGATTACTAATGCGCATATTTGGATGAAGAAATAATTTGATTAGTTTACTTCTAAATAATAATGATATTTGAATTTTAAATAGATGTGCATAAATAATTTCGAAAACTCTTCTTCCTTTTTCAATCGATGAGTGTAATTTTGGTTAAAAATTATGTAAAATTGATTGCATTCAATGCACAAAATATTTTAGAAAGGTCGGGAATTAAGGAAATAGATATAGTGAAATGCGGGGAAAGTTTTGTGCATTTGAAATTTAAAATTTAAATTCATTTGACTAATCCTGCATTATCAAATATAATGAATTCAAGGGTATATGTGTCACAAAATTTCGAAATTGGATTAATTAGCTAAAACACTTAGTGGGGTGTCTCTAGGTGCAACTCCCCCATTTTTTTATTCTTACACTTCACTTTTCTCTCTATCTCTCTTCTTCTATCGATCACATCATTTGTATTATATCTATTATTTAATCACTTTTCTTAATCTCTGTGCCAAAAAGTAACAAGAAGCTTATAGACAGACGGGTGGAATATTATTATTGGGCCGATCTCGACCCTTCTTTATATTAGGGTTAAGATTGTGACCTTACACGTTAAAGTTGTTTATTAGTATTATAAGAGGTAAAATAATTTTGTATTGAGGGTGTATTAGTCCATTGAAGAAAATAAGACAAAAAAAATGCTTTTGAGTGAGAAGAATAATGACATTCAGCGTAATTTTGAGATGCGTTTAAGGGATAGTTGAGAATAATAAAGTAATTTTATATCCATTTAAAAAAGGAACAATCTAATAAAAGACGGGAAAATTACATTTTTTTTTCCTATAAGAATGAGGTCAAATCACTTTAGAATTGAGCAATCTAATATGACCAAATCTGTCATAAACAAAACCATTTTCAAACCTAGGGACAAAAACTGATTTTTAAAAATTCATACAGGACTAAAAGTTCAATTTTCCCAATAAAAGACATACTAAAGAAATTCTGAATTTTGTATTGTATCTATCACATGTCCCATGGGCCATGTGCTCGTTTCTTATCAATAAATTTTCATATGAACAATATTTCTCTTTCACATGGTTGTCAAATGTCCACCACAAAGAGGGCCACTAGGTGCAGAATTGAAAGCAATTGAATTGGCAGTGAAGGAGGCTCAAAAGAGGAGATATGAAAGGATTAAAATCCAGACTGATTCAAAACAAGCTATTGTGTTGTGCTCCGGAGGTAAGAGAGGTGTTGGACCGGAAAGAGACATTGCAAAAAGAATCCAACTGACTTCACGTGGATTTATAATGTGCAAATTCACATTCCTATTCCGATTCAAGAATGAAATGACGCACCAACTGGCTCAAATGGCGGTTTACTCAACCATTTCTTTTGATTGAAATGGAGTAGTACAGATAGGATCATAGGAGATTTTAAGGTGTCTTGTTCAAGTTTCGATTGTGAATCCTATGACCTTTAAAAAAAAACATATGTTTGTGATTGTGCGTCTATGTTGTGTTACTCGTTTTGTTTCCCTTTTTACAGGAGTCTTATTTTCAAAATTAAATTTTTTGAGTTTAATTATATAAATATTGAAAGCTAACAACATAATATAAAAGTGCAATTAAATTCAACATTTAATTAATTAACCAAATATTATATTCTCATGTATAGACTATAAGTACACTTATTTCCACTAAAAAAATTTAAAAAATAAAAGAATCAAACAAGCATTAATCAGTTTGTCCTATATGGTGCTCCATAGCCATGGGTGGTTGATTAACCAACATAAAGTTGATATATTCATCAAGAATTGGTAGTTGTTGATTGTCATCATAATTGTACATGAGAGATACCATTCTTGCAAGATTAAGAGAAGCTTCTTGAAAGGAGGATTGCAATGGTGAGTTATTCATATTGAAACACTCTTTGTTAAGTACTTTCCATTCATGATTTATCATCTTTATTACACGCTCTCGTGCTTGCTTCAATGTCAAACCTTGATGATCATTCATGTAGCACTCTATGTATGATCCATCTATGCCATCTTGATGTTCATCCTGTGCCAATCACAAATGGATTACAAATTAGTTTTCATATTTTCCTTTTTGTTTTGTTCCACGTTAGTTTTTACACTTCAAAAAATGAAGTTTCTTACACAATACTTTCTTAGTTCCTTAATTAAGGATCTATAACTTTTGGACACGAATTTTAATGTATAAATTGTTTATTAGTATTATGAGAGATAAAAGTGAGGGTAGTAAAGACTTTTCAACTTTAAAAGTAATAAAGATGTTTTTTACTGTGAATAAAATAATTATGCCATTTGATGTAATATTGTGATGTTTTGAGGGGATAGTTAATTTTTTTTTTAATATTTTAAGTACTGTATTAGTCATTCAATAAGGGTCACAAAAAATGACAAAATGAGTCATTAAGTAAATGACGGATGAAGTACTTTACTTTATCACTTTAATAAAGTTGAAAGGAACTCACTATCCTTACTTTATCACTTTTTCTTAGTTTTCATGCATAGAAAATCGATATGGAATGTAGAGCGTAATTATTAATATTAGGGTCCTCCATATTTTTTTTTTCAAATTGAATTTTGTTCTATTTACTTTAAAAAATTAACTTTTTGGTCTATTGGCCAGCTACAGTAGGTTACCAGTCAATTTTGAGTTGATATGACATTTTTTATATATTTTATTTAATTTGGTCGTGTAAATTTTCAAAATGTGTTTGTTATGGAATTGTATCCACTTAGCGATTCCTCACAAATGATAAAACAAGACAACTAGAAACGCAATGAATTGAAACGAATAAAGAACTCAAAGAAAGAACACGGGATTTACGTGGTTCGATCAAATGATCTACGTCCACGGAGGATAGAAGACTATCTTCACTAATCACGAATGAAAGATTACAGATTACAAGTATTCACAAAGCTTGATATCTCACGTAGAATATTCACTAAGTCCTACGCATTCTCAATAATCTCATTACTCACAATCTATGCACTTGGTGGTGTATTTATAGATGTACAATGCACTTGATAATTGGCATTAACCAACTAACTAACTAACAGACTAACAGAACTAACTTTGAAAACTGGAAATCAGCAGACTTGTCTCAGCTAATATGTCTATCAGCTGAGTTGGCTTCAGCAGACTTGAACCCAACTCTTCTGATCCGATCAGATGACTTACATCAGCAGAGTTGTTCTTAACTCATCTCAGATTAGTTGATACCTATATCAAACCACTAAACCTTATCAGATGAGTACACCTTGCTCAACTTGTGTTGAACTCCAATATCAGCAGACTAACTACTATTCTGATAGATAGAATCACATGACATGTCAATATTGAATTAATCTCAACAATTCTCCACCTTAATGCAAGATTGTCTTCTTCCCAGCCCTCCCCAAGGCTGTTTGTTCATTCTCTTCTTAATGAACATCCCAGGTTCTAAGGTTTACCAATTATGTGCAATGCTTGAACTTATTGCTTGGTAATGTCTTAGTCAACATATCAATTGCATTCTCTTCTGAAGCTACCTTCTGAACTTCAACAATGTTCTTTTTCAAGATGTCTCTTACAAAATGCAACTTCACATCAATGTGCTTTGACCTCTCATGAAACACTTGATGTTTTGCTAGATGGATAGTACTCTGATTATCACAAAGCACTGGAATACTCTTCTGGTGTATGCCAAAATCCCTCAGAATGCCCTTCAACCACATTGCTTCCTTCACAGCTTCTGTTAAGGCTATGTATTCAGCTTTAGTAGTGGATAAAGTCACCATAGATTGTAAAGATGCTCTCCAGGTGATAACAGTGCCATACAATGTAAACACATAACCAGATAATGATTTTCTTGTATCTATGTTTCCAGCAAAATCAGAATCCACAAATACAATCAGAGGACTCTTGGTATCAGCTGACTTCTCGAACACTAATCCTAAGTCTTCTGATCCATTCAGATGTCTTATAATCCACTTCAATGCTTCCCATTGTAGCTTCCCTAGGTTTTCCATGAATCTACTCACCATACTAACAGCATAAGAAAGATCAGACCTGCTACAAACCATGGCATACATGAGACTTCTCACTCCATTAGCATAAGGAACATTAAACATTTGCTTCTTCTCTTCACTTGTTTGAGGAGATTGCTTGATTGATAACTTATATTGCTGACCAAATGAAGTGCTCACTCGTCTGGACTGGTGCATAAGAAACCTCCTCAAGACCTTCTGAATATAACCCTTTTGGGATAGAAACAACTTCCCTACTTTCCTATTTCTGAGAATATCCATCCCTAATATTCTTTTGGCTTCACCTAAGTCTTTCATCTCGAACTTGCTACTCAGCTGCTCCTTCAGCTAAGTAATCTTCCTCATACTCTTGCTAGCTATCAGCATATCATCTATATAGATTAGAAGATAGGTGCTCTCTAGATAATCGTGTTTACCAATATATACACATCCATCATATTTGTTTTTTTAAAAACCCAATATAAATCATGAAATTATCAAACTTCATATACCATTGTCTGGAACTCTGCTTGAGCCCATACAATGATTTCTTAAGCAAGCATACCTTACTTTCATTTTTAGGCATGATGAACCCTTCTGGTTGGTGCATATATATTGTTTCAGCTAGTTCTATATGTAAAAATGAAGTTTTAACATCTAGCTGATGTAACTCAAGATCATCTTGAGCAACCTTAGACAAAAGTAATCTTATGGAACAGTGTTTAACAACAGGAGAAAATACCTCATTGAAGTATATGCCTTCTCTATGTGTGAATCCTCTTGCCACCAACCTAGCCTTGAATCTGATGTGCTCCTTTGCACCACCATATCCAACTTCAAGCTTCTTCTTGAAGAGCCACCTGCAGCTAACCAACTTTTGGTTGTTTGGCTTCTGAACAAGGATCCAGGTCTCATTCTTCTCTAAGGATTGCAACTCCTCTGACATGGCTGCTATCCACTACTCTCTTTCAGGAATGGTGATAGCTTCCCTATAGTTTCTTGGCTCATAATGCTCCACCTCTTCTGCTGTGATCAGAGCATATGACACAAGATCAGCCTGACCAAACCTAGATGGGGGGTGAATCTCCCTTCTGAGCTTATCTCTTGCAAGACTATAATTCCTCAAATCAGCAGGGTTGTCCTCCATGGTATCATCTTCTGAATCATCTCCTTGTACCTGTTCTGGGACAACCTCATTTGAGGTGTTGTCTTCTGTATCAGCTGGGTTGACCACCTCCTCTGGTATCAACTCATCTGATCCAAGAAGCTCCACCTCAGTTGAGGAACTCTCTTCTGACTCATTTACAATTCTTTCATCTAGGAAATGGGAATTTCCATTGTGAGGGTATCCCATTACCTTCTCATTAAAATAAACATCTCTACTGATAATAAGTTTCTTATGACCTGGTTCAAGGCACCACAGTCTAAAGTCCTTGACACATTTAGGATAGCCAATGAATATACATTTTAGAGCCTTAGGCTCAAGCTTATCCTGTATAATATGGGCATAAGCATGACATCCAAACACTTTAAGTTTTGAATAATCACTCAACTTGCCATACCAGATATTATCTAGTGATTTACCTTCTAAAGAAAATAAGGGTGTTTTGTTTATTAAGTAACATGCAGTGCACACTGCTTCTCCCCAAAAGCTTTTAGGTAACTTTGCATCAGCTAACATGCATTTGACCCGTTCTAAAATAGTTTTGTTCATTCTCTCTACTAATCCATTTTGTTGTGGATTAAGAGGGACGGTTTTATGTCTAGACATGTTCTTCTCTTTATAAAATTCATTGAATTCAGTTGATAGATACTCAAGGCCATTATCTGTTCTTAAATGTTTTAAGAACTTTCCTTTCTTGTTCTCTATCTCAAGTAGCCATTCCTTAAATTTTGTAAAGGCCTCATTCTTCTGTTTTAGAATGAACACCAAAACTTTTCAAGAATAGTCATCTATTATGGACATTAAATACTTACCTCCACCAATCGTTTCAGTTCTTGATGGTCCCCACACATCTGAGTGAACATAATCCAGCATCTCTTTGGTGGTGTGCTGACTCTTCTGGAATGACTTCTTCTTGGCCTTGCCAAGAATGCACTGCTCACAGAACTCCAGGTCTTTGAATGTCTTCTGGTGGAAATCTCTCTTCTTGGATAACTCCATCAGACCTTTCTCTCCAACATGTGCCAGCCTCTTATGCCAAAGTATAACATCATTAGAACTCATGGTAACATCAGTTGCCCTTGTGATTGTTTCACCAATCAAAGAATATAACCCATTGGACTTCTTCTCTTGCATCACTATTCTATCAGCTTTGGTAACCAGCATACATCCTCTTTCTGTTTTGAATTCATAACCCAAAGCATTTAGTGTGCCAAGAGATATAAGGTTTCTCTTTAAATTTGGAACAAATCTGACATTGGCCAAGATCACATGTTCATCATTAAACATCTTTACCCTCACAGTGCTAATCCCTCTCACAGTACAACTTTCATCATTTCCCAAAAGAACTTAACCACCATCCAACATCTCAAGGTTTTGATACCAAGATCTGGTGGGACACATGTGAAATGAACATTCAGAATCCAACACCCATTAATTAACAAGCTTACTATCAGTTATGCTCATCACTTCTGCACTATCATATCCTTTTGCCTCTGCTACATCAGCTTTAGCAGCATCAGTAGACTTCTTCCATTCAGGACATTCTTTGATGTAATGCCCTTCTTTGTGGCATTTGTAGCAAGCCTTGCTCTTTACTACAAACTCATTCTTCTTATGAGCTGGCTTGGCATGATGTTTCTTGCCTTGCCCTCCTTTCTTGTCATTCTTGAGTTTGATGTTAAGACCCTCAACATGGTTCTTGGTCTTCTAGGTTGAGTTTGCCACATGCAAACTCTTGGTTTTCAGAATACACAAGACTTCTTTGAATTTTTCCTTAGGCCTTCTCCAATAAGGGGAAGTTAACTTGAGGTATTTAGTACTCCACCTCAGCGCCACGTCAGCATCTACCCCAAACACAAAATCCTCTCCCAACAACCTACCTCAAAAGGTAGGTATTTGTGGCCCCCACTCAATATATTCATATCATATTTTAATTTTTCACTTATATTAATTATCTACCTCAAAAAGTAGGTATTTGTGGCCCCCACTCAATAAATCCTCTCACCCCCTCACAAATACCTGGGGAAGTTACTTACTTCCCCAAACAACTTTTCCAACCCCTTCCCTCCTCCACATCATCCACCTCTCTCCTCCACCGCAACATCTTCCCCACTAAATACCTCTCAATGGAGAGGGCCTTACCCTCTTTGGTAATCAGCAGAGCATCCTTGAAGCTGTCATATGAAGGTGGTAGTGCCTCCAAAAGTAGAAAAGACTTCTTGTTATCATCTAGGGTAACACCAACATTTTCAAGATCATCAATAGCCTGCATGAACTCTATTAACTGCTCATCAAGGGTTTTATCATCTGACATCTCTAAATTGTTGAGCTTCCTTTCCATAAACATCTGATTTGACAAAGATTGTGTCAAATACAGATCATTTAGGGTCTCAAATACTCCAGCAACATCTTTCTCCTTCATAACCTCTCTGAAAACATTATCCCCTAAACTTAGAACATCAATGCTGCAAGCTTTTTCCATAAGCTCTTCTTTCTTGGCCTTGCCTGCCTCAAATGCAGTAGGGTCAAGTGGAACCAAAGCTTTCCTTAAGCCCGTTGTGTGACAGCAGAGCCTTCATTTTGACTTTCCATAAGCGAAAATTTGTCTTACCATTGAATTTCTCAATCTCCAACTTCACAAAACCCATTTCTTGATTCTTGCCTTTATCTTTCGACTTTCCACAGACGACGCCAATTATTATGGAATTGTATCCACCTAGCAATTCCTCACAAATGATAAAACAAGACAACTAGAAACGCAATGAATTGAAACGAATAAAGAACTCAAAGAAATAACACGATATTTATGTGGTTTGATCAAATGATCTACGTCCACGGAGGATAGAAGGCTCTCTTCACTAATCACGAATGAAAGATTACATATTACAAGTATTCACAAAGCTTGATATCTCACGTAGAATATTCACTAAGTCATACGCACTCTCAATACTCTAATTACCCACAATCTATGAACTTGGTGGTGTATTTATAAATGTAAAATGCACTTGATAATTGTCAATAACTAATTAACTAAGTAATGGGCTAATAGAAATAACTAACTCTGAAAACTGGAAATCAGCAGACTTGTCTCAGCTGATATGCCTATAAGTTGAGTTTGCTTCAGCAGACCTTGACCCAACTCTTCTGATCCGATCAGACGACTTGCATCAGTGCATCAGTAGAGTTGTCCTTAACTCATCTTAGATTAGTTGATACCTATATCAGACCACTAAACCTTATCTGTTGAGTACACCTTACTCAACTTGTGCTGAACTCCAATATCAGCAGACTAACTACTCTTCTGATAGATAGAATCAGATGACATATCAATATTGCATTAATCTCAACAGTGTTAATTAACCGATCGTGGGCTGGTGAAAATACTAAAAAAATTGAAATTTGAAAGTTAACCAAGTGAAATTCGATATCATCAATTAAGAAACGTGGAGTGGGGTGAAAACAAAAATGAAAATCGTACCTTAGCAGTCCCCAAGTCATCCCAAAGACGAAGAATTGCAGCGACAGAAGATATGAGTGTTGATGTATCATCTAAATGGAAGTCGTCATACGACGTTGGACCTAATAGAAAGAATAAATGGACCAATACCACATGAACTCCAGAGCTCACCTTGCCATTAGCCAAATACTCTTCTGCTCTTGCCAATTCCTTGGACCCAAACCACTTTGCCTCCACGACAAATGCATTGCACAAACTTCCCCACTGCATGCCCAAAAGAAAAAAAAAAACTTATAATACTAAAAAAACATATCTGAAAGTATATGTATGTAGTTGGGTACAATTAATGAAATATATGTTGTATCAAGAAACTGGATGATATCAGTTATCACATATGTAACTTTTAATGTGGATGGGATGTGTACCATGTGATTTGGTGAAAAAATAATCAATGGATTGTATATTTATATCGATATGTATTAATGATTCAGATACTACAAGAAAATTAACTGACATTTAATAAAATTAATGAGTGATGGTGTATGTAAATGCAAAGTGGTTAATTCAGGTGAGATGAGATGGGTTCAATAGAGTTGGTCAGGTTCAGCAAACTTGGGTCAAATGACATGGAACAACATAACAAAAATAAATTAATCATATCGGTCTAGCTAATTAAAAGTTTTTAATGACAAGAACTTATGAGTTAATTCTTAATTTCTTACAATTAAAATTGTTTAACTAGATAAAATATATTGAATACGAAAACTAACACAAAGTGATCAAGAGACTCCCTCAGCTCAATCTTACCGTTTGTTTTAGGGAGTGGATAGGGTTGTGGCCATGTTTCTCAAAAATCATGTGGCTAATGTCGTTGGTTGTATCGAGAAGAGCCTTATAGCACTTCTTCATGTACTCGGGGAGCATTTCCATGGCCGCATAGTCCCATCTAATTCAATACATATATAATTACTAATTAATTAAATCTATTTAATTCGTAAATTAGTTGTGCTGACGTGACAGTGTATGAAATTGGTAGAGTAGTAGTGATTCGATCATACTCATGGACAGCTTGCGTGAAGATGTCGAGGTCTTGTGGGGTGCCGTAAAGGTCGAAAACATCGTCTATCAAGTAAATGAAGGCGATAGACTTGGTAAGCTGGAGTCGATGCCACGATAAGGTGATATCGTGAATGAGAATGGCCATGGACCATGTATACCATTTCAGTGGTTGGTTTCTTGCCAACTTTAGCTCTTGGTTTAAGCCCACACCATCCCACCATCTAAAATAAAATAAAATAATTAATTTTAGTGTACGGAAATCAACAACTTAATTTCATAAATCCTCATGTTTTTTTTTTTTTTCAAATTTGATAATTTTCATCAATTTTTTCAACCGAAAAATGAATTTCCCAGCATATATGATAAACTATATATATATTGAGATCAAAATTGAAACCAAAATTGATAAAATAAAAAAGAAAAAAAAAAGATTAAAATTGGGTTCGGTCAAAGAGACACAGGACAACAAGTGAAGTTAAAAAAAAAAAAAATAATTGTGAAGTTAATCTACACTTAATCTTATCTTACGTGGAGAAATGGTGCAATTCCTGTCGGTGTAAGGATTGTCCAGCTACCAAATCCATTTCTGCCAGCTGTGTTAATGTTTTCCCCCATCTTTTTGTGGTTTCCAGATGCCTTTTAAAGTCTTTATTTTCTGTCAATCTGGCTATGCTCTTGTGGTAAGGGTGCCTTAATCTCGTATGTACTATTCTTGACAATTTATACGGCAGATTAGCTAACGATTCCGACAGAAGTTGGGTGCAAAACTCCTGTGCTTCCTCAAGTATACTCTCTTCTCCTTCAAAACTTAACTGTGTCGCTTCGTACAATTCCAACAATCCTTCAATGTCTTCTCTTATTTCTCCTTTGAATCTCCCATTCTTCCCTTTGAAATTATTAAACACCTCTGTAAATCATAGCACACCAGTACTTTAGCTAGGTACATATGTGTATCATGCATGACGCCATTTGATACGTACACGTGTGACGATAAATTCAAGAATAGTCTCATATTAAAAAAAGTTGTGAATATTTTAAAAATAAAGTTTATAAATAGTTTTTCATTTATATTGTGTAAAACTTACTATGGAAAAGATAAAATGTAGGAAATGTATTTTGGTCTCTTCTTGCCTTTAATCATTGAGACTAATATATTTTCTCTATTCAATTTCACTATTTTTTTTTCTTTATGTTGTCTAGTTCATTATGTTTATTCTTTTTTTTTTAAATGATACTATTTGTACTACTTTATTTCTACCGCTCGAATTTCAATTTATTTACTCACTTTTGTCAGATTCACTTTATTTATAACAATTACTTTACTTATAAATTGACTTTATGAATAAATTACTAATCAATATTCATTATTATAATTTGTGTACAAATAAATTAGTATTGATGAATTTGGACGTAAGTAGTAGTAGATAAGTGGGCATATGACCATTATAGCCAATTGACAAGCCTACCACGAAAGTTATTATGGAAAGAAGGCAGTACAAAATATCGAGCTACAAGAAGAAGATTAAGATACCTGCAGATACGAGGTATCCCCGTTGTCGTAATAATCGGAACGAAAGTGCAGCATCGTGAAGCGAGTAGCATCCGCGTAAATTAGTCTCTCCATTTTTGGAATAATGCGTCTTAAGAATAGTGTGAATCTCCTCCTGAAAATGGTGGGCGACTCCTAGCCGTTGGATGGCATCTACAAACATCAACTTTTCAATTGGATCTTCTTCTTCCTTCACCTTTAATGATTGCTTTATCTTTCCCACTTTTTCTTCATAATCCATCAAGAACTTTACATGTCATATTTAAATTGATACATATATATGGTAATTAATTTAATAAATTAATACTATTGTCAGAATGACAAAATTGATAATTTTCAAAGATAAAAGGAGTAGCTAGTATTTAATTAATAATGTAGGAATTACGCAACTGGGAAAAGATTTTCATTGAGATGAAGGTGATTCTCTTGGCTTCTCAAGGGATTTATCCCATGAATATTCTTTGTTGCTTCACATGCAATTGAAAATGATTTTATCTTTCCCTTACACACAAAGCTCGTAAGAAGATTTGAAGTAAATGGCAACAAGCCAATGCAGAAAGATGCCATGTACAAAATGTTTCACAAGCAATAGTTTTATTGTGAATCTCAAGTGATGCTTTTTATACTATATTAGTTGTATGGTGCACTTATTGTCTTATAATCCCTAATCCCTCTATTTCAGTAAAAGTTATTCAATTTTCATTTTTCGTTCGTCTCAATTAAAGTTATTCATTCATTTTTTTAAACTACTTCCCTCACATTTCATTATATTTTTTTCTCACTCAATCACATACATCCACTTATTCTATCATATTTTTTAACATTCGTACACAAAGCTCATGAGTAGCTTTCACCGGAGACGAATGGAGTAAACAATTAATACTTTTCATTATTTTTACTTGTTTAATTTCATTTATTCACGTTCCCTTTTAGAAATAATAATATTTCATCTGCTTAAATTCATTTTACTCATTTCAACGGACACGTATTTTAATAGATAGATTGAAGATATATATAATGAGATATTGTGAAATTCATTTTGTAAACAAAATAATTTCGTGAGAATGAATAAGTACCAATGATATATTAAAGGGTTAAGATAGAGCATTGTATTTCCCTCATCCTAAGGTAATCTAAAAACAAACATCATTGTCTAAACTCTAAAAGTAGAGTACAAAAATATATTAGTGGTTTTGAAATGTTTAGCAAAATAAGGTTAGGGCCCCCAACCCCCAAGTACAATGGTGTCCACCCAAGGCAGGCGCTCAGAAGGGCATGCAGTTGGGAACATGGGGGTTTCAGTAACAACCACTACAAATAATTGTCAAAATTGTGAGGAAAATGGCGAGGAATTTTACGAGGGGAGAGAAAAATACCGAGGGTTTAAAAAACCCTCGCAAAATGCCGAGGGAATTACAAATCCCTCGCCATTTAACGAGGGCATTGTTTTTAGAAATGATAAAGGGCGAGGCAGTGACGAACCTAGAAATTTTGGATTGGGGGGCCCGATTTGCATTACTATAAATAAAAAATAATATTATAAAATTTTATATCTACAAGCAAAAATTCATTATAAAATTTTCAATAGACCTCATTTTATTAATTTAAATTTAACGAATTGTTATGTTTCAAAGAAAATTAATTTAAACTATTTCAATTGATCATAATAAGTGAAACGGTGTTAAAATTTAATGTGCATTCTCGTTGAGACATTAGTCAACAGATGTAGAACTTAAAATATATCTCCCTATTCCGTGATGACTTGCATACCTAACAAGTTCACTTTTGTGTGAGGTCAAATAAACGAGGAGTATTTTAAGTGATTTAGTTAGATTTTAAGGGAATTTAGTGAGTTTAAATAAATGAGAAATATTTTGGTAGATTTAGTGCGGTTTAAATGTGATCTATAGTGAGGTGTAGGAAGAATGTGGACCCAAAATGAGTGACAATTTTAAAAATAAAATAATGTAGGGGAGTATATTTTTGGGTGATTTAGTGAGGTTTAAATGTAATTTAGTGAGGTGTAAAAGATAATTCAGTGAGGTGTAGGAAATAATGTGGACCCAAAATGAGTGACAATTTTAAAAATAAAACAATGTAGTAAAAGTATTGATTTTGTAGATTATTTACGTATTATAAGTGTGCAAAAAACCTTGAGACGTCTCAATAAAATAGTGTACGAATAATCACGAGACGGAAGAAATATATATATATAAAAATCAGTGGGGGCCCATTGGCCCCCCTGGACCCTACGTAGGTCCGTCTCTGGGGCGAGGGATTTAATGCTCGCTGACTGGCGAGGGAATTTAATGCTCGCGGCCAGGCGAGGGATAAATTAAAATGCTCGGCAAAAAATAGCGAGGAAATTCTGGCGAGGGAATTAATGCTTGTCATTTCCCTCGTTATTCATGTTAAAGAGGATTTTTTCCTCGCCAAACCCCTTTCTATTTGGATACTTTTTTGTAGTGAACCATGAATATTAATTTCCACTAAAAAGAAAAAATTGATTTTAATACTGAAATTTAGAGACGGATATCTAATCTGTCTCTAGTAGGTACGGATTAGATATGGGTTTATTGAAAAATCGATATTTAAAATCAAAAATAAAATCGTCTCTCATTATAAACGGATTAGATACGATTTTTAGTTTCGAGAGTTTTAGATACGTATATCACCGTCTCTAATCGATCAAAGTTTTCTTTCCACCATAAAACTAGTCAAAGTGGTGTAGAAAATTTGAATTTTTGATTTGATACGGAATTTGACCGTTTCTAATCAGTATCTAATTAGTCAAATGGTAAAATTAAATAAAAAATAAAATTCAAACATTTTTAATTAATTTTTTATTTTATTTTAATTATTAGTACTATTTAATAATATACTCCCCATGTCCACCAAAAGTATGCTCACTTTCATTATTAATTTGTCTATCCACCAAAAGTATGTTTATTTTCTTTTATGGAAACAATCACTTTATTTTTACCTCACAACAACCTCAAATAAATGATCATTTAAAGTTGGTGGGTGTAAGCTACGGATTTAGAGTTGACAAAACGTCGATTTAATTAGAAACGAAATTTGAAACAGATTCTTGACCCGAATGTAAAATGGATCGTTCATCGTATAGATACGAAAAAAAATGGTTTCAAATCCGTCCCTTATTAAAAACGGAATTTACAAAATCGTTCCTAACATTACATACCATGTTATGGTATTTTATCCGTTTCTAAATCTTAATTTTTTTATAGTGTTCATACGGAGTACTAAGTATGATTTTCTATCTTTACTTCATATGATTTAAAATAAAAGTATTTCACTTTCAAGAAAATAAAAACAAAATGCAAGAATCAAATTCAGGACGTATGGACGTGAGTCTTATGCTCTGATACCATGAAAGAATTTTATTTTATTTAAAAGTACAAACTTGTAGAAAACTTGTATATTAATTTCCTAATATTTAATGACATGAATAATTTTCTCTCTAGTCTATAAAAAGTGAACGGATACGAAACCAACCACCGGTCCTTCAATCTAACTTGGGACGGAGGGAGTGGTAATTTGAGTAAATAAGTGATGATTGAAAGGAGAGATAAAATAGTGTGAATTATATATATTTCCAAAAAGTGAATGAACATGATGAAATTTGATAACTAAAAATAAAAGTATGAATAATGAAATTGAACGAAAGGGGTACATTTTTACCGAATGAGATCACATGTTCCAATTTTGGTGTTCCACATCTTATTCCACTATATGGATGATTAATCATTCACAACAAGATGAATCATTTTCATTGCAAACCACATATATATACCTAGGAGAATTCTTACTTAAACTTAAAGTTGAGTTTGATCGAGTACTTAATCAACTCAATACTTAAATTAGAAAATACTTGCCTTGAGCTACTAATTATGTTAATGATTTTGCTACTAGTTTAGACTATAAATAAATTAATTAGAAATTATAAGAATTAGTTACTTAAAATTAGAAAATACTAGCCTAAACTATAATTATGTTAATGGTTTTACTAATAGTTTAAATTTTATACTAATTAATTAAAAATTAGTTACTCTAATTCTCTTTTACTACTTTAAAATAGTATCTATTCCATATTGTTAATAATTGATCTAAGTATACATATAGCATTAATTAATAGTAGTAAATAGTTGTTAAAATTAATTTATTCATAAATGAGCTAACTGTAAAATCAATTTAATTACTCTTTTCAATCATTATCGACCTTAATTAACTAATGTATATATATTTACTCAACAAATTCTTGTATATATCGATTTTGCATGCATGTAACATATTATTTTTATTATTATATAAAAATTTTACAAACGTTATTAGTTATTTTTTTTTAAGTTTTAGGTTTGTATTAAATTTTCTATTTTATTAATGTATGTTTTTATTTTACTAATATGCTTTTAAACTCTAAATTAAAATTTTCATTTATTCTAGATTTTGTTAATAGTTTAAATTTTAATTTATATCTAATTTTTGTGTAACAATTTTTTAGGATGAGTTTGCATTTAGAATTGTATGGTCTATAAGACCCATCTATGTTGTCGGATCAGAGTAACCATCACTCACAACATATTTTTGATGGAGATATACAATAAAATGACACCTTAAGGGCAACTCATGCATGCTTCATCACATATAGTTTGGAGTTTCAGGACCGATCAAAATGTGATCCCAGTCGATGTAACTCTCACAATCTCCAAATAGGGTAACCGGTACCTATTCGTCTTGCGTGTGCAATCTATCATGAGGACCTTTGAAAAAGCATGCACTAATTGGAGTGAGACGGGATGTGCAAAAAACAACTCGTTAAGAGTGTTTGTCTTCTCACATCTTCGTGTGGCATGAAAGTACTTGTGCTCGACAAGTTGACTCATCAAATATTGCAACTGACTACGTCCACAATATTGATGAATTTTATGCTTCGACCTTGCATTGTAGATCGTTCGAAGAGTCGAGTGATTGTGCTCATTCTTCTTCTTCAACTTCGTTAATACAGATTTAGGAGGAGCGTGTAATTTGGACATTTCAACTACGAACTCCTCTTCCTCGGTAGTTAGGCGGTCGGCATAAGAATGACCCTCAAGGTAAGGGGATATTGGATGGTTATGTGTACCACATTGCACCTTCAATCTCCACTCAAATCGAGCTTCTTGTGTACCCTTCAACATAAATGGACACCCACATTTCTTGGTGCCCGTAACCCTTCCTCTCTTTTCTTCTTCCCCCTCATTCTTCTTAGCCTTCTTCTTAGGAGTCGCGGACTTCTTCTTTTCACGATACGCACCGCCACGCTAAAAAAAAAAGACCAATGTATGTGCTGCAATATGATGAGAAGTTATTCCTCTCGGAACAAAAGGATCAAAACCTTCCACATCCCACGACGCTCACACGTCAAGAAAATACGTGTTTTTTTATTACCGTGTCCATTATCCGAACGCTTCACAACAATAACTATGTTGTGTTGATTCCCCGTACGACGCACCCAAGATAAGAGTGTGTCACGAGACTCAAAGAAAGCCATATTCGTTAAGACGTCCGTGTAGTCCATAATTATTTCACGACCCCGGACGTATCAGGATTCAAAGCATCATCATTCTCCTTTACATCATTCTCCTTTTCAATAACAGATTCATTCACCCACCCATCATCATCATCGTACTCCTCTTCAAGATCGTATTCATCGACCCAAACATCATCCTTATCATCACTCGAATTCTGAAATTCAAAACAACAAAAAATATAAAAACACAAATGTTCGAAAAAAAAAGTATTCAATGTATACTCATGTCCGAAAATAAGTTCCATGCATAAGAGATATGTTCGAAAAAGAGTTCCACGCATAAGAGATATGTTCGAAATTTTGTTCCCAACATTAGCTAATTGTTCGAGGCTTTTTTTCGGATCAATGTCCGAAAAAAAAAACACGAACATAGTTGTCTTCTTCGTAGAACCAGTCGCAGGGTTTTTTGGAAAACGACCAAATGCAATGCATATTGTCAAAATGTATGTCCTAAATGCATATTATTTCAACTAGATACCACTATAGAGTCATAAGATGCAAAAAAAAAAAAAAACAAGCATACACACCAACACAAACACACAAAAACCCTAAATATAAAAACTCTTTCACTTTAAAAAAAAAAAAACTTCCAAAACAGAATAAATAACTTACAAATGAGTCTTTGGCACCACCACTAGTAGTTATTACACCATAATCCACCATTTTCGACTCCATCCGCTCTCAAAATCGACTTTGCAGAATTGGAAAGTTTTGGGTTTGGGAAGAATGATCGTCTGTCTGTATTCCCGCGTTAGATAGAGAGTGGGTGTACTCATTCGCCCTTTTTAAAAAAAATTGCAGGAGGGGTACAAATGACATTTCGCATACTCCTTGTCATAAAAAAAAATCTTGGTGGGTGTCCTCAATAGGTACGTGTGTGTATAACCACGCCCGTGGTTTATTTGCCACTCCAACCATGTTGGATGCACTCATACTTTCATTTATTAATTAAATATGCATGCAAAATATTATATTTATCATTTTAGTAAAATATTATCCAGTAGATAATCCTTTTTATAATTCAAACTCTAACCCTATTTGCAGCACCACCGTTGCCCCACCTAAACAGTTAAAAAAACTTAAAAATCTAAAAAAAAAAAGACATGTTTTCGATAAATCAGTGTAAAAAGTATACACTGATTTGTCGATAATAGGGTATACTTTCGACAATAGTTTATCGAAAAATATCCTATTATCGACAACATTTTATCGAAGGTTGGACAATTTTTCTTCCTTTAAATTTTATGTTTACAAAAAAAAAAATGAAAGTGTTTTTAATAAAAGTGATAATTATTTTTTACATCAGATTAAAGAAAACTGTCTCACGAATCTCAATTCATTACCCAAAATCAACTCTTAATTTTTCTACCACAGCTACGGCGCTGCCACCTCTTAATGAATGCAAATTTTAAAATTGTTCTGGGCAGGTTGGGATGGGTGTATTCGATTTGAGAAATCACATGTAAATTAGTAAACAGTATAATTATTTTTTTTAAGTATCAGGTATCCGGTCTAAGAATCGACTAATCTCGGGGGACCAATCCCACCGCCCACTTACAAGTTCCCGTTTAAAGTCAGAGTTTTGCGTTCTATATGGACTGGCCCCATAGAGTATAAATAAGTGTGTATTGTGAGGGCAAAAGGGCGGAGCCTCCTTACGGCTACGGCTAAGGAGAGCTCCAACCCACCCTAATTTTTTTGGGGTTTTCTTTTATAAATCATTTGTTTCGTAATTACTTGCACATTTTTTATTAAGACATTACACATTTTTAATATAAAAATACTCTACAAAATTAATAGGAAAAATGAAAAGTTTGCAAAGTATTGTAGTATTTTCTTATCTACATTAAAATAACAAAAGGATAGATGTATCTATGAATTCTGAAGGTGTATATAACCAGACCCGTAATCATATTCGGTGTCATTCGGCACTTTTGCTTTGAATCATGGGCCTGGTCCATGGGCTTTTCATGTGAGGCCCATCATCTTATGTAATATGATGATCATATATCTGTAAACAGCAAGGAACCTCCCTCCGTATTCGTACACAAAAATCGTGGCACCAGCTTGCTCTAATTAGGGCAATAATCGAAAGCGAATTTCCTGGTAATTCATCATTTTCTCTTCTTTTTCTTCAATTTCCATCGGATTCTGTATGTAATTTTTTCTTCATTTCTTCGTCCACTTTCTTGTTTTATTTTTATCTTCAATTTACGGCAGAGGACGCCGGGAAACCGACTAGATCGGTCGTGTTTAGTCTTTAAATCTGTAGAAGTTGCACTACATCGTTAAGCCTGCTTAATTATATCAAAGAATTGTTTAATTAATACATAGAGGAAGCTGTAAGAACAGTAATTCGACCGCCAAATAACGAACTTGCGATTAAATTGTATTTAATTTTAGGTCTAATCGAATTCACTGAATCTATTTCTATCATTCTATGATTAGCAATTGAAGAATCAGCTCTACTTAGTTAACTAACTAGAAATGAACTAAATGGTGTCCCTGGAATTAGATATAAAGTTGGCATGATTGATGATTAAGTCGAATTTGGGTTAAAAAAGATGATACAATGTGGAATTTGATGTGACCTATTATGTGATCATGTGATACAATGTGGAATTTGATGTGACCTGCCTAGCAAAGTGTGGTAGATTGAGGGTTTAAGTCGAATTTGGGTTTGAGATTAATATTTAAAGATTAGGAAACTGGTGTTATATGAAAAATAAATTGTATAGCTTGCTTGCTATTTTTCGTTGGTAACGTTGTCACCTCGAGTGTACTACGTGCACGCCTGCATGTATACTAGTTTAAGAAATGTTGGGACCATCAAGAGATTGCCAAAATTTGAAGATCTCAACGACTTTTCTATTTCCTTATAAATCAACTGAACTTGTTTTTACCCACGTGGTCGACTGCTCGTGCAGTTTTACTTTACTTGAAACTGCAATAAAGTTTGTTACTTGAATGCTAACAAAATTAGTATTCTTGGTAATATTTTATTTTCAGGTAGGCTTTTTTAGCCAGTAAGATATGCCACCCCGCAAGAACAGGAAACTAGTTCGTGGCCCAGCCAAATCAACATCAGAAGGTGTTGCAATTTCTGATAAGAAATTACTGAAAAGGGGTAAAAAAACTGGTATTGATTCTAAATCTCTTTCAGAAGAGGTAGTTTCTGACAAGAAAGTAACAGAAGACAAAAAGGGCGACGATGCAAACGAATCTGTTCCAACTCCTAAAGTTAAGAAGCCTTGTACATGGCTTAAGCTTGATAGGCTTAACCCTCCTGTTGGAAGCAAATCATCACTAGAGAGCCCTAACAAAGGCAAAGAAGCAAATTTGTCTACCCCAGTTCAATCCTCAAATGACAATAAGAGGAAGAGAAATGAAAAACTTGAAGAAAAAGTTCACTCCGATCCAATTACGAAAGAAGACATGGTCAATATTAGGCATGAAGAAACAAAGAGCAGGGATGACAACAAGAGGAAGAGAAATGAAAAACGTGAAGAAAAAGCTCACTTCGATCCAATTAGGAAGGAAGACATTTCCAATATTAGGCATGAAGAAACAAAGAGGAGGGATGGGGAACCAGAGAAAGTTCTTGGTGGGTTGATTTTTATGTGCAATGCCAAAACTAAGCCGGATTGTTTCAGATACCAACTTATGGGTGTCCCCGCGAGCAAGAAAGAGGTTGTGATGAACATCAAACCTGGTCTTAAAATTTTCCTCTATGATTATGACCTCAAGGTCATGTACGGGGTCTTCGAAGCATCCTCTCATGGTGGCATGAAACTTGAACCATTAGCTTTTGGTGGGGCTTTCCCAGCTCAGGTAAAGTTTATTATGATGCTCTTGTTTGATTTATCGTCTTGTTTTATCCTACGATTTACAATGTTTTTTGTTTCAATATTGATATCTCATTCTGTAGGTCCGTTACATTGTTCACAAGGATTGCCTTCCACTACCTGAAGGTGTGTTCAAGAAAGCAATTAAAGACAGCTACAACGAAAAAACCCGCAAGTTCAAAACAGAGTTAACCGTGAAGCAAGTAAGATTATGGCTTCACGTTCTATGCTCAACTTTCAGTGCCCAATTTGTCTTGAATTTTGTTACTTTTTCAATTTTTGTCCATTTGGTGTTAATTTTGGTCATTTTTGGTGTCCAATATTTTAGTCCGGTATGTTTTTAAATGACCAAAATTACAAAAAGTAAAAACATTAAGGGCTAAAATTGGACACTAATTTATGAGACTATTCTTGACATTAACTCTTTTTCTGCACGTCTTTATCTGAAGATCGACTTTGTTCCTTTCCATATTTAAATCTTATTCTTTCGCTCTTCAGGTGGAACGTTTGATAAATTTGTTCAGTCCTACCCCATCTTTGCGTCCACATGGAAAACCTGTGTTTCAGCAACCAATTACTTTCCCTGTTCCACCAGCTGATGTGTTGAGCGAGGAATCCCTTGTGAAAAGATATTTAAACGTTTCTGGCAATTCTGATATACGAGGAATCGCTCCTCAGCAGACCTCGTTTTTTCTTACTGAGGAAGAATACCGTAATAATGGTCTTCAACGAGGAAGGCATAATGTAGTAGAACTAAATAGGAACCCCTCTTCAATGCCTACCGATATAGCTGCGCACAAAAGAGAAGCCAATTCAGCAGATCCTTACTTCCTTAGCGAAAAGGACTACCGTCTTTACGGGCTTAGAGGGCCCCACAAAGTGATGACAACTAATGCAGTTGTTAGAGAACGTGGAAATGGCGCATTTGACCCTTACGATGATAGCACTGCTTTGGTGAATCGGTATCTAGGGGTTCAACCAGGAGCATATCCGGTTTCTGGGAGGGAGCATTATATCAACGATGGTGAAAGGGAGTATGCATCTTCTTATAATCTGCATGAACAATCCGTCATGAACCAAAGATCGTATTCACTGAATGCTTCTCGTGAACCTTCACAATTCTATCCAGGAGCTCGTATTCACGACTCAGCATCTGCACCAGTTTCGAACAGGTACTCTTTTGCAGGACCACCTCTTTCTCAGCACAGATGAAATCGGGATTTGTGAGTGTTATTCAATGACTTGTTATTTATCTTTAGGAGAATGGTCTGTGTAATGTTTTGAACTAGGCCGGCCATCTATCTGCTGCAGGTAGATTAAACCCTTTAGCAGAGGATCATCATGCTTTACCTTTGTGTTTTTGTTGTATATTATATTTACTTGTTGAGTGCTATAAAATTGGCAAAATCAGTTTTTTTTATTAATGTAGACAATAATTAAATTCCATAATGTTGTGTTTGGTTGGGTGGATTTGGACTTATGAATTTCAAATCCACATCTCAAATCCATTCTACATGTTTGGATTAGAATGGATTTTAAATACTTAGATTTGTGTCAACACATTTTTTTAGTTAAAATTGAGAGAGATTTCAAATCCTCACTAAAACCATGTTATTTAAAATTCATGAATTTTTAACTCGTTTCATTTGAAATGCCTCCTCAAATCCACCCAACCAAACACAATCTAAATGGTTTTATTTCGTGTTTCAATTTGGGCACCCACGACGTCTAGCTTGGTAGCTGTCCTGTGATATAGTCCATTTCTCTTGTATACAATTTAATGATGTTTTAGAATTTTTTACACTGTTTATTTCGATTATGCCCTTATTTTAAATTTAGAAAATCTCCTAATTTCTAACTTACTTGTATTATTCAAGGGAATTAAAATGTGCATTAGAAAATACATACCATTTCTTAATTCCAAAAAAATTTCAAAAACATCATCAATTTAAAAAAAAGGAGGGAGTATGTTTTGCTTTTGGGATTTAACGTAGTTTAGAATTTTTGAGTTTTATATAATTGACTATTTGTAGTCGTTCATATTTGTGCTAGTTTTACGATTAAATTAGAGAATCAACAACTTTTAAATCAAAAGAGAATGAGAAAGACGGCTAGATTGATTTGGGGAAAAAAATCAAATTAATAAATAAACTTGTAGTACTTCAACAGTCTAATATAATACTTCAAGTACGGGTGGAAATGGGCTGGGCCTAGGTAGACTTTACGAAAAAAAATCTGGTATGTTAAATATTTTTTAGGCCCGAGTCTGGCCCATGATCTATTATAGGCTTTTTTTTAAGTCATGACCAGGCATTTTTAATAAATAAGTCTGGCCGGCCTTTTAAAGGCCTTTTTAGTTCTATTAGCATTTTTAAAAAAAATCCTCCAACACTTGTATTTCATCAAATCATAAAATAATCACTAATTGTATTGCTTAATGGTTACTAGTTAGAAATTATATATATTAAACACTCTTATTTAAGATGTTTTCTCTATTTAAGTATAAGTATCAGGTATTTATTAAATTTTTATATATATTAAATTAATTAAATAGGTCGATATGTTGGGCTTGAAAGGCCTACGAAAAAGCTCAAGCCCGACCTATTTAACTAAATTGACTTTTAAAAAAGTTTGAGTCCGACTTGTTTATTAAACGAGCCAAGCCAAATCGAGCTTTAATAGGCCGAGCCGTAGACCCCTGTCGAGTAGCCTGGCCCATTCACACCCCTAACTCCAAGAATCATGTTTCTAAAAATACAGTCAGACCTTCGACCATGATATGGATATGCGACTTATTAGGGCAAATAAAGACCAATGTAGAAATTTAAAACTAAAGTCATAAGATCTCAAATCAACTCCGACAGGAACCTCGTCAAAAACTTTATCGGATAAATCCTCACAAAACTCCGGGTCAAGAAAAACATAGAATTTCGATCCTGAAGAATAAAAGGGTGGGTCTTTATCATTCAATGAAGAATCACATTTTTTAAATGTGTCTCTTACTATATATTTCCTTAATAATGATGCTCAACTCATAGAAACTGTTCAGAATCAGAATCTTTTAAAGAAAGCACAAATGAAATTCAATTAAAGAAAAACAGAGGAAGCGACTCTGTATACTTTGAAGGTAAAGGGGTCACTTCTTACTAGATTATTCATTGGCCAATAATTATACCATCTTAGATTAATTCATACCATGAAAAAGTATAAAACTATCACATCGCTTCTACTCACATCGTTCAAATATATATTTTATTTATCAAATTTCATTATTTTATTATTCTACCTTAAAACTTTTTTACTTTACCTCCTTTAATACTAATAAATAACTTCAACATTAAAATTTGTACAAATATTAAATAGTATTAGAAACAAGTTACATGAATATAAATAGTACAAAAAAGAGCATCTGGGTTACAAATTACCAAAACAACACATTGAGTAGGGAAACTCCACTTTTAATCTTGTTCAAAAACATTAAACAACCAGTCTATCATAACCAGAAATCATTAAATTAAATGACACAGAATTCTGAGTGCAACACATAAAATCTGGGTGTGCTTAAACAACAACCAACAATAGATGTATTAATCAATAATAATATTCCCTCCTTTAAAAAACAATATTATTCATACTACTTTATCTTTCACCCTTATATAATCACTTATTTATCCACTTTGTCATTTACTTTATTCATAAACAATCATTTATTTAAAAATAGACTCCCACAATTAGAGCTGTCAAATGGGCCGGGCCGGGCCAGCCTGGTACCAGCCCGCCGGGCTGTTCATTTTTTCCGGGCAGGGCCGGGTCAGTCGGTTGCTAGCAGGCCTGAAATACCGAGGCCCAGCATGGCCCTGGTCAGGTCACCGGGCCAAAACAACCAACTTTTTATAATAAAAAAATTAAATATATTTGATTGATTTAAATGTGCGGCACGTGCTAGAATTCTACATGATAAAAGATTTCATAATGAAATCACACATTAAAGAATACCTAAGATAAAAGATTTGGTCGTTTGTGCGGGCGATGTGCCTGCGCTGTGCAGCCGTGCAGTGGCCGTGATTCCAGTGAAGTCCCAAGTGTGAAATGAATTTGGGGGAAGAAAGAAAGGGAGGCGCAGCCACAATACCCTATCATACCATCAACCTTATGAATAAACTAGTCAACTCTTCCTTTGACAAACTTCTCATATAAAATTGTCAATTTTCTGAATGACATCAGCCCAAAGTTTATTTGAGTTGGAAAGAATTAAAATATCACACATTTCCGCCCAAGAAATATCATAAAATAGTAATTAGTCAAGTTTAAATGACACCTAGGCATACATAACTAAAGAGATCTCCATGTGCATTATTTTTCACTGTTTCGACATGTTACAATATTTTGTGAATAAATAACATGACAACATATTCTACATATTATCAAAAGCTCAGCATAAGAACAAATTCTATTCACCAAGTTTGTCTACCTCATATCAAAGAGAGTATAAGCCTAGTATTTGAAGCTTGAGCTTGAGCTTGACTCAATATTATTGAGGAGCTAAGAAACGAGCTCAATTCGTTAAAGAGTAACATAACATGCCTAATGGAATTTAAAAAAATAACTAAGCATTGAGCCTAACAAATAGAGCAACTTATTCGTTTAACACAGCTCCAAAAGAGAGGGAGGTTTATTTCCAATACAAATAGTTTTTCTAGTTTCTACCACTAATGATCTCCAGAAGCAACATCTCAAAACTAAAAAAGTATATATATATTACATAAATCATACTAGTACTGTAAAGTTACACACAGGGGCGGAGCCACCAATTTTTTTTTTTTTTATATATATACCCCTTTTGTCGCGTAATTATTTACACACTTTTTATTGGGACGTCAAAAAATTATTTGCACAGTTTAATATGGAAAAACCCCAATAAAATTAATACCCTCCTAACATCTTTTTATTTTCAAAATTATCACTCAGTTTTGCATACACTTTATTTTACCCCTTACCAAATCACCCAAAATATTCATACTTTATTCACATTAATGTATTAATTAAAAGAAATTTACAACCGAAGATGAAAGTTAAGCTTGTTTTTTGAATAAAATGTTTAATTTTGAATCGAACCATCAAAACATCAAGTCAAAACGTTTTTAAATTTTTTGAATAAAATGTATTAATTAAAAGACATTTAATAAAATGTTTTTTGAATTTAATATTTTAACAATTTTTAAATTGTTTCTGCTTAATTTTGAATCGAACTATCAACTTAATTTAACTGTATTAACAATCTTATCATGTAAAATTTTGATGAGTATAATAAGTACATATTATTGTATTTTTAAAGTAATGGTAATCGGGTCCCCTACCGAGATTTACTGGCTCCATCATTGGTTACACACCATTTATAAGCAGAAATTAAACACAAATAAAACTGAATAAATTGACATGAGACACCAAAAACATTTCCAGTGACATTTGCAGTTTTATTTAAATATTAAAGGAAAACGAAGAGAGGTTAACATCACGACTTTCAGCTCATACCTTGATATAACCCAGAGCTTAAACAAACCTTTAATTTCTATCTTAAAAGCTGATCAATTACAAAAACATATTTGAATTATTTCGTTGTCAAAATCATTAAATACAAATAAACAGGCACAGATTAGTAAACATTATTGAATTTAAAATATAAAATAGAAGCAGTCTCACAGCCGAAAGATGGTGAATTTGTTTGACATAATCACTAGTAAATCATCTAGAAAAATAACTTCATCACAGATTGCATTACCAAAGCTTTAAAAAAATGAAACAATTTCGAGATAAAGAAGAGAGATCAGATGGTAGTGCATGATAAATATCATCATTCAAATACAGACAAATGTGGGTAAGTATCATCACGCCTCTTCTCGATTATCTCAAAACAAAATTTATAATAGATCTAGAGTATGGAGGAATCAGAAAAGTTGTCAATCACCACATTGCATCTAATCTAATGATATAGATACAAATTAAGACTGGGGCGACAGAAATAATCTCATCATATTACTCTATAAAAACAATTGGTACTACAAAGCATTAAATTAGTCAACATGATGCACCTGAGAAAGCGCAAAATTGAATCTGAAATGTAGGTGTATAATGAATACTGTACAATTAAGAATGCAAAATAAGTAGTACCAATTAAAAAACGGATTATCAGAAACAAAAAAAAAATAAGGAATGAATTTTGAAAGGAAAAGCCCGCTGACCCCGTCATCGCCGAGAAGGCTCTGGCGGCAGGCAGTCTTCATCGCAGTGAAAGCAGACAAGAGAGGGCAGGGTATTCCATCGGAAGACCAATTAATGAATAAGAAGACGGAGCTGCCGGCAGCCATTGATGGAGGGCAGCATCCTAACTTCTTAACACCCTACAATTGGCCCCCAAAACCCCGCCGCCGTCCCCCACCGCCGTCAACTGCTCGGATAAGATCAAGTAACGTTGAGATAAAACTTTACTTGTGCCCTAATTATATAGGAAAATGAGTTTCCTTAAACACCCCTTCTGTTTTCGATGGATACTTCGAAAACTTGATTATGTTGGAGGGTAAAACCGTGAATGTAACTTGCTTATTGTTGACAAAACCCTAACCCAACTCCCATAAGAAATGAAACTCAATAAAAGCCCCAAGTAGGCCAGGCCCAACCAAATACTGGGCCTAAGTGAATTAAAAGTATCGGCCCAAAGCAAACAAAAACCTAATCCAAAAACAAAATTAAGAATTACTCCTACCAAGGAACAAACATGATATTGATTATTGACTCACACTAAATTAAGGCTTTTAAAAAAAATAAGAATTTATATTGAAATTTATACTAAATTGTATGAAATGGCACACCTTATAATATTATAAACTATAAAGTATAAACACACTTCATATTCTTTTGTGAAAAGAAAAAAAAAATACAAATAAAGGACTAAATTACCCTTTTAAGACCAATCACACCACCATTCAACGTACATAATCAAGGTCAAATAAATTAAAGGACATACGGCTAGATTATGGTTGAATAACTTTTATTAAAATCACCAAGTGTTATTCGATCATTTTGGTCGAATAATTGTATTACATTGTATTAAAGTGCATAAGCTTTTGACCGAAAGGATATAAAGGTTGTGCACTTAGCTTTCCGTAAGCCCGAACGCGTCATGCACTTAATTTTATGCACAATTGATCACATCACATGCAACTTATAAAATTTTCAATGCTTAAATTGTGTTTTCATTTTTCTACATTCAAATCTCAATATTTTGGTTTAGTCTAGTATACATTTGAGTGCATGTTGTGCACTCTAGTCCATATTTGCACTTTTCAGTTGTATTGACTTACACTTTTTTATATTTACATTTTTTGGTAAAATGGTATTGCATTTTTTAATTATTAAACTGTATAATAATATTTTTCAATTTTATCCCACAATCCAAACAACTTGATTATAAATTATTATATACTTTAAAATTTAATCCATCAATCCAAACATGAATTTTAAATCAATTTTTCAAATTGTCCCACTAAATCCTATCCTAATATATCTATCTTATCTAACAAACCAAACAAGCCCTAAAAGTATAAGTTAGTATAACTAAAAGTGAAATACGATATTTCTGAAATGATCAAGTCGGTATTACTGAAATAGCATCACAATATTAATGAAAAGTGTAAGTCAATATAACTGAAAGTGTAAGAGTATAACTAAAAAGTGCAACAAATTTTTTTACTGAAAAGTGCAACCCAATATTATTAAAAAGTGCAAGTCAGTATCACAATTTTTAATGAAAAGTGTAAGTTATTAAACTGAAAAGTGCAATAGAATATTACTAAAAAGTGTAAGTCACTATAAATAAAAATATTATTATACAGTTTAATAATTAAGTGTAAGTCGTGAAAAAGTGCAAGTCAGTACAACTGAAAAGTGCAATATGGACAAAAGTGTATAGTAGACCAACCCCAATATTTTTATTTTTATATGCAATTGTATTATTAAGTAATGAGTATAAGTGGGTGTTTGCAAACAAAACTATATGCTTAAAAACACTTCTTTTTTAAATAGAATCACTTTTGAAGTGTTTGTAAACACAAGTAAGTGATTATATTAATTACTTAAAAGCATTTTTGGTCAAGCATCCCTCACCATGCCTTTAACAACTTCTAAGTGTTTCTAAGGGCATCCACAGTGCTGGTGAGGAATTTTGAGTTTTAAGTTTGACACATGTGCGCCACCTCAAAAAATTTCTACTCCTATCTCAAAAAACTTCTACCCCTCCAATGCATTCTACCTAAAAAAAAAATAATACAAATAAAAAATAGTTGGGACCACATTAAAATCCACTCTCGCAAGTGAGTTACACTCTCCAAATTCTTCTCTTATTTTTCTCATGTGTTGTTCACTCTCCCTCTATCCCACTCTCTTTTTTCCTAATTTTTTATTTCTACCTTACTTGGGTAGAAGAACTTATACTCAATTCCTCCTCTCTCCTCCACATAAGCACTCCCACAATCCCTTCTACCTTACATTTGAGGTAGGAGTAGAAATCCACATGGGACTTCTACCCCTCATTGGAGATGCTCTAATCATTACACTCACTAATTTTACAATTTTGCCCTCACAATTTAAACAATATTTTATTTTTACCCATTATTTATTCAAATGTAATAAGGGTGTTTTTTGTAAAATTATAAAAAAGTAATTTGTATAACATACACCACAACATTTAAAAAATTGATTAGAAGTGCTTATTTTTTTTTAAAACACTATCTACCTTCAATTTTACTACAAAAATCAATTTTAATCCCTAATTGTATACTATTAACACAAATGACAAAAAATTGTGAAAAAAGATTAGTTGCAATGCAACACGCCTTTTTCCTCGCAATCCAACCTCTTTTTTCGGACGTATAAAACTCGAATCATTTCCTCCCCAAAAAAGCTTCAGAGAGAGAGAGAGACTGAGCACTTCTCGAATTATTGATGGCCGGCGATTCCTCCTCCGGTAAATCTGACTTTTCAAATTTGGCTGTTGAAGTTGTAATCCGATTTCTCATTCTTTTGTTTATGTTGGTTGTTTCTGGTGGTGGTTTTTTAAGTTAATTTTGTAATACTTAATTGTTTAGATTCTGATCTGTAGCTTGAATTATGATTGTAGGTTCAATTAAAGCAAAATGGAATGTTTCCCCATCCGATGTATTCTATCATTTTAGCACGAGTGGAATGTCTGTTGCTGCTGCAACTGGCATTACTCATCCTTTAGGTTATCTCTTCCTCCATTGTTACCTTTGTTCAATAAGGTTTATGTTTGATCTGATGGTGTTCTGGCTTGTCGAGAGAGATTTTAAGATTTTATTAACTAAAGGACACGATTAATAATGTTTTGTTCATCCTTTACTCGTTGCATTCCATGCCAATTTGGTATCAAAGTGCTCATCTTCAATTTATTCCAGATGTATGTTGTTACATCTAGTCAGCTAGTGAAACCTAAGAGTTTGCAAACCTTTCTGCTATGTGTAATGTGTGTGATTTTTGTTTGTTATGGAATACAGATGTTCTCAAGGTTAGGCTGCAAATGCAGCTTGTTGGACAAAGAGGTCCGTTGGTTGGCATGGTGTGTATCAAGTTTTATTTTCTTTCCAGATGTAAGAAGTTTCTGTAGTATGATCCAGATATTTAAGAAGATTTGAAAATACACCGTGTTTTCTTGTGGTGGCACACAGGGAAAACTTTCTATGCAAGTAGTTAAAAGTGAAGGACTCAGGTCCTTGTATCTGGGATTGACACCTGCATTAATGAGGTCAGTTCTTTATGGAGGTCTCCGTTTAGGCTTATACCAACCATCAAAATATGTCTGTGAATTGGCTTTTGAGTCCCCCAATGTCTTGATGAAGATTGCATCTGGAGCATTCTCTGGGGCTGTTGCAACCGCGCTTACCAATCCAGTGGAAGTTTTGAAGGTACTGGATGTACTGGTTTTGAAGTCCTTTAGAAGATTCCAACTGCCGTTGCTTTCTTCTTTAGGTACGGTTGCAGATGAAAGCAAAAACCACAAGAGGGCCAATTCAGGAATTGCAGAAAATTGCTTCAGAAGAAGGAGCGATAGCCCTTTGGAAGGGAGTTGGACCTGCAATGACCAGAGCTGCTGCATTGACTGCATCACAGCTTGTAACATATGATGAATCCAAGCAGGTTGAGTCCTAACCTCCCTATTCATCAGTTTTGGCCGCCATTATTGCAATCCATCATTTATTTAGTTTATTATCATGCTGTAATGTAATTCTATTTCTACCTTCTAAAATGCAGCTGCTGATGAGACGAACTTCTCTTCAGGAAGGATTTTATCTGCACTTCATGTAATCTGACTTACCCTGGACACATTAATGTGCTTATCTTACTATCTTGTTGGTGTTCTTTTTGTTGGTTTAGCAATAGGAAGTCATGTCCAAAAACATGATCTAAATGAATATACAAGTCATGAGATGTGCAATAATTCCCACCACCATACTTCTTGCTTCCTGAACATGATCACACTATACATCCTAGTAAGAAGTAAGAAGTGAGGACTACATAACTTGAAATATTTAGAAATTGCAATTATGTTCCGGATTTTCATTAGTGCCCATCTATTATTTATAATTTTCTGTTGCTTGTATTTTAAATGGAGTCCCTTAAATTAGGGTAGATTTTCCCACTTATGTTACCACTATGGAATTTTTGTGTTCTCTTCTTTTTTTACATGAATTCCATTGAATAACTTTCTGAAAAAAGATAACTTTCTGCTGAAAATAATCAGTGGGAAATTTTTGATGAAATGGAAGGTCTCATGATGTTGCATCCTCATATTTTCCATAGCAGAAGTAGTCCCACAATTAGAAATAAGTAATCCTCTCTGGATGCATGGATGAAGAGGCTGAAAAAACAAAATTATAGCAGTATCTTTTTTTATCATATCAAGCTTCAATTCTAAAACATTTGCTGTATGAGTGGAAATTTTAATGCTGATTCTCACTCTTAACTTGTCATTTTTAATAGTGCAAGTACCATAGCTGGAACAGTGAGTACCATCATAACTGCACCTATTGATATGGTTAAAACCAGACTTATGCTGCAACGAGAATCAAAAGGAGCTGGAAGCTATAAAAATGGGCTTCATTGTGCATATCAGGTTGTGAACTTACTCTTTTCTTCTTATTTAGCCTAAATTATGATGATATGTGTGTTTAATCTGTTCTTTAAGTAAATTGCTACTCCGTGTTCATTGAGAGATTAGACTGCCTTTTCTATATGAGTTATCTTGGTTTTCTTTTTTGGTTTAAACTTGGTGCTATCATATCAGTACTAGTTTAATCAGAATGTTAGATTGTTTGAGAAAAGTTAATTTTGCTTGTGACCAAGTTAGATTGCTTCATTACACTTTTGACTTTTGCATCAATAATAGCATAATTTTTAGATAAACAAGTAATATTTCAAGATGTTAACGATTATATTCCGAATACTTGCGTGATAACCATTATTAATATGATCCAGGTTCTGCTAACAGAAGGTCCCCGTGGTCTTTATAAGGGGTGAGTTCCACATTTTCTTACTAGCTCAACACGATGCCGCCTGATGGTTCATTTTTATTACATCAGATTGCTTGGTTAATTAACTTTTTATCGCTCAAAATAAACCAGGGGCTTTGCAATTTTCGCAAGATTGGGCCCACAAACAATGATCACGTTCATAATCTGCGAGAAGCTACGCAAACTTGCAGGACTGAAAGCACTCTAAGCTACAGAAATTCCCATATTTTTTCCAGGTTCGCTGGATTTTATTGTTGATCAGAAATCTGATCCACTTCAAGATAGGCCATTCATTTTTGCAAATTCAAGATGTGAATGTCTCCTTAATTGCTGCCTCTGTTTTTTATTACACATATTTAGGGGCCAGTCTGTATATATCAAATTGGGGACCATTTTTTAGGCATGTTGTATTCATTGTTTCAATAATGACAATGACTTTTCCAGGATAATGGTTTTTTTTTGCTTGAATGGATAACAAACATTTTTTTGGCTCAACTGCATTTGCGGTTTGACCTTTTATTTAGATGTGTAGCTATCAGATCACGGCTACATGGATCAAACATTTCTATATTGCGGCTTCCGACGTCCGATGTTTTTGTTACGACAGTGTAATGGATGTGAGAAAGTTGGAGTTTTTATTTTCGGATTGGGAAAAGAAGAATGAACTGCTTGAAATAATGTCTAATTAGTGATTCACCTTTGTAGAATTTGATCTTTTTTACGAGTGGCTCTTTGCAAATGTTTATGTGGAAATAGGATGAAGTAGATTGTGCACTATATCATGCCTTTATTGTCAAACTAAACGTGTAGGCACTTTATTAAATAAAGAAATACATCTAATTAAACTTGAGAAATTCTCAAATGCACCCTATGCAGGTGCACAAGCTTTTTTTACCCTTTTTTTTGTACTCTGTTTCTTTCTTTCATAGCTGGGTATTATTAATTTGAATTCTACGGCCGCATCACGATCCCGTAATGTTATGTTGTATTAAGTAAAATAATTTCTCTTTTTCCAATTCTGTATTCCAGATTTGATTTCTTGATTAAAATCTTTATTTGTTCCTCTTGTTTAATTCTTGATCAAACCCCTCCCTGTGAAGGGGAGAAAGGATTTCCTATTTATTAATAAATGAGTTTGGACATTGAATAAATAATTTGAGGAGGGAGGCGATCAAATTTTGAAAGATGTTGCAGAGAGCTGCAAGCAATGCGTATTCATGGTGGTGGGCTAGCCACATTCGGACTAAGAAATCCAACTGGCTCGAACAGATCCTCCATTTTCACAATATTTTGGCTATCGTATTTTTTTTTAGGGTTTGTTATTTGTTGCTTTTATAACAATATTTTATTATTGAAAATGATATTTTTTGTTATTGAAAATGAAAAGTGTAGTTCTTTTTATTGAAAAGTGGTAATTTTATTATTGAAAAGTGTAGTTCTTTTTTATTAAAAGTGGTAATTTTGTTACTGTGAAAAAGTGTAGTTCTTTCTTATTGAAAAGTGGTAATTTTATTACTGAAAAGTGTAGTTCTTTCTTATTGAAAGGTGGTAATTTTATTACTGAAAAGTTAGTTCTTTCTTATTGAAAAGTGGTAATTTTATTATTGAAAAGTGTATTTCTTTCTTATTGAAAAGTGGTAATTTAGTCACTGAAAGTGTAGTTCTTTCTTATTGAAAAATGGTGATTTTGTTAATGAAAAGTGTTAACTATTATTATTGAAAAGTGTAAATTTTGTTATTGAAAAAATTACAAAAAAAAGTTGTACGAAAAAAAAAACAGAAATAGGTAAAAAAATAGAAAAAAAAAATACAATTTACAATTAAGAGGACTTGAACCTGCAACCTCATAGGCTAAAACTATCCAGGGTTTGTAACCACTTGGATAACAATTACTTAGTTTTAAATTTCGCTTTATTAATATATATAGGGTTTGACCTGTGCATTAATGTGCACGTGCACACTATGCATAGAAGACCAACTCATTAAACATTATTTTTAAAATGCATCTAATTAAACTTAGAAATGGCAATGAGAAGGATTCGAATTCAAGTCTGCTTTGAACCCGCCATGCATGAGCTGGGAATCTAGGCGAGCGGGTATGGGACGGGTCGTGGTTTTACTGAAGCCATATCGTCGGTCTAGAACCGGCTATATATATATATATATATTAATGTATATATGTTTGTGTAATATTTTATACTCGTATATAATTATTTAGTATAGGATGAAATTGTGATGTTTTAAACAATTTGTAAGAGGGGGATTCTATGATACTTTAAAAATAAAGTATCACAAAAATCTCTCTATATATATATATATATATTCACATGAATTAGTCTCATATCTGCTTTCTCGAATGTTAGTTTGTTCGTACAAAGATGAATTATTGTTATGTGGCGATGTAATAGTTTAATTAGCAAGGTACAAGTCCTTCTCTCCCTGTATTTTGACCATTTCCATTTGCAAATTATTTACTCGATCAAATGGTGCATTTGACAATTGATATATAAAAATCATTCCTTTGTCGTGCCTACTAATACCTTGCTATAAAATTAATAATTTATTCAAGCATTCTAAGTTTTAAATATAAAATTGAAATGCCTAATAACAAAATAGGTTTGACAAATTTTAATAAATGTTGTATAAACTATAAAGTAGATAAGTTGGGATATGAAGGTTTTCCCTTCACGACTCACCAACTTGATCTTCCGTGGAATCGTATGTCTGAACAGGCCTGAAAAAGAAAGTCAATATAAGTAAATATTCTCTCCATCCACAATAAGTAGTCTCTTTCAAAATGGACATATGTTTTAAAGAAAACATATATTTTATGTAAAAAGTAGATATGATGTAAAGTCAATATGGGTATAATTGGACATTCAACTTTATTATAATAAAATAGGTGGATAATTATATGTTATTTGATATAATATGTGGTATTTTAAAAGGTTATAAATTATGTGTTGTGTAGAGGTGTATTTAAAAAATGGTACAATATTAAATTTTGTGAATAAAGAATATAATATTATGGACGGAAGAGTAAATAATAATTTTAAATGGTAAAAATAAAATAGTATGAATGCTATTATTCGTATACTCCATTAAACAGGCTATGAGATAGATTTTTGGATCCACACATCATCAGTCTAAAAACATTATTTTAGTTCTTCATTTAAATTAAAAATAAAAAATAATAATGAGATGGGTGTGATTCATGTGATCACTTTAATAATATTTTAGTTGCTTGTACATAAGAATTTCATCATTTCCTCCATAATCAATTATTTATTTGTACCTAAAGTATTCTAGCAGAGCTTCTTTTGAGCATGTTAAAAAAAAAAAAAAAAGAGAGAGAACATAAATTAAAAGTCGATTTCAAATTATCATTATAGCATAACTTTCTTTTCTGGTATACGACTATTAATTAATTATTACTGTTGCATACATACTATTGCATCCAGAGCAGTTTACATGACATTTTAGATGTTTTTATTTTTCACAAATTATTTTATGATTTTCAGATTTCATGTAAAGTTGATTAGTATAAATTTTCACAATTTATATCTAAGCATGGAGGTAACGAGAAAAGAAGATAAAAGGGGCACTATTATCTTTAAATTACACAGAGAGAAGTTATGATATAATATTGCACGACTATTCTCTTAAATTTTGGATTTTACAATCTCAAATTTTATTTGTTTCGGAACTTAAAAAAATTATAATTTTGAAATCCTATTAATCTTTGTGGCAAAGTATTATCATAATTTAAAATTTTGGGGCACGGGAGATATTAAATTTAGAAATGGGGGTACAATTTTAATTTTTGAACTTTTTTTTTAAGACATTATTTTTATTTTTTTACCTTAAAAAATACAAAGAATTTAATTTGGCCCCAAAGTTATACATGGATCCGCCTCTTGTGCACTGTACAGTACTAATATTATTATTTGCAAGATTTAAAAAAAAAAGTTATTATTGCTTGTAAGAACTATTAATATTGTTCTTTAAAATATATATATATAGGTTTAGTCTAGTATACACTTGAGTGCATGTTGTACACCCTAGTTCAATTTATTATTATTATTATAATTACATTACCTATAAAACAAATCTTTTTATTTCATTTTATTTTATTTTTTGCTTTTTTTTTTAGTTTCTTTTTATTTAATTTATTTTTATTTTTTTACTTTTTTTTTTTGTTTTTATTTAAAAATATACACATTCTCCATTTAAATTAAATTTTTAAAGAAAATTTTTATGAGAATTTTTATAAAAAAGGTCATTCATACACATACCTTTTTAATAAAGAAGCACTAATAGGATCTTTTTAAAAAGAGACAAAAACATATGTTAAAATCCATTTATGCCCTTACATTTAAATTTGAAGATTAATTTATTAATTTAATAATTAAAGGAAGAAGTCGTAACTTCCTTCCTTTTCGCCATATATTCAACCACATACCTATTCACAAAGATTCTTGTAATTTCTCAATCGAGTTCGTCATTGTGATTTGTACAACAATCGATGCACTGGTTCCTTAACTAGATCTACGACCCTCTGGTCATCGTCTTCCATGGCAGTGCCGGCGGCGGCAGTGATGGTGTGGCGGAGCTGCGGAGGCGATTGTGCACGTGTGAGTGTATTTTGGGGTGGTTTGTTTTTAATTTTGATATTGGACGGGTAAATGAAAATGTTTTATAAAAATACATACACACTAGGTCCAATTCTTGTTTGCTTCATTTCTCATGATTTCAGATTTCAATAATTAACCATTAGTAGTACATATAAATTTTATGTTTTTAAGATCCATAATTAATTGTTTAGTAATTCTTCATCATTATGTTTAGTCTCGTGAAAAAATCTATAGGCGTGGGTAGCATGTGTTATAAAGAAGCATTGCACATCCATTCATAATGCTTCTTCATATGGAGAATTTCGGAATACAAAATCGAGTACTTGTAAGACTTGTGGCATAAAGTCATTTTCTGCATAATGATATTTACATATGCACATAATTTACTTCACACTTCTGCATTATTCATATGATTTGACGATTTTTCTGCAGATCTTCAAGTCTGAAAATTAAATTGAATATCAGAGCTTTGGGGAAAATGCAATTGAATATCATAAATTTGGGGAAGACTTAAATATCAAAGATTTGAGGAAGATTTGAATATCAAACATTTGGGAAAGACTTGAATATCAGAGCTTTGGGAAAATTCCTAAAGGCGGTGATTTGGGGAAGATTTGAATATTAGAGATTTGGAAAAGTCCTAAAACTGGGGAAGACTTAGTAATTAATGGCGATTTGCATTCAAAATTTAAAATTAGTTGACTTAATATTATATTAAAACGTAATTTTGAATATTGAGGGTAAAATGGTACATTTAAGTTGGATTTTAACTTTAATTTGAAACTATTTTAAACCAGTTCCTTATTTAAAAAAACACTAGGTGGAAAGACCTAATATGTGAAATCCCCAATTTTTATTCAATAAAAAGTGCAACACAAAATTACTAAAAAATATAAGTCGATATAACAAAAAAGTGCAACACCATATTTACTAAATATATAAGTTAGTATAACTAAAAGTGAAATACGATATTTCTGAAATGTGCAAGTCAGTATTACTGAAAAGAGCATCACAAATTCACAATATTAATGAAAAGTGTAAGTCAATATAACTGAAAAGTGTAAGAGTCTATAACTGAAAAGTGCAACAAATTTTTTTTACTGAAAAGTGCAACACAATATTATTAAAAAGTGAAAGTCAGTATCACAATTTTTAATGAAAAATGTAAGTTATTAAACTAAAAGGTGCAACACAATATTACTAAAAAGTGTAAGTCACTATAAATAAAAATATTATTATACAATTTAATAATTGAAAAGTGCAACACCACCATTTTATCAAAAAGTGTATGTCATGAAAAAGTACAAGTTAATACAACTGAAAAATGCAACATGGACCAACCATATATATATTGTTATTATTGTTCTAAGTGTATATAATATATTTTATTGTGTAATTTTACTTACTTTATCAACTGTCAATGCTTCTTTTTTTTAATTCTCACATTATTACTCGTTTATTCTTCTAATATTTTTTTGAAAAGTTATTCTTCTAATACACTAACAATAATAATACAATATCAATCAATTTTTCCATCATCATGTCCTATAAAAAAATTTCGAAACAAACACACATACATGTATGTTTATTTTCGAATTATAGTTGTCGAAGTAAATAGGAAACCCTAGTGCAAAGCACCATGCACAACACAACAACACAGTGCAAAGCATGCACACCATGCACAACATGCATGCTTGCTCCCATGCACATGTTCGGTTATTCACTATTGTTAACACACACATGTAAATTAGAACATTTTAGAAGGAGTAGTTACATGTTTGTTACATCTAACAAACTATAGTTAGGAAGAAGACTCTAGAATATGTCTTCTATATATATTGTAAATACCACTCATTCAATGATAAGCTGAAAATATAATTTTCAAACATGGTATCACATGAGATCAGGATTTCTCATGGCTAGTGTTTGATCTTTGCAATCACTTTCATTTTTTTTGTGTTTCTGTGTATCTTCATCTTCTTTGTTTCTGTAACCGTCGTGTTCTTCATCCAACTACTTCCTCTTTCTGAAACTTCTGTGTATCTTCATCCTTCTGTGTGTATCTTCATCTGATTCAGTTCTGTAACCGTCGTGTTCGTCACCAAACTACTTTCTAATTTTGAAATTTCAGCTTCCCGATCCATTCCAATCTATTCCGCTATACTCTGATAACTCACTTTCATGGATTCTCAATCTGTTTCCTCTTCCTCTCCCTCTCTTCCTAGATTCATAACTCTCTCTATTCGATTGGATAATGACAATTATCCGTTTTGGCGCAATCATGTTTTAGCCTCGGTTCGTGCTCACTGTTTCGAAGATGTGCTCTTATCCAAGGATCAATTCCTCTTGAGCTGGCTACTAAGCTCTGTTTCAGATTCCATGCTTGGTCATGTGAGTCGATGTGCTCACTCATTTCAACTTTGGTCAGTATTTGAATTGTTGTTCCAATCGCAGTCGAGTGCAAAGGCGATGATTCTTAGATTGCAACTACAGACTTTGAGGAAAGGTGATTTAAGCATCGATGCGTATATTCTCAAAATGCGCTCTGTTGCTGATGGTCTTTATCATGCCGGTCAACCAATCGATGATAGTGAATTGGTGTTATATATACTTGGTGGTTTAGGAGTTGAGATTGATGTTGTTGTGGTAACATTGACAACCAGAGGATCCATTCCATCTTTGCCAGAGGTTCAATCTATTCTTCAGGGATATGAGATTCGTCTCCTTGGTCATAACACTCACTCTATTCAACTTGCTAGTGGATCCATCACCTCACCATCTCCTCCATTTGCTCATGTTGTAACCAGAAACAATGGTGGAGCTGGAAAACCAAATGGCAAGGGCAGGGTGTTTACTAAACCTAAAATTGTTTGTCAGCTATGTGGCCGCACTTATCATGTGGCAGCCAAGTGTTATAAGAGGTTTGATCACTCATTTCATGGCCTTGAGGGCTCCCAATCCAGAACTGGCACACCTACACATGCAATCTCTCGTCCGCCTGTCTCTACTCCATATCAAGCTCACTTTGCTCAACAACAGCCTGCCTATGCTCCTAACTATCCATCTACCTCCTATCCTGCACATGCTTTCTCAGGATACATGGATTCTGGTGCATCCCCTTCTGGATCTTCATCCACTACTTCCAATCCCATGTGGTATGTTGACATTGGAGCTACACACCATGTAACCTCTCAACTTGCCAATCTTCAAATCTCTAACCCTTACCAAGGTATGGACTCTTTAGTAGTTGGTAATGGTGATTCTATTTCTATTGCACATACTGGTTCATTCTCTATCCCATCTACTGATGCTTCAAAAACAATTGTTATGGATAATGTTCTACACGTGCCTGCAATTACCAAAAAACTTATGAGTATTTCTCAATTTCTCAAAGACAATGATGTTGTTATTGAGTTCTATACTAATTATTGTTGTATCAAGGATCTGAACACTCGAAAGACACTGTTGAGGGGGGTGCTTAAAGATGGTCTATATGTCTTGGACTTTGGATGCTTGAAGTCTCTTAAAGCTTCAAGAGTTGTCAATAATGCTGATTCAAGTGTTTCTGTTGATCAGTTGAATAAGACTATGTCCACATGGAGGTTGTGGCACTGTAGGCTTGGCCATCCTGGAGATGCAACTCTTTCTTCTGTTTTGAATAAGTTGAAAATTCCATGTATGAAATCTGATGTAGTGTTCTGTGATGAATGTAAAGTTGGGAAATTGCATTTCAAACATTTTTCTTCTGTGGAGCATCATACTTCCTCTCCTTTTGAACTCATTCACATGGATGTATGGGGACCTGCCTCTTGTGTTTCATTGGAAGGTTATAAATACTACTTGTCCATTGTTGATGACTTTACCCGCTTTGTATGGATATTTCCTCTCATGAATAAATCAGAAGTTGCTGCTGTGTTCACTCAATTCATGAGAACTATTGAAAGATCATCTGGGGCTTTAATTAAAGCAATACAGCATGATATGGGTTATGAGTTTCTGCCTATAGCTCGGGTAGTAAAACCTCTTGGAGTGCAAGTAATGTTGTCTTGTGCTTACACTCACCCTCAGAATGGTTTAGTGGAAAGGAAACATCAGCACATCACAGAACTTGGTCTTGCTATGCTTGCTAGATCAAATCTGTCAATGGCATTTTGGTGGCATGCCTTTTCCACTGCAGCTCATGTTATTAACATGCTCCCCACACCAATACTGCAAAGCATATCTCCATTTGAAGCATTACATCAAAGGGTCCCTGATTATCTATCTCTTGCCTGTTTCCCTTTTCTCAGACCTTACAACTCATCCAAACTTCAGTTTAGGAGCTCCAAATGTATATTTTTGGGGTATAGTTCTACTCACAAAGTGTACTTATGTTTGCATGAATCTGGTCGAATCTATATATCTGCCTCAGTACAGTTCAATGAGGATGAATTCCCTTCATTCCAAACACACTCATCTCCTCACACAGATTCTACATCTCCACCTCCCATCTTCTCAGCTCAAATTCCTCAACCTACTCATATCTTGCCTCCCACATCACCTCATACATCAAATACTTCCCCTCATCATACTGACTTCTCCTCATCTTCAAGTTCAACCAGATATATTCTCCCACAACCTGATATATCACCCTCCATCAGTTCACAAAATTTTGTCATCTCTCCTCCTCCAATTCCCACTGCTTCACCCCTCCTATACAGTCTCATCCAATGCAAACTAGATCCAAATCTGGCATCTATAAACCTAAGGCCCTTACCTCAGCTGTTCCCATTCCTGAACTCACCTCAGTTTCAGAAGCACTATTAAGCTCAAACTGGAAGCATGTCATGCAACAAGAATATGATGCATTGTTGTAGAATGAAACTTGGTCACTGATACCACCCTTTTCTACTATCCAGCCAATCACAACTAAATGGCTTTTCAGGGTCAAATACAAAAAGGATGGATCAGTTGAGAGGTACAAGGCTCGATTGGTGGCTCGAGGCTTCCAACAACAAGCTGGGGTGGACTACTTCAGCACCTTTAGTCCAGTTATCAAGCCTGTAACTCTCAGAATAGTGTTCACTCTTGCTATATCTCATGGCTGGCCTATTCAGCAAGTGGATATAAATAATGCATTTCTCAAGGGCTTACTACATGAAACAGTCTATGTTGCTCAACCTGAGGGCTTTGTGGATCCACAGCACCCCTCTTATGTATGCAAGCTCCACAAAGAACTATATGGCCTAAAGCAGGCACCCAAGGCTTGGTATGATACACTGAAAGCTTTCTTGGTTCAGCAAGGGTTTACTCACTCCACCTCAGATCATTGTCTTTTTCATCGGTTTCTACATGGCAAAACCACACTTCTCTTGGTATATGTAGATGATATTCTCATCACTGGAGATGATTCCTCTCTTGTCCAGTCCCTCATTGATACTCTTCACTCTCAGTTCTCCCTTAAGCATTTAGGGGAAATCAATTACTTCCTTGGCATTGAAGCTCACTCCACTCCTCACTCCATCAAACTCACACAATCCAAATACGCCAAAGACATCATTCTCAAAGCTCATCTTGAAAACTCAAAACCATGTTCTACACCCATCTGTCCTACATCCAAACTTTCCATCTCTGATAGTCCTACTTTTTACAATCCTACCCTATATCGTAGCATTGTTGGAGCACTCCAATATCTTACTCTCACAAGGCCTGACATCTCCTTCAGTGTCAATAAGCTCTCCCAGTTTTTGCAAAGACCAACACAAACCCATTGGAAAGCTTGCAAACGTTTCCTTAGATATCTTAAAGGTTCACTATCTCATGGTATATCTTTTTCTTCAGTTTCTGATTTCAGGTTACAAGGGTTCGTTGATGCAGACTACGCCTCAAGTGTGGATGACAGACGCAGCACATCAGGTTTTTGCATTACTTTAGGTCGAAACTTAATCTCATGGAGCTCTAGAAAACAACAAGTGGTGGCTCGTAGCAGCACAAAAGCTGAATATCGGGCTCTTGCTCTTGCAACAACTGAGATCATGTGGATATCCAGCTTATGCAAGGAGTTACACATCCCAATTTCCACTCCAGGCCTCCTTTTGGCAACGGATAAGGCAACGGGAGTGGGCCCCGTTGTGAAAAGGCGACGGTTTATAACGCCCATGCCTTTTGGCAACGACAAAGGCAAGGGCGTGTCCTGCACTCGCCAAAAGGCGACGGGAGTGGGCCCGTTGCGAAATGGCAACGGTGCCCCACTCGCTAAATGGCAACGGCAGTGGGCCCGTTGCCTAAACCGTCGCCCTAATTTAATTGAAGTCAAATTCGCTTGTAAACTCATTTAATAAATTAAGAACTCAAATAATTATTTAGCATTATCCATAACTTATTTAATTACTCTAAAATATGGAAAATATATAATTGCATTTATATCTCAACCTCTTCCCATAAAACTAGGGAAATAAAATATTAAGATTTTTTTAAAACTATTTTTAACGGACTTTATTTATTGGGTAGGTCTTCTGTAGACTCAATTCCTTATAGTTTTAAAAAATGGGTATGATCAACAATAAAATTAAAATACACGAAAAATATAAAATTAAAATACACGAAAAATATGTATGTTAATTGATGTATCTCAAACGGTTGGGTATAGTCTATTTTACGTTGAAGTTTATTCACAATATTCTTGAATGTTTAGGATTTTGGATTGACCAAGTCAACTCAATTTTTTATAAGGAATTGATTCTATATAAGACCAATCCTTATTTATTTATTTATTGTACTCTACTTAAAAAAAAATCATTCATTTATATATATACAATTTTTTTAATAAAAAAATTAAAATTATAAAAAGAATGCATTAAAAAATAATGACTTCATTAATTTACCCTAAAACTCTAAACCTTAAATTTTAAAAATTAAAATTAAAGTTATAAATTAAAATTAATGATTTTTTTAGGGTTTAGGGGTTTAGGGTTTTAAGGTTTAGAGTTTTAGGGTTTAGAGTTTAGGGGTTCAGGGTTTAGGGTTTTAGGGTCTGGGGTTTAGGGTTCAGGGTTTAGGGTTAAAGTAAAGTACAATAAATAAATTAAACGTGTAATATTTAATAATTATGTAATAATAAAATCCGTTAAAAACATTTTTAAAAAAAAAAATTCAAATATTTTATTTCCTAGTTTTATGGGTAGGGGTTGAAATATACTGTAATTATATATTTTCCATATTTTAGATTAATTAAATAAGTTAATATAATGATTTGGATACCAAATCATCATTTGGCTCCATAAATGTTGTTTGTGATGTTAATTAAATAGGCTATTAATGTTGTTTGTGATGTTATTTTAATTGAAAATGAATTTGAGAGTGATTTTATAATAGATGAAAATATTTTTAATTAAATGGATAAGTGAAATGATATTTTTAAATGGATAAGTGAAAATAATTTTATTTAATGTTGTGAATTGAAAATTAGAATAAATTTAAATGATGTGATTAGAATAAATTTAAATGTATAAGTGAAAATAATTATACTCAATATTGTACGTAATTATAATGTTGTGAATCGAAAATTAGAATGAATTTAAATGTTATAAATTGAAGATTAGAATAAATTTAAATAGTGTGAATTGATACGTAATTAAATTATTTAATTTGAAACACATAATTTAGTTAATTCTCATTTAGAAATAAATATGATATGCTTTGATAATTTAATAAGCAACAATTAAAGTTAGAATGGATTGAATTAAAGAATTAAAAACTAAAATTAAATTGAATATATATTAATTGCATTCACAACATGTCGACTAAAGCTCCTAGCATAAACAGTACACAGGGGGCACCCAAAAGCCTTCGAGACCGAGAGGTCCCGAGTTCGAACCTCGCAGACAGCAAAATTCGCGAAAAATGGGTGGCCCAGCGGTGGAGGGGGGTGTTGCAAAATTCGCGAAAAATGGGTGGCCCAGCGGTGGAGAGGGGTGTTGGTTGCCTTAGATACCTGGGTTCAAAACCTAGGTTCGCATTTTTTAAAAGTTGATAAAAAGGCGACGGTTGTGGGCCCCGTTGCGAAAAACGATTTTCCCCAAATCCGTTGCCTATGAAATAGCAACGAGCATATTGACAATGGCGGAAATTCGTTGTCTTTGCCGTTGCCTTCATGATTAGTGAGGGGGAATCTGTTGCCTTCCCATCGCCTTTTTGCAATTATTTTGTGGTGATATAGGATTTTAAAATTCTCATTAAGTTTCAAAATAAACGAAGGGTTTTAGGATCACAAAGTTCAAAGTCTAGTCAAGATAGTCGTGAAACAAACATATTGGGGCATGTTTGTTTTGTACTCACCCGTCTTGTTCTAATTTTGAATTTTACATTCGAATTTCAATATCTAATTAAATTTTTACACCTACCATTTATACTATTAACATATTTGCAACACAATATTAATAAAAATTGTAAGTTAATATAAGTAAAAAGTGCAATACAATATTACTAAAAAATATAAGTTAATGTAACTGAAAAGTGTAATGCAATATTACTGAAAAGTGTAATACAATATTATAAAAAAGTGTAAACTATAAAGTGTAAGTCCATATAACTGAAAAGTGCAACACAATATTACTAAAAAGTGTAAGTCATTATAAATAAAAATATTATTGTAAAGTGTAACATAATAAATAAAAAATATTACAAAAATCGTTGAAGATGGGATTTGAACCTAGAACACTAGAGTAGACAGTAGACCAAGGTAGGTACTACCACTGGGCAATGAGGAAGCATATTTAATAAAGTGGTAATTACTATATACTCCTAGGTAGGTACTACCATTGGGCTACGAGTATATATATATATATATATGCAGGACTTGAGTGCACAGCAGCTTCTCCCTCATCAAGATTTCTCTATTCGAATTTCTTTCATTCTACATAATTTTAAAATAAACACCCTTTAAGAATTTGTTGAGGGTATATTAATTATCTTATTTATATTTTCAATAAAACGTTCGAATTGTACAATTTGTACTACACATTGTATAAATTGAATTAAATAGAGCATTTTAGATGATTTTACAAAGATTAATTAAGCATAGCTTTAGGACCGGAAAATCGTGAAGTCTCATACTGTCCGGTTGGCAGTGGCGGATACATTTTTGGGAGTACAGTTGTATTCAAAATTTAAAAAAATTATATTTTTTAGATGGCAAAAACTTGTGTGAGACCGTCTCACGGATCTTTTTCTGTGAGACGGATCCTTTTAACCCATATTTCAAAATTTTGGGTAGGATAATCCATTTTTTTTTTCAGATTTTGATTTGTAAAAAAAGTGATAATGTTTAATTAAAAAGTGATAATATTTTTAACAAAAGTGACTGTCACTTTTTACTTAAACACTATCACTTTTTGTTCAAACATTATCACTTTTTATATATGAGGCCCGTCTCACGGATCTCTTTCTGTGAGACGGTCTCACCCAAGACTAACCATTTTTAGATAAAATAAATAAATACTCATATATTAAATAAAATTCGACAACTAAAACTCTACCCTCATTTTTAAACTTAACATCTTTAGTATTCCCAAATTACTTAATATCTTTAAATTAGTGTAGAACCCGTGTATTACACGAGATTTTAAATAAATCTTTTAATATTCAATATTATATTTTTATTTATTTGCGTAATCTAATTTTTATTTTTATTTTAGTATATGTTATTATAATTATATTTATAAAAAAATTGGTTGGATATAATTTTAAGTTCAACTATTATAATGTAAAAGAGAAACTAATGTAAATGTAATTATATTATACCATTCAAAATAAATTAATAAACGAAAACACATAAATGGAAAGATTATGTTGTAATTTAATTGAGATTTTGAAACTTTTTTTTAAACAAACATTAATAGTTTAGTTAGAAGATTTTCCATTATTACTTAGACAAAATATTTTCAATATATATTGAATCTAGCTCTACACTTAAAACTCTGAACATAAAGTTGATCATATGTTACGTGATAATACATGTCTTAAAGAAAATAAATCATATCAATGTTGAAAAGAGTATATTTCTAATTTTTATTAATGATCATCGCAAAAATACAAACAAATTTATATAATAAATATGTATAAAATTATATAATAAGTTTCACATATATATTTTCGAGCTTTATCTTTTAAATACATTAAACTTATAAATTTAAAATAATTACAGATTTTTTTAAATTAAGATATAAGATAAAAGTAATTATAAAATAAAATTCAATACACACCAATAAAAATACATTTTAGATTGTATTTTACTCAGAAGTACATTAAATCATTTAAAAATAAATAAAGCTAAAGAATAAAATGAATACTACAATAAAGTTAAGTAAATAAAATAAAAATTAATTTAATTAGTCAATATTAATATATTAAAAATTTCAGCATTTCATTTCAACCATGTACAACACCTTAAATAAATAAATAATTAGGAAGAAAATTCAATAGTTAATAGGAATATAATATTTTGAAATAGTTTATGAATCATATCTTACTCAACCAACAACTTAATTACATATCATACTTTTTAAAATTAACAACCTCCTTAAATTTTGACACATAATCCAAATTAACCATAGAATGACACATAAGTCAAATTAATCACAATATGACACATCATCAATTTAAACTCGCTATTAATATATAAGGGGATTTTATATTATAGGAGTAGTGTATTATGTATATATAACAAATTTGTTAATCTTGTAAAATAATATAATTATTCATATAATAAATATGTATAAAATTATATAATAAGTTTCACATATATATTTTCGAGCTTTATTTTTTAAATACATTAAACTTATAAATTTAAAATAATTATAGAATTTTTTTAATTAAGATATAAGATAAAAGTAATTATAAAATAAAATTCAATACACACCAATAAAAATACATTTTAGATTGTATTTTACTCAGAAGTACATTAAATCATTTAAAAATAAATAAAGTTAAAGAATAAAATGAATACTACAATAAAGTTAAGTAAATAAAATAAAAATTAATTTAATTAATCAATATTAATATATTAAAAATTTCAACATTTCATATCAACCGTGTACAACACCTTAAATAAATAAATAATTAGGAAGAAAATTCAATAGTTAATAGAAATATAATATTTTGAAATAGTTTATGAATCATATCTTACTCCGCCAATAACTTAATTACACATCATACTTTTAAAAATTAACAACCTCCTTAAATTATGACACATAATCCAAATTAACCACAAAATGACATATAAGTCAAATTAACCACAATACACATCATCAATTTAAACTCCGTACTAGTATACAAGAAATTTTAATTTTGGATCCGGCTTTGATAATGTCATATGAGTCGCTATATTTTTACACATTTTTGTAAACCTTCAATTTTGAAATTATAAAATATTAGTATTATAAAAGTGGTCATTTGTTATTTTATTTTATTTACCTATATCCCAATTTACCGTGGGTTGATAATACTCCACTCCAACTAATTAGGTAGAAATAATTAATGAGATGTAACGCTATATATTAAAAAATGCAGGTAAGATCGACAGTTCCAACCATATTTATTAACTATTGTTATTATTACTATTATTTTCCTTTATTTATCAATATTTAATGAGAGAATCTATAAATTTCGTCCCCATTTGTCGAGCTCAATTAAAAAAAATGTAGATACAACTATATCTATGTTCACGTGAAGGAAAACATAACAATTACTTACTCTTTCTTCTAAGATTTTGATGTATACAATATATGGAAAATTTTAAAATATAGTATTATTTCTTTTAAGATATACTCCCTCCATTTTTTAATAAGTGTCACTTTAGCTTTTTAACAAATTTTAAAATAAGTGTCATTCTGAATTTTTTTTCTTTAATTTTGACTATTTTGCCCTTATTCATTTATCATATATATTGTTCATAAATAAATTTCATAAATAATGTTTATACCAAAATTAATTTGGTTTATGAATACTAACTAAATTCCTGACCACATTCTTTATCAAACAAAAATTCTATATCAAAATTAGCTATAATTAATGAAGGGTAATATGAACTACACTTTATAATCTTAATTTATTGAAAAAAAATGGAGGGAGTATATGAAAAGGAAAAATATGATTTGAATTCTTTGTGCCTCATTAAAATAGACTTGTTTCATGTTTTACACGAATTAAGAATGCGGTTGTAATTCTAAATTTTCATCATTTATTCCTATTTTATCCTTATACAAATTTGCCCTTCTCAAAATTGCTCATTTAAAATTCTACAAAATCTACACTTTTAAATATATACAAATTTTACCATGTTTCAAATTCAACCTACAGAATTTGAAATCCCTCCAAATTCATGAACAAACATGACAATAAATAGAATCATTTTTTTAATAAAAGAATTACATACGAACGAGGATTACAAATAGTCAACAAAAGGTGTACAAATCTATAGCTCCACCTCATTCTCTAATCTAGAGATAAATATCATGAGGAGTAGGAGAATATTGTGTCTATCTATCAAAGAGTCAATAATTATAACACTTGGCGTGTCGTGCCTCTCACCGGTTTTCTCTCGCCTCTCTCTAGAATGCCAAGAGCCACCGATTGAGCTTCCCCTGAGGAAATTCCTTTCTTTGGAATTTCTCTCCTCTCTTCCGGATTTCCTTTGAATTACCGGCCAATCAGTTTCTTTGCTTTATTCTCGTTTCTTCTCTTTCTTCTTGGATTACGCTAGTTTGTATTGGGCCTACCAAGATTTTCAATCATTGCTTTCTTGGGAGAGGCCGAATGAGTAAGTGAGTTGCGTGAATCCTACGTGCCTCTGCATTGGGGGTGGTTTGCGAACATCCTTCTCCCGGAGTTTTTTTCATCTCATATGGCAAACAACACATCTTGGTTTTTTAAAATCTTTGTACTTGAGTGCCATCTGCCAAAATCTTTTCAAGATTTATCTTGGAATCGGTGGTACGCCACCCACGGTTTTCGTTTGGTTTTCCGCCTATATAATGGGGATTGGAGAAGAGCTTTCTCCATCCCTTTTCTCATTCTCTTCTAGAAGTGCTCTTCTTTTCTTATCATCCCAAAATGTTAGAGGCTATTCAAGAAAAGCTAAAGCAGGTATCCATTAAGGATCAGGAGCATCCAAAAGTTCTTGTTAAAAAGGAAGAGTTGATCATTCCAAGGTTTGTTCTGGCAATGAAGTTTGCGGCGCGCCGACCATTCAACTTGGGGGAACTCAAATCTCTGCTTAAAAGGGTCTGGAATATTAAGACGGACATTCGAGTATCCCTCCTTGGTGATGAAACCTATATGCTGATATTCTGTCTGGAGGATGAAATGAAGAAGGTTCTGCACAAACAACCTTGGAATGTTAGACATTCGTTGCTGATACTCAAGCAGCTGCATGGCTCGGATCGGCCCTCTTCCATCAAACTCTTCCTGACTCCTTTCTGGATTCAGGAACATGGGCTCCCTTTGCAGGCTATGACTAAAACTACAGGTATCAAACTAGGGAATAATCTTGGCCAAGTTCTTGAGGTGGAAACAAATGATGGTGAACAGGCCTGGGGGGAATGCCTTCGCGTTCGAGTTCTGGTGGATGTTCGTTTGCCTTTGTGCATCTGTGATTCGCTGGATATTGATGATGACGAATGCACTACTTTCTTAAGGTATGAGAGGCTTTCTGATTTTTGCTTCCTATGTGGTAAACTTGATCATATTGAAAAAGACTGTGGGAAGGCCATTGGAAGGACGGATGAATGGTGCACCAACCACAGGTTCTTTCCGGAATGGATGCGTACTGAAACTCGGGCTGCTCCCTCCGGATCCGACATGCAAAGGCTTCTTTGTCTTCTGGAGAAGGAATCTGATTTTCTTCAACAAACTAAAGATCAGGATCGTGAGGCTGAGGGTCGCAAAGCAAAGGGAAAGGCCATCCTTATTGAAGATAATGATGATTCCCAGTTTAAATCACTGACTAAACCCACATGCAAAGTTGTTCATAATTTTACTGATTTGGTTCCTGATCAGAATGAACAGGTTGGTGGGGCCGAGGCATTAATGAACCTTGGAGGAAGGAAGGTTGATCCAAGGACGGGATTTTTTCTGGAGCCACTCTCTTTTGTTATCCCAAGGAGCCATGAACATCATGTTATCAGAGAACCTCTTTTTGGTTTTGACAATGGAAAAGATTACAGGGTTGTACATTATGTGAGTCGAGATTTCAGGACTATGGATTACAACACTTATGTGGAAGTCATCAACGAAGGGGAAACTCCGTATGTTCCACCTCGTGAGAAGGTTCAAATTATCCGTCGCTCCCCAATGGATGGTGCAGGTTTTTTGGGGATTCGGATTCAAGATAGTGATGTTCATTCGGCTCAGAGCAACAACCGTGTGAGTAGAAAGAGGGGCTACAATGATGAGGCCAGAGAAACAGTGGAAGCTTGGGAGGAATTTCATCGGAGGGAAGTGGAGACTATGGGCATTCTCAAAAAGGCAAGAAGCATGTTTGAGCTCTATGGGGAGGACATTGGCATCCCAGGTGTGGCGGAGGCTGAAGTTGATCAGCCCCGCCGAGGCGAATGATTGTTATCTGTTGGAACGCACGAGGGGTTCGTGGTACTCGTGCGTTTGGTAGGGTGGATAAGCTAGTTAAGCGTTTTAATCCTTCTATCCTTTTTATTTCCGAATCTAGATGTTTAGCTGTTCATGTTGATAGTCTTAGGATCAGACTTGGCTTTAATTCCTGCCTTGCCGTCGATGCTTGTGGCAAGTCAGGTGGTCTGATTTTGTTTTGGAATGTTCAGCATTTGCATGTTTTGTCTTATTCCAAGGGTTGTATCGATTGTGTTGTTCCAAATGGTGAATACTCTTGGAGATTCACTGGTTTTTATGGTAACCCAAACACTCAAATGCGTAAACATTCTTGGGAGCTACTTAAACGTTTAAAACACTATGCTATTAATGCTCCTATACCTTGGATTGTGGGAGGGGATTTTAATGAAGTTCTATTTGCTTCTGATAAGAAGGGAGGGGCTGTTCGTCACTTTGATCAAATGCAACAGTTCCAAAATGCCCTTATGCATAATGATCTTACCACTATAAACTCCTCGGGTCCTAAATTTACTTGGATGAATAAAAGAAGGGGTTCTAGTCTGATTCGAGAAAGATTGGACAGATTCGTGGCTAATGATCAGTGGCACGCACTTTTCCCCAATTCTAATGCTAGAAATCTTAACTTCTTTGGCTCGGATCATCGTCCAATTTTGATCAATTGTAATAGCAACCCGAAATCTCCTTTGGTGACTTCCAAAAAGTGCTTCAGATTTGAAAATTCCTGGTTAAAGGAGTTTGATTTTTCAGGAAGAGTGGGGGAGATATGGCAAAAGAATGTGGGACAGGAGGATCTAGTTATGGCTCTTAAGGGTTGTGCTTCAGGTCTTCAATCTTGGGCACTCACTAAGGGAGGTCCCCTCTCCAAGCGTATTAAGGACACTCAAATGGTACTTGACTATGCTCTTAACAATGAAAGTGGTGAGATTGATTGTGATTCAATCCAGGTTCTTGAGCAACAATTGGAAAATCTTAATTCACAGGAGGAAACTCATTGGAAGCAAAGGGCTCGAGTGGAATGGCTTAAGGATGGAGATAGAAACACAAAAAAATTTCATAAGAGAGCTACAATGCGAAGGAACATTAATCGAATTGAGGGCATTCAAGATGGAAATGGTCAGTGGAATACTCGTCAATCTGATATTCAGAAGATTTTTCTTGATTATTTTCACAACATATTTCTCACTACTAGTCCTTTGGAGAAGCAACTTATGAAGGCTACGGACTGCATTCCGACAAGGCTCACTCATGATATGATCACTTTTCTTGATACCCCCTTTACTCCTGAGGAGGTTCGAAGAGCTGTGAAGGATCTTCATCCGGGAAAAGCACCTGGGCCGGATGGCTTCCCAGCTTCATTTTATCAATCCAATTGGGGGACGGTAGGCGATGATGTTACTGGCCACATTCTTAAAATTCTGAATGATAATGGTTCGGTGGATGGGTGGAATAGCACGGTCATTACTATGATTCCTAAGATCAGGTCCCCAAAAACAGTTTCTCATTTCAGGCCGATTAGCTTGTGTAATGTGAGCTATAGAATTCTTGCACGAACTATCACAAATAGGCTCAAAACGGTTATGCATGAAACTATTGATCAATTTCAGAGTGCTTTTGTCCCTGGTCGCCTTATTTCTGATAACATTCTTGTGGCTTTTGAGTGCATGCACTGGCTCAGACATTCTAAGAGCAAGGAGGGATATGTTGCTTTGAAATTAGATATGAGCAAAGCATATGATCGAGTTGAATGGCGTTTCTTATTAGCCATTATGAGGAAAATGGGTTTCTCTGAAAAATGGGTTGAGCTTATTCTCAAATGTGTTACTTAAGTTTCTTATAGCATCTCTATTAATGGCTGCATATCTCAACCATTTCACCCATCCAGAGGCCTTCGACAAGGTGATCCTTTATCACCCTATCTCTTTGCTATTTGTGCACAAAGTCTTTCCTCTTTATTTTCAAATGCTGTTGCTACAAATCAGCTTAAGGGAATTTGTGTCGCCCAATCGGCACCTGTTGTTTCTCACCTTTTCTTTGCTGATGATAGCCTCATTTTCTTTCGAGCTTCGGAAAAATAATGTCAGGTTATTCAGAATTGTCTTGACATTTATGAGTATGCTTCGGGGCAACTGGTCAATTTTGACAAATCCGCTATCACGTTCAGTCCTGCGACTTCTCAAAGAAATATGGTGGTTATCCGAGATAGGTTGCAGATTAAAACAGTCCATGGACATGATTTTTATTTGGGTTTACCTGCTGTGACAGCTAGGTCCAAAAAGCATAAATTCAATTATCTTCTTGATAGGGTGCGTAAGAAGATTGACAATTGGAGCTTCAAGCATTTTTCTGAGGGTGGCAAGGAGGTGCTTATTAAATCCGTCCTGCAAGCAATTCCAACATATGCCATGTCTTGTTTTCGAATTCCAGTTTCAATCTGTGCTGGTATTGAGAGTGCAATGGCAGGCTTTTGGTGGGGAGCTGGAAAAGAGCACAGGAAGATTCATTGGAAGAAGTGGCATGATTTGTGTCAATCGAAGGAATATGGTGGCTTGGGTTTTCGAAAAATGGTGCTTTTTAACAAAGCATTATTAGCCAAACAGGTATGGAGAATTATCAACAACCCACAAACTTTGGTTAGTCAAGTTTTTAAAGCTCGTTATTTTCGCCATACTGATATCATGGAGGCCGATGTTGGATCTAATCCATCCTTTATTTGGCGCTCTCTTATGTGGGGTAAGGAAATTTTGGAGAAAGGCATGCGTTGGAAAGTTGGAAATGGGCGAACTATTCATATCTATAAACATCGGTGGGTACAGGATCTTCGCGATGGGATTGTTCACTCCAGGATTGCGAGTGGTTCTACGATTTCTCGCTTTCTCAAACAGGACTACAGCTGGGATGAGGCTTTAATTGCTCAAGCCTTTCTTCCTTTTGAAGCACAGACCATTTTGCGTGTTCCTTTGATAGGTTTAGACAAGGAGGATTATCCAGCCTGGATCAATGAAAAGAATGAGTGTTTTTCAGTAGCCTCTGGTTATGAGTTCGTGCGGCAAGAGGAAGCTCGTCAGGAGCTTAAGGACGAAGCTGGCTCCTCAAATGAAGACTCAACTAAACGTCTTTACAATAAGATTTGGAAGATGAAAGTTCCGCCGAAGATTAAGATTTTTGCTTGGAAAATGTTTCGCGACATTGTCGCCACTGAAGATAATATGGCCTGAAATCATGTCCCCATAGACCCAAGGTGTAGATGTTGTGGTGCTGGTGAGGCAAATTTGATTCATGTTATTTTCAAATGCACCTTTGCCCGTGCTGTGTGGAAGAATTTGGACATTTGGATGACAATTAAGCATTGGTGGTGTCAAGATCATTGGGTGAATAGTTTGCTTGGTGTTAGCCGTCTAAATATCCCGCTGGATGTGTTCTTTACTACTGCTTGGGCAATTTGGAAAGAAAGGTGTAATTTTATCCATCGGGAGGATTCGTTGCTCAATGTTAAGAATAATGTTGTGAGATTTCAAATTGAATGGGCTATTCGATATTTGCGGGCATTCCAAGGCACGGGTGATTTTAGTAAGGCTAGCGTGGATGACGGTCATTTTAAAAGCAAAAAGGCGAGCAAAAGAAACGAAGGTTTGTTTCTTTTTACTGATGCCTCCTTTAATTTCGCTACACAGTGCTTCGGGGTTGGTTTTGTAGTGCATAATAGGCTTGGTAGAATTGTGTTGGCAGGGTGTAAGCATATCTCTTCACCGGACTCGATTATGGTTGGTGAACTCATGGCCATTAAAATCGGACTATGTGTGTGTAAAGCTCATAAGATCGTCATTGCTGGCTTGCGATCTGATTCGACCCAGGCAGTGGATGGCATAAATTTTAAAATTTCTTTTCGAGGGCCGGAGCAGGAAATTATCCGTTCAATCAGGAATCAATTAAAAGACATCCTAGTGTGGGACTGTCAACATGTGCCACGGAAAGATAACAGGGCAGCGCACAGACTTGCGCGTTTGATTCAGAATTCTTCAGGACCTCATGAATGGTTTGAAGGAAATATTCCACAGTATATTAGGGATTGGATTTAGTTTCTGGTTTGCCTATTTTTTATCCCTTGTATTACTGTTTCAAAAAAAAAAAAAAGGAGAATATTGTGTCTATCTACCCGGTATGTGTGATAGAGCATTGGGAAGCGCACAAGATATGCTACAAAATATCACAATACTACAATTTTTTTTCTATATCTTTTTTAAATATTGTCGGATCATGTCAAATTCAATAAGGGTAAACTACGAATAAACAGATCGAAATTGAGTTAAGGATAAATCTTTTTTTGCAAGACAAATACGTTTTGATATATTAGTGCTCACGTGATATACATAATGTCCTCAAAGGTAAAACGGTTTTCAACCTTAATACAATAGTGCCACTGTAACAAAGGTAACAACAAATAACACATGAGCTTCAGAACTGAGCAATTTAGGGTTTGAAAACCAGAAGATAGAAAGGGCTGCAAAAAGTATGTGTCTATCAATGGAGGAGATCTAATATTTATAGACAAACCCTCACTCGTGGAAGTTGAGAAAAACGTGGTAAGCTCACAAATTTAGTGGACAGTCAAACTTGTAGTCATTCTAGAATCTTTTGGATCCTTACGAATTCAAATACGTGTTCAGGCTTGGCCCATATTCGAATCGGCCTAATTGGGTTGGCCTAATAACAAAATGAGTTCTTGGAGTTTTGGGCCGCCAAAAAGATAGATGGACCCCAAAGACTATTTTCAATTGCCAAATTCGAATCCGGGTCGGGTCCATTCCGTGTGGGCAGCGGCAATGAACACTTTAATGTTTAAAAGTCTTTCAAATCATTTGTAAACTTTCCATTAGGGACAGGACAAAGTCGGACCTTTCACCTTTCCCACTCAAATTCAACATTAATTGCTTAAAATATGTGATTACAATTTACAGTCCATCTTTGAAAATTAATTTTTCACACATTGAAATTCATTTTCAGACTTTAAATATACCGTGTTCATTTACTCTGAAGGTAGAACGACTCTATCACGTTTAATTTTTAAAAAATTAACATTTAGTCCATTAAATAATTTTACCAAATGTCAAACCATAATTTCCAACAAATATCCCTTAAACAGGATCCTTTAATTTCATTAGAAAAGAGTTGAGGACTATTAATTTAAAAAGAAGGACTAGTGTTGTATGAAATATTGCATATATGCATTTCAGTATTCACACATATTTTCTTTATGAATACACCCACAAGCTTAATTCACACACACATTTTTTATAAATACACCAACAAACTTAATTCACACACACATTTTTTATAAATACACTCACTGACAGCTTAATTCGAAATTTTTAATCCGTTTATTTTACTCGTTTCTGTGATTTTTTTATCTTTTATTTTATTTTCGAACGCGGGATATTAAATGTAGTAATTCAAATTGTAATATGTAGTAATACACATTATTTTATGTAGTAATACCACAAACTATTTATATAATAATACAAATTCTTTTATTTAGTAACACGTTTTTTCTAGTGTTTTTAATGATGTAGTAACATATATTATCGAATGTAGTAAACACAATAATCATGTTGTAATACAAATTGTTTTATTGTAGGATGATGCGAAAAATATTAGATCACTTGATAAAGTTACATATAGTAACAAACGTCTATTCAATGTAGTAATTCAAACTGTAGTATGTAGTAACATATAATTTTTTATGTAGTAATAACACAATTTTATATAGTAATATTGATTCTTTTATATTTTTATATTTTTTTTATTGATTAAGTAACCCACATTATAATATATAGTAACATATATTATTGCATGTAGTAAGATATGTTATTGCACGTAATACAAAATAACATTGACCCATAATGATTAGTATTAAAAAATATTTAAGAATTAAGGTCATCGTAAATTGCAGCGTTCGACTGTGGCCTGAGGTGATCGAAAACTGCTCGAAGAAGACGACCATGTTCAATTTCTGTCAGTGGATGCATTTAAAAAAATGTGGATATGAATTGAGCTGTCAGTGAATGTATTTATAAAAAATGTGTGTGTGAATTAAACTTGTGGGTGTATTTATAAAAAATGTGTGTGAATTAAGTTTGTGGGTGTATTTATAAAAAATATGTGTGTAAATGTGAAATGCATGCAATATTACATATACGTTTTTGTGTAAAAATAAAATAAAAACTATAATTGGATACATGTGAAAATGAAAAAATAAGTGTATGAAAAGTACTTATTTAGAAAGAGAGAGGTTATGTTATAAGTTGGATAATCTATTTTTGAAAACACAACGTGATTTAAACGTTTAAATATTGCCAACTAGGAATGGGGGACAGGATAATTATTATTTTTTCTTGGCGGGACAGCCTGGCATACAATGCATTTGCCCCTCTCTCTTTGCATATCTACCGTTTTGCCCTTCCACGACAAATTTCTCTTCCCCAAGATTTTCTGACTATTTTGTCCCTACTATTTTTTTTCTTTATCTCATTATATGCCACATGTGGTAGAATAATGGATGCCACAGTAACATGTGGTTTCAACTAATTACACATGGCAATTACCGACCCACCCAAATACGGTACTTTTTTTTTTTAATTATTTACAAGCTGAATGTCGAATGTGAATACATTTTTAAGCTAAAAAATAATGATCTTCAACTTAAGAAGGATCTTCACGATTAGAGCTGGCAAATCGGGTCGTCTAGCCCAACTCATTCTAGTCCATCGAATCAAGCGATGTTTGTGGATTGGGTCGGATCGACCCATAAATTAGTCGGACCTATAAAATGTGAGTCCAACCTAGTCCGCTGGGCTAGCGGGCGGGCCCAACCCATGAAATAATTTTTAAAAAAAATATTTTTAACAAAAATTATATTCTCTTCGTCCCGAAAGTGTTTGCACCACAAAGTAAACACACTTATTAAAAAAAAGTGTAATGAGTGGAGTGTTGAAAGATAATTTTATAAAGTTAAATGAATAAAGTAAAGTTGGTGATTGGAATGATGTAAAAGTATGGAGGAGTTTCCTTTGTAGGGTGTGCAAACAATTGTGAGACGGACGAATAAATAAAGTGTGCAAACAGTTGTGGGACGTAGGGATATATATATAACCTTGTTATATATGGGTCACATACTCACATATAATTTTTATTTATACAAATAATTATAATTAAAAATATATAATACTAATGTATTAACTATACATAATTCATAAAAAAATATAAATAATTCATAAGTTCAAATTTCAAAGTAAAAAAAAAAAAAACGCAATAATATTTAAATATAAGATATTTTACTTATGTTAATTATTTACTTACCCAAAGAAAAAATATTGATCAGGCCAAACGGACTGCCCATGGGTCGCGGGCCAAATTCAGCCTAGCCCATTAGATTCGTCGGGCCAAATAGGCCCAGTTCTATATGGGCCTCTAATTTTAGAGCCCAGTCCATACTAGGTTTCGGGTTGGTCGGGCCCAAATTGCCGGCTCTAGTCACGATCGTTGTTTCCTCCAATCGTGAGGAAAGGGAAAACGAGTGTACCCTCCACAAGAACGTCCAGATCTCCCTTCTTAATACTAGACTAACCACACTAAGATCTTCTCATATCAATGCAGAAAATAGAAAAAAAGAACAAAGTTCCACCAAATACCAATATTCTACCAAACCATCAAACCACTAAAAAAAATCTCACGCAGCGAAGGGAAAGACCCACATGGGAAGAGAAAGTCCCACACACGGGAAGAGAACCCACAGAGGGGAATGAGGGTAGACAGAAAAAAAACATAAACCGAACCAAAACTAAGACAACCATTAGCAAGAAAAAAACAAAAGCAGAAAACAAAAAGAAGATAAAACTAACTAAAAAAAAGTAAACGGGATCAAGGATAATTTATCTGAACTGTACATTTTAATTCTAACTACGACACAACTTATTCGAGTCAAGTACTTGAAGCTCAAACTCGATAGTTTAAAATAACATTTCATATTTATCTTATACTAAAAAAATACATATGAAATATTTTTACATAAATATATATACATTAATATGCATATAAGTTTATATAAATACACAATGTATATATTAAATATTAGTACTATATTTATACATAGCGGATGGGTTGGTGGTGAGGATTTTGGCAAAAACTGCGATCCATCACATATCTGATTAATCGGGTTTAGATCCGTCCTATTGTCATCCCCACTATTTAATGAATAATTATTGTTTTAATATTTAATAAATAAAAATATATTTAAAAGTTTGATGATAAAATCCAGCATTTTGGCATAATAATAATGTTTTTTTTTTTACTCGTGTCAAAAATGAAAAAGAACCATTATATTGGGACAGGATGATTAACATTAATTTTAAAATTCAATCAATCTTTTTGACTCAATTATGTTACTTTAATAAACTTTCCCATAGAAAAAGAAAATCTAAATTGAGGAGTAAAGTTTTAAGCAACATAAATTGAATATCTAACACAATTAGATTAGCCTAATTATAGACCAAACCAACAAGATTTTAAATTTTTAATAGATTTATTGATTGAGACATCGACTTTGTTACTTCATTCTGTTGGGATTTCAACTGTCCCACGTTTTAAGCAAATTCTTTTTAATTTTTTTTTAAAAATAAGTCTAATCCCATTAATCATTATCACCCAATTATTGACTGCATTTTATTTGACAATGACTCAAATTATTGGTTTTTTTTTTTGTCGGATCTTAGATTGGAAAAAAGAGCATTGAGCTGAGAAAGAAACATAATTAAACCCATAAAATAAAGACTTGCACTATTTATTTATTTTAAACTCTTGTAAATTTTGAAGCGAAATTACATATGAATCATATGATAACTTAATGAATGAAAAGATGTGTATTACTCTTCAAAATGAAAAATAAAAAGAAGGAGGAAAAAAATAGAACTTGTGTTCTTGAGGCTCAACATGAACATCTATCCATATAAGATCGTTTGGAGACTAGTTCGAATTAAATATATTTATTTATTTATGCCAAATACTTGTATGCACTCGCATGAATAGTGCATACCTCAATTTCAAATTATTTGCACCCATAAATTTAATTAGTTCACCTTTCAAATTATTTTTATTTCAAATTATTTGCACCCATTCATTTAATTAGTTCACCTTTCAAATCATTTTTTACTATTATTATCTGCACTTGCACATTTAATGAGTTCACCCCAAATCCTTTTTACCACGTTATTTGTACTCGCTCATTTTATGAGTTCACCCCCAAATAATTTTTTTACCACGGTTATCTGCACCCGCTATTTTATGAGTTCACTCCCAAATTATTGTTTTATCACGATTATCTGCACCCGCTCATTTTATGAGTTCACCCCAAAATATTTTTTAAAAAATAATCACATTTAAAAAAATTATATTATCTTTTTATTAATTTACACAAAACATAATAAAATAAACTCTAATTTATATATTTACAATATGCAGACGAGTTATTGTTAAGTTACTGTCAATTCACCACCAAGTCATCTTGATTTTTTTCTTTTTAAATTTTTTCCCATCATCTTTTCCTTTTTTCTTCCCATTTTCATTTTTTTTCCAAATTTTTTATTTCTTCGTTTTTTTTTTTTATGTTTTTTTCCTGTCTTTCTTTTTCATTTTTTTCATGTATATTTTTTTAATCTTAATACAAAATAATATTATAGGTGTGATTTTATTATAGTCGATCGGCGAGGCACCTGAATTTCAATTTTAATTTGATGAGTAAAGGACCTGTCGAAAATCCATGTCGGTCGGTGGGTGACCCAACCACCACCATATCCGACCACCCCTTCCACGGCGACGGCGGCGCTTCCGTCCCGGACGCTGAAGCCCAATACCCCTTCTCAAATCGCAATCGCGATTCTTCAATTCCATGACAATCGACATCATCTTCCATCTCGGCCACGATCCATGGCGGCCGAAAACCTCTACTCATTTCGACCACCGACGCGACTGCTTCGATCAATCTCTTTTGTGTTTGCGATCCAGGAGCTTCTCCGACATCAATGGCGCTCGCCTGCAACACTCAGGTCGATGCCGCTTCGCTCTCGTTGTTCATCTTTGTCCAAATCGAAGCTACATTGCTTCGTCTTCTTCACCATGCTCCTGCGCAGCTTCTTCCTCCAGTTGACGACGGTCCGACGGAGGACTGTGAGTATGTTTTCGATGGATCTCTGATCGGCCGGCACTCGGAGCCGGTGACCTTGTTGAAGAAATCACAGGCGTCGACTGCTGACCTAGGGTGCCCTTCTATTTGGCTAGGGTTCTCTTCAATTGGGCTTGGTAATGTGCACCCCCTATTTTCTTCAGTACACCCCGATCTGCACTCCCTCCACTTTTTATGATATTATTGTTATTGATATTGGTATTATTATTTATTGATTGTGGTATTACTATTAATACATTATTAAATTAATATTAATGATTATTGATTACAGTATTATTGATTATTAATTGTGGTATTACTGGTTATTGTTTGTGGTATTACTGATTGTGTGGAATTATTTTTTATTGTTTAAGGCATTACTGATTATTATTATTATTATTTATGGTATTATACATTATTGTTTATGGTATTACTGATAATTGTTTTTGGTATTACTGAATATAATTTGATTTGTGAAATTATTTGTTATTGTATAAGATATTAATGATCAATGTTCATGGTATTACTAATTACTGTTCATGCCTTCATGGTATTACTGATAATTATTTTTTGGTATTACTTTATATAATTAGATGTGTGAAATTATTGTATAAAATTTTACTGATTAATATTAATGGTATTACCGATTACTGTTCGTGGTATTACTAATAATTGGTTTTGGTATAATTGAATATAATTAGATGTGTGCAATTATTTGTTATTGTATAAGATATTATTAATTATTGTTAATGGTATTACTGATTATTGTTTATAGTATTACAGCGACTATAATAAAATCATACATATAATATTATTTTATATTAAAATTTTGAAAAATACTAAAGAAAAAAAAAGCTGGAAAAAAAATGAAGAAATAAAAAGTTTAGAATAAAAACTGAAAATGGAAAAAAAAATTAAAAAGAAAAAAAATTAAGATTTGAGACTAATTTCGATAGTTTTTTTTAATTATATTTTTAGGATTTTATTTTTAAAAACATAGGTGATTTAGTGGTGAATAGACGGTAACTCGACTGCAAATTGTAAATGTATAAATTATGGTTGATTTTATTATATTTTGTGTAAATTAATAAAAAGATAATATAGTTTTTTAAATGTAATTATTTTTTAAAAAAATATTTGGGGGTGAACTCATAAAATGAGCGGGTGTAGATAATTTGGGGTGGCTCGGGGGACGAAAGGAGAGCCAATGGCGAAACCAAAGAGTCATAAAGTGAGTGGGTGTAGATAACTGTAGTATATATATAATATGGGGGTGAACTCATAAAATGAACGGGTGCAGATAATTGTGGTAAAAAAATAATTTGGGGGTGAACTCATAAAATGAGCGGGTGTAGTTGTAAAAAAATGATTTGATGGGTGAATTCATAAAATAAGTGGGTGCAGATAACTGCAATAAAAATATGATTTATGGGTGCAGATAACTGTAGTATAAATATGATATGGGGTGAACTCATAAAATGAGCGGGTGCAGATAATTGTGGTAAAAAAATAATGTGAGGGTGAACTCATAAAATGAGCGGGTGTAGTTGTAAAAAAAAATGATTTGATGGGTGAATTCATAAAATGAGTGGGTGCAGATAACTGCAATAAAAATATGATTTATGGGTGAACTTATTAAATTAGTGGGTGTAAGTAAAATATAAATAAAAAATTAAAATTAAAATTAAGGGGTATAGTGCATACGGATGCACACAAGTGTTACCCTTTATTTATTTATACACCCAATGTTTAATGTTTTTTTATAGTAATCCCTCGTGCGTTCATCAATATTTTAAAAGGTGCAATATAATATTACTAAAAAATGTACGTCAATATAACTGAAAATATTATTTTTAAAAGTGTAAGTAACACCAAAAAAAAATTCGAAAAAAAATATTCTAAAATAAAAAAAAAAATCTATTTTTTTTTTCTTTTTACCCAAAAAAAAAGAAAAAGTTGACCAAGTAGTTGATTGTTGATTTGATCAATTCAATTTCATATATATAATCAATTCCATGAGAGACTTACCAAAATTGAACTGATCAAAGCAACCATAAAAAAAAAAAAAAGGGGCAGATGAAAGCTATCTAACCTAGTTAAAATTAATTCGAGGTAATTAATGTAAAATTAAATAATTTAATTAATTTTCAATCGATATTATATGCGGGATTCAAGAAATATTATAAGCTATTTACACACTGAGGGTTTAAAATATTACAATATTCTTGATATATATAAATTATAATATCCTCAATATTATTCCTTACGTTCAACAAAAATGGTTTGGCAGTTGGGCTCAAGCTCCATCCGGCTGCAAAAACGGTCTCCCGATTTCAATCCAAATCAGGCCCCGACTTCGATGGCCCAGGTTTGGGTGCGCCTTATCGACCTCCCAATTGAACTTTGGCGGCCAACGGTTCTCTCGGCTGCAGCCTCAGCGGTTGGCACGCTCATCAAGATGGACGCTCACACATCGGCTAAAACCATGGCACAATATGCTAAAATGTTGATCGAGGTGGATATGAAACAACCTCTATTGGAGCGACTGATCCTAGAGTGCGAGGATCAATCCGTGACGGTGGAAGTGCTCTATGAACAGCTTCCTGAGTTTTGCAACCACTGTAAGGTGGTTGGACACATGACTGCCCGTTGCTCTAAGGGACATGCCCCGCCACCCACGAATCCACAACCTCCCTCTCGTGACGATCACCGTGGTAGGACTCGCCACAGAAAAAGGTCGAGGACTTCCCCTTCAGATCTCCGACCTCAACCGTCCCCACAGGATCCCACCTCGGCTACCGGAGTCGATCTGGTCCCTATTAGCAACTCTTTCTCTAGCCTCGACGACCCGTGCATGGAGGAGCCCACGGACATGCTTCTGGAGCCTGCGGTTGAGGCAGTCAGCAACACTCAGGATTTAGAGGTTGGTGCATCATTGAAGCTGTTGGCCAATGACGCTCCCGTCCCTGCTCAGGCGACCCCGAAACGCCCCACAGAGAAACTCAGACGTCGCAAGGTGCTCGTGGGGAGCGCATCCCATCAACAAATCCCGGACAACGCTATTGATGATTTCGAGGCTAGAGCCTGTGCGGACTACACTATCAGATATTCGACAGGGATCGACAATGATATGACCCGAGTCTCCATGTTCAAGGACAGATGGGGCGATACTTTCGACCCACCATAGATCCCTCGTCTCGTCTCGGGTTTTCATTTGATCAGTTCTCTCGGACCCTGTAATCGTTTTCCTTGGTAGGTGATTTTCAGGGGTGTACCAATTTTGATGCACCCCGGCCTGTAGTTCGGATTGTGAACTTATGACTTCTATCTTTTCTTTTTCCCTTTTAATTCACAATCTTTTTATTGTCTCATATTAATTTACACACTCTAAAAAAGAAAACAACTTTACCATGTTCACTCTCAATATATATATACATATTTATTCATATATTATTACTTTAAGACCTACTTATATACTTAATCAATTTTCTATATATATATATAAATTATCACTTAAAATTCTACTTATAACATTTAATTATATACTTATATAAAAATAAAGTTGTGTACATTTAAGGGGTGCAAATACATCTTGGACGGTTGAAAGTAATATTTATCCATATCTTCAATTAAAATTGTTACTCCCTCCGTCCCATACTTAAAGGCTAAAATCAATTGGGCACGGGTTTTAATGAATGAATTGTTTATTAATATTGTGTAAGATAAAGTGGGGGTAGTAAAAACTTTTCAACTTTATAAATAGTAATAAAGTTACTTTTTAGTGTAATAAAATAGTGACATTTGTTGTAATATTGTGATGTTTTAAGGGGAGTGTTTAAAAGTGTTTTTGCTATTTTAGGTAATGTGCCTTCAAATAGGAGATGCCCAAAATGATAAAATGTGTCTTCAATTATGGAACGGAGGGAGTAATATTTTGTAAATTCAACATACCTATATGTTCCATCCCTCTATGGGTCTAAAAGAATATATTCTTTACGTTATTTCATTAAAGAAAACGTACATTAAAATACACATAATTGAATCACATGCAATTTTATTTTCAATTTCCAACCCATCACATCACAAATGTGTCCATTCAAAGATAATTTACAATGGCCCATTTTCATTCATCTGACATCCCTCTTTTATTCACGTATCACCATTTCATTAAAGATAATATATTAAATGAGACAGTTTCATTTACTTGATTATACTACTCATGAACTTATGGAGTCCCTATAGAAATTAAGTAGCAAATAAAACAAACACATAAATTATCGATAAATATTGTTCCTTGGAAATTATCGATAAATTAAAGTAGCATTTGTAATTAAAGCAGTATTACTTTTATTTTCAAGCCTAAAAGGAATCGGCATCTGGAATTAATAGAAAAAGAAACTAGAAAAACTAAATCAGCTTAATGCAATTAAAGAAAAAAAAAAAAAAAAAAAAAAAACAACAACAACGTCTGACAGCATACATGGGAGTTTGGCCCCAAGAAGCCATAAACACCGCCAGAGTGAAAGACCGTTGCAGAGGTCCTAACAACATAAATGGACTCATATGCAATTTCCAATTATTCATCATCAAACACAAAACACTCTCAATTTTCTCCGGATCTTAATCAAGTAATACTCCCTTCGTCCGCCTATAAATTTCACGCTACTTTTTGGTACAATAATTAAGAAAAGTGATTAAATAATAGATATAGTACAAGTGATGTGATTGAGAGAGGAGAGAGATATAGAGAAAAAGTAAGATATAAAGTGAAATGTAAGAAAAAATATTTACCAAAAAAGGTATGGGAAGCTTATAGGCGGACGAAAAAAAATGGTAAAATGGAAAACTTATAGGCGGACGGAGGAAGTATGTATTTTCTCCAGATCTTACAAATTTAGAATATCAAGTAATTTTTATATACCAATTTACACATTAAAATATAGTAAAAATTAATAATATAATATATATTTAAAAAATTATTATTATTTTTGGGTTGGATTGGATTAGTGTCACTGGTAAAGTATGATAAAATTAAATTTGAGTTGAATTGTAAATTGTATATGTGGATGAGAGAGAAATTAATATAATATTGAGGGATTGAGTTGGATTGGAGGAGTGTCATGGATGAGGATGGTCTTACACATTTCTTAAATTGTGTTCCCACCCAAGTGTGCAAGTTTCTAGTGACAATTAACAAATTACATACAATGGTATATAACACTTAAATTTACTAAATTCAATGTAACTCAATTTCAATTACACCTGATTATGTAAATTCTAATTTTAAAGATAAGAATATAAACTACTCCCTCCATTCCATGATTATTTGCACATTTTTCTTATTGTAATGTCCCAAAATTATTTTCACACTCTTAATATGAAAATACTCCATAAAATTAATACTCTCCCAACATCATTTTATTTTCAAAATTGTCACTCTTTTTTTATATACATTTTACTTTACACCTCATCAAATCCCCTAAAATATCCCTCCTTTATCTTACATAATCAATCACTTAAAAACCGTGACGATCAAAGTGTGCAAAAAATGCCGAAAAGGAAAAAGTAATATTTTTAAAATGTGTCCTTATCTTTAACAATTTTTTTAACTCTATATAGAATTTCAGTAGTCAGATCACTCAGATGAAATAAGTCACAAACGATTTCATTCACTTCCTACTACTTAATTGCATTGGTTAAATTAAAAATTTTGAAACAAGTCGTTGAGATCCTATCATATATTTTTAGAATTAAAAGATTAACTAAAGTTAGTAACCTAAATTCTTAATAAAAATATGTATACCTTATATTTAATCACATTTTTTATATGCATTTTTTATAAGTTTTTAAATTTATTGGTTTACCTATTTTACTATTTTAAACAAAGTTATTTTAAAATGTTTGAAGAATTTAGTTTAAAATGATTTTTTTCCTACTAAATTAAAAAATAAAAAATTTAATTTGAAACATTCATTTTATAAATGATGAATATTAAATAATAAGTAAAGAATATATATATAAAAAAAATAAACAAATTAAACCAAAGGTCGGGACACTGTAAAAATGACGAGTGTGAAATGGGATGAAGGGAATACATATAATTGGTGGGCTAGTCTTGTATGAAATATTGCATATATGCATTTCAGTTATTCATACACATGTTCTTTATAAATACACCAAAAAACTTAATTCACACACACATTTTTTATAAATACACCAACAAACTTAATTCACACACATTTTTTATAAATACACCCACTGACAGCTTAATTCGAAATTTTTAATCCGTTTATTTTACTCGTTTCTGTGATTTTTTTATCTTTTATTTTATTGTCGAACGCGGGATATTAAATGTAGTAATTCAAATTATAATATGTAGTAATACACATTATTTTATGTAGTAATAACACAAACTATTTATATAATAATACAAATTCTTTTATTTAGTAACACGTTTTTCTAGTGTTTTTATTGATGTAGTAACTCACATTATAATACGTAGTAACATATATTATCGAATGTAGTAAACACAATAATCATGTTGTAATACAAAATGTTTTATTGTAGGATGATGCAAAAAATATTAGATCATTTGATAAAGTTACATATAGTAACAAACGTTTATTCAAATGTAGTAATTCATACTGTAGTATGTAGTAACATATAATTTTTTATGTAGTAAAACAAATTATTACATGTAGTAATAACACAATTTTATATAGTAATACTGATTCTTTTATATATTTTTTTATTGATTAAATAACCCACATTATAATATATATAGGAGTAACATATATTATTGCATGTACGTAGTAAGATATATTATTGCACGTAATACAAAATAACATTGACCCATAATAATTAGTATTAAAGAATATTTAAAGAAATATAAAATATTTAAGAATTAAGGTCATCGTAAATTGCAGCGTCCTACCGCGGCCTGAGGTGACCGAAAACTGTTCGGAGAAGACGACCATGTTCAATTTCTGTCAGTGGGTGCATTTATAAAAAATGTGTGTGTGAATTAAGCTTGTGGGTGTATTTATAAAAAATGTGTGTGTGAATTAAGCTTGTGGGTGTATTTATAAAAAATGTGTGTGAATTAAGCTTGTGTGTATTTATAAAGAACATGTGTGTGAATGATTGAAATGCATATGCACATTTATTTTCATTATTTCACTCACATACAACAACACAGCTAGACATGTTCAAACCGTAACCGGGAAACCGGCCAACCGGTAAAACCGCCGGTTTGGCAAACCGCCGGTTACGGTTTAAAAACCGAACCGTAACCGTAAAATGGCGGTTCGGTTACGGTTTGACATTTTGACAAACCGCAAACCGCCAGTTTGGCCGGTTTTGACGGTTAACCGCCGGTTCGTCGGTTTAAAAAAAAAAAAAAAAAAAAATTTTTTTTTAATAAACAATTCTTCTATTTTTAATGTATAAATTTAATTTATATAATTTTTATTCAGTTCTAGTAATGTATTTTCAAAAAAATGAGTTAAAATGAATAAAAAATGAACAAAAACGAGCGAAAACAGAGATAATATTTAAAAAATTAAAAAAAAATTAAAAAAAAAAAGCAAACCGGCGGTTAAAAACCGTAACCGGCAAACCGACGGTTCGATTACGGTTACCGATTTTCGAAAACCGTAACCGACGGTTTCTAACCGTCGCGCATGTCTAAACACAGCTGTGTCTATTAAAAATAATAATTCCAATAGTCGTTGACCCACTAACTAACACCATGTAAATAGGATAAACACTCGAGGGCCCCACCAGGGGCAATCTCGTCCTTTCAAGATTTCCACATGTAAATAACCTCAAATAGATAGATGAATCTATTACAACAGTCGGTCGCCGTCTTTCCCGCTTCCACTTTTGCCCAACTCATGGAGTGGCATTCCCGTAATTACCGAGGTAAACTAAGGGCAAATCGCTTGGATTCAATTACAACATTTCTAGTAAAATCCTAATATAATAAATAAAATCCAGAGAGGAGAAGATATCAAAATAATTTAATTGTTTAGGACTCGGCGCCCAACAAGAAACCTCTCTCAGATCAGTTTCGTCAAGGGGAAGGTTTTGAGAGAGAGAGTGAATTGTAGAGAGAGAAAGTTGTTTGGTTGCGGCAATGGCGGAAGGAGAGAGCGTGAAATTGTTTGTAGGTCAAGTTCCGAAGAACATGACGGAGTCGCAGCTGCTTGAAATGTTCCAAGAGTTCGCCTCAGTTGACGAAGTCAACATTATCAAAGACAAGACCACTCGTGCTTCTCGAGGTTTTCTTTTCACTTCTCATTCAATCATTTGTTCTAATTTCTCATCACAATGTGTGATTTAGGTTTTTTTATTTCCTTAAATTTTCACTTTTTTTTTTTTTTTTTTGTGGTGTTGAAATCCCTAATTTGTGATGATAGGGTGTGGTTTTGTGATATGTCCGTCGAGAGAGGAGGCGGACAAGGCGATTAATGAGTGTCATAACAAGAAGACTCTCCCTGGGGTTAGTGAATTCTCTTTCTCTGTATATTCGACAATGTGTTATATCTACTAGGTGAAGAAAGTCAATTTAGTTTCCCTGCATGAACTCTTTAACTTTGTTGAAGCAGAATTGAAGTATAACACCAAATTCGTTGAATTAATCTGGGTTTTGTTTATATGATCAGTTCTGGCTTCATGGTATATATATGGCAGCAGGTTAAATACTGAGATTGCAGTTAAGTTGTTGACTATTGTATAAAATCGTAGCCAGAAATTATCCTGCAGTTTGAGTAACTTATGTTTTGATACTATTTTGTGATGGATCATGCTGATTGGTACATTTTTTAAGATGGGCACTTGCAGGCTGTTATATGATTCTCGCGTGTTGTTTTGATGACCTTTCGTATGATTCTTTGTAGCCAGTGGCGTATCCATGATTAATATTTGGTGTGGGTGGTGTCACGCCTCAATTTTAAAAATAAGGACATTTCCAAAAAAAGTAATTAGTTTTAAGGCTGAAAAATGTAACGGATATTACAGGTGGGGTGGGGGCGAGTCACGAGTGTACTAAACACATGTTTTAAGTTTAACCAGGATTAATATTTTCGTGAAACATGTGTTTTAAGTTTAACTTTAAGTATTATCACTTGCATATCAATATTATTATTGCATATATACACATAAATTTAAACTAGAAGAATAAATAGTTAAATACACAATTACACATATATATACATGTATATATAGAGAGAGATCTCAAAAGATATGGTGGTGGGGTGGCGTGGGGTGGAGCAGTGGCCCTCCTTAAATCGGCCGTTGCTTGTAGCATTACTCATAAGTTCTTTAGCTGTCCCCGTTGGCTGCGAAATTCACTTAGTTTGGTACATCATTGTTGTTAATGTGGTTCCTATGGAGTATATTTCTTCTCACAGTTTGGATGAATTTTCTCCAGTTTCTATGTGCAGTGGGGGGCGCTAATGGTGAAAGCAAACATCTGTGGTATTATTGAAGAGAATATTTAACAGGAATATTAACAATTATATGAATTGCCTTGAATGATGTTGCACTTTTGTGGTGTTATATGTTTTGGAAAGTTGAAACATGAATATAATATTATGAAAGATGTCCATGTGTCTGGACTTTTAGCTCAAAATATATGAGCATGGTGCCATTTCATCTCTTGGTGAATTATTGTCTGTAAACTGTTTTTTAAGAACAAGCTCTGAGTGAGGCATCCTGACATAAAAGTACCACACTGTCTATCTATTATGACCTTAAGGAAATATACATTCATCTTATGGCAGTTGATTTGTAAGAATTAAACCATTGAATATTTGAATTTGTATGGAATATCCTAAGATTTATATTTTTGTTTTTATTTTTTGGTGAATCTGTAAAAAAATGATGACATCTAACTGGAAGTTGATCATTTTGAAGCATCCAATTTGTGACTAGTCTTATAGCTAAGCTATTGGTCTAGGTTTGCTCCAGACCTTGATTGTGTTAAAAATGAAGACAAACTGTAGGATAGCAGTATGCGACTTTGTGTATCCATAGGCAGCTAAATGCCAAACTCTTACATTTTTGCTTCATATTTATTGTAATTATATGTGCTATTTATTCTTGATATAAATAGCAATGTGTTCTCCGTGTCCAATTCAGGCATCTAGTCCGCTGCAAGTGAAGTATGCTGATGGCGAGTTAGAAAGACTAGGTGCGATATAATTTTAAACTTATATCGTATGTTTTTGTCTTATGATGGGTCTTGTCAATTTTGACATTTATTGTTCGCTTCACCTAATCCTGAGTTTTTTATACATTTTTTTCTTTATACTTTGTTTCATTTTTTGTATGAATGACTTCTCCATTTTTTTAATTTTTTGTTTCTAAACATAAATGTCAGAGCACAAACTCTTTGTTGGTATGCTTCCAAAAGATGTTACTGATGATGAGGTCTCAAACCTATTCTCGGAGTATGGAACCATAAAAGACTTGCAACTTCTTAGAGGTTACCAGCAAACAAGCAAAGGTAAACGCTCTGTTACGATGTTATCTCACAATTGCCTTTTGCTTTGTCTTTGAGCTTGTTTTTTCCAGTTTATATACAACTATATGGGGATATTATATATTAAATTTATCGAGAATTAACTATTGTAGGTTGTGCTTTTCTGAAGTTTGAGACAAAAGAACAAGCACTTGCAGCCATAGAAGCTCTCAATGGGAAGCATAAGATGGAGGTGAGTGACAATTCAGCGGTTAAATTTTATGGCCGTGTATCAATCTTGTAATATTGAATCTTGACCATGCCTTTAAATATGTTAAGACTCATGAATGTGTGCGTTTAATCATACGAGGTTACTTACATTACATAAACATGCTTAGTTAATGCATAAGAGTCACCTTAAGACCTATTTGAGTTATTTGTTTTCCTTGCATCCAAGGTTGAAGTGTCTTAACAATGCTTTCTGCATGCAGTTTCTTTTGGATTTGTTTTGCCTAGGCATTAGGATCTATATATAAAACCATTTTTTTTTGTTATCACACAATTGTGGGACAGGTAAAGTACTTGCACCCTTTTTCAAACTTAAAAAAAACTGTTACCTCATTTTCATGTGATGTTCTTTATATCCCTTTGTTGTGTTGGAACTAATTGAGAAAAAAAAAATCTTGTTTTCCTGTGATTTATACCTAAACAGTCAAGATTGTTCGATTTATTGGGTGTTATGTTCCATTCATAATACTATTTTAACTTTCAAGGAAAGGAAATTGTATCCTATTACCGTGGGTAGATTGAGTTGTTTAATATTAATGTCATTAGTGTCTATATTAGGGTTCAACTGTTCCTTTGGTGGTCAAGTGGGCTGATACAGAAAAGGAAAGGATGCAAAGGAGAGCTCAAAAAGCTATGTCAGTTGCTTCCAATGTGCCAAATGCTGACTCCAGGCAGCATTTACTTGGTGCTCTACCGATGGGTTATATACCTTCATACAATGGATATGGTTATCAGGTTTGTTTCTTTGAATATCGAATGATTTTGAACAATAAACGTGACTTTGGTAGCCTTCATTTTGCATATTGTTTTTTAGTGATTGGAGTACCTTTTCTCTTTTTTTGGTATATTTATAACAATTTCTGCTGGCCTTTGTAGACACCTGGGGGGACTTATGGTCTCATGCATTATCGCCTGCCACCATTGCAGAATCAACATGCTATACACAATCTGATTCCACAAGGAAATGCTATACGTGGAGCAACACCTGATCTTTCGTCTGGAATGCCTCGTTTTGTTGGATCTGCTTATCAAACTGTCCCTGGGGTTCAATATCCAATCACTTATCCTGGAGGAATCGTGAATAACCGCCCTTTGGCGGTGTCATCAGGTTCTCTCTCACCTTCTACTGCAAATAATGGTCAGTCTGCAGCATCTTCAAGTGTCAACGCTAGTTCAGGGGGACAGATTGAAGGTGGTTCCAATTTTAATCCAATAACTATTTCCATTTAGTTAAGTGTAAATAAAATTATTGTCTGAGACGTTCTAGTCTAAAGCAGGTCCACCTGGAGCGAACTTGTTTATTTACCACATACCTCAAGATTATGGTGATGATGAGCTTGCAAATGCGTTTCAGCGTTTTGGTAGAGTTTTGAGTGCCAAGGTTTTCGTCGACAAAGCAACTGGAGCCAGCAAATGTTTTGGTATGATCAGTTAGCTTGAGTTTATTATTTGTTTATTTATTGAATAATGGAATATCCAGGTTTGCATTCTAATTGGCTTCTTTATTTATATCCAGGTTTTGTGAGTTATGATTCACCAGTTGCAGCGGAGAATGCGATTAACGTTATGAATGGGTTTCAATTAGGTGGTAAAAAATTGAAGGTCCAACTTAAAAGAGATAATAAGCAAACCAAACCTTACTAATAACTTGAAGGTAAGTTAATGGTGAAGCATGAGGAAAATGCTGCAGTTTGAATGTGACAGTGCAATCCATCCATCCATCCTTGTAAATTGAATTCTTCATTTATTTCATGCACATTCTACTTGTAATTTGTAACATGGATATCAATTGGACATAAATCTTTAGTTTATTTATTGGTCTTTGTTTCAACAACTTATTTCTGTACAATTTCTCTGTGAATACCATGATAAAATCCTTCTTTGTTTTTTTGGCTTTTGTTTCAAGGCATTACTAATATTTGACGAAGAAGAGAAGTTATTCGTGCAGGTTGGTTAAACTCTTGTTAATCGATTGCACTCGTTTCTCTACTTGGTGACGTCTTAGGTCGAAAACATGTTATTTTTTGAACTAGTACGTTGGATGGTTTGTTTATTTCAGGTGATTGTTATTGTTTCTTCATAAGTTGGTGCGACATGAAATTTCTTTTGGTATGGACAAACCTATCAGATAGGCTAAGTTTTAACCATAATTAGTTGTGGGATGTCATTTAATTTACAAGTATTTATATTCATATCCTTTGATAGTTTTCCACCTGTTTTCTTTTTTTTGGTGTGTAATTTGCGTGTATAATAAATTAATGATGCAAGTTTAGTTACTTTTAAGTTTGAGATCAAATTTTCCACAATCACGAAAGTCGCAATTAGGTAGGTAACTGTCGCATAATTGTTTTTTTTTTTTCCTTCTACATTAAACGTCGCATCTTTTAATTATCATTTTCAAAAAATGAATTACTCCTACTTGCAAACTTTCACTTTTTAAATAAATAATTAATTTTATTTAACACAAAATTTTAGTATAAATTATTTCATCCATGAAATATAGATAATTAAGATAAATTTAAGACAAAAAATTATGGATCAATTATTTTATTACACGATCAAAACTATGTTTAAAAATTAATGTCAAACTATATGTAGTAACATAACAGAACAATCATAATAAATACGATATTATCCATAAAAAAATTGCTGGAATTGTCGAAATAAACTGATACCAAACCAAGCTAACTGTGCTGTCAATTGCTCTTTCCTTGACCCCCATTAAAGACAAAATAAAATATCCTTTAAAAAAAATACTCCTAGACAGAAGAAAATGACAGGGACCTGTTTTTCCATAAATTACGTAAAGTCAATTTAGTTTTTAATTGAAATTTCTCTTGTATTTTAAAAATGTTCAGTAATAAATTATGATTGAATTAAAGTAATAAACACAAAAAATTGTGTAAATCCGCCCTATACATAAAATGGTTTCATGAGTATAATGATATTTGTATAAATTTTAAATTTTGTTTTTTGTTAAATAGTCAGGCAAAAAAAAAAAAAAACAGTATCAGTTAAAAGGTTATTGGGTAAGTAGTAAGCTACACTGTAATAGAGGCATGGTGATTTTTCTCGGCAATTAGTGGCTTTTTTAAATCTGAGTGATGTTTCAAATTTTAGTTGCATGCAAACATTTCATTTCTTCTAAAAAAGCACATCAATCTTACTAGAGCTGATAGGGAATTTTCGAGTTCTCATGTTTAGTTTTTAAAGTTTTAACTTAAAAAATATATAAAAAAACAGATGCAACATAATGAGAAATGATGTCATATTAAATTAACTACTAAGTTTTAAGAGAAAAAAAAGTGTGACACATCTTTTGCTTAAAAATAAATATACTTAAGAAAAATTGCAGTTCAAACTCGTTAAAATCAAGTGATAGAGAAGGAAATTTTATTTTTAGTCCTATAAATTTGAAATTTTTCAAAATAAATCCTTAAAATTTCAACTTTATAAAATACGTCCTTTAACTTTCAATTTTAATCCTTTTTTGTATCAATTTTAATCATTTATGTTTTGAAGAATTAGAATTTACCACATATATTTAAAAAATGCCACATCATCATGCCACATCACTCTCTCCTCTCTCTCTCTCTCTATATATATATATTTTAAATAGAGTTAATAACACCCCAAAATATTCTATACACACTTTATAATTTTTAATACAAATATAGATGTATATAAAATGATTAAGTAACCCTTATATAAATAAAGAGAAAAATATTTAAAAAAAATAATTTGAAAAAATGTAATTAAAATTTAAAAGAATTTTAAAAATTTAACTAAATCTTTAAAATTAATTAAATTTTTTTTGAAAAAAATCTTAGAAAGTTAAATAGAATCTGAAATAAAAAATTAAATCATCAAAACAAAATAAAAAATATTGAAATAATTCAACAAAAACGTAAAAAAAAAAATTATAAAAATCAATAAAAAAGTACAATTTTATTTTTTATTTAATTTTCTTAATATTTATTTTTGATTGAGTTGTTTTTCTTTCATTTTTTATTTTATTTAGTTTTTTAGAAAATTGAATCATTAATTGATATTTTTAATTTAATTATTTTATAAATTTTATTTGATTTATTTAGTTTTTTGGATTTAATTGATTTTCCCATTCATATATTTATTAATATTTGGTTGATTTTTTAAAATATTTTCAATTTTTTTTAGTTTTTCGTATTATTGAATATTTTTTTAATTAATTTTTAAAATTTATATATAGTTTTAATGATTTGATTGAATTTTAAATTATATTTTTAGTTTTTATTCAATTTGAATTTGTTTTGAGGGATAAAGGGTAATTAGAAAAGAATTGGGATGTGTTTAGCAATAAAAATTGATTTTAAAATATTACGGAGTAGTGGGGTGTGTATAACATTTGAGGTTTATATACATATTTTATGGGATGTTAGTGCCTCCTCGGACCTTGGTTCCAACAGGGAATTTTCGTCTTTAAACCTAGTTCGAACCCTGGCGAGATTATTTTTTTAAACCCTTTTTTTTTTCCCTCCCCATGACTCGAAACCTAGTTCGAACCCTGGCGAGATTATTTTTTTAAACCCTTTTTTTTTTCCCCTCCCCATGACTCGAACCCAGGACCTAAGGTTTAGGTAGTAGTGCTCTAACCACTTGAGTTATCCCACTTTGTCTTGTGTGTATCAGTTTCATTGGTTATAATTTTCAAAATGGACATGATGATATGGGCTGAGTTTTTAGATAAACCACAGTTGTTTGCCCTCTTTTTTTATGAGTTCACCCCCAATATTTTAAAAGAAAATTACATGTAAAAAAAATTATATTTACCTTTTATCAATTAAATTAAATTACATTACAACTCATTAAAATTATAATTATACACCCACCAAATCACCAATGAATCACAGCTGTATTACCACAAAATCACATATTATACTGTTTTTAAATTTTAAAAAAAAATGTATATCGGTAAAACCTATGAATATCGAAAAAAATTACTATAAAAAATATGAATCTTAAAAATAAAATTTTCTGATTTTTTTTTTAAGAAATGATCAAAATTTCAAAAAAAAAAACAATTAAATTAATATATTTTTTTCTAAAGTACGTTGATAAAATAAAAGTATGACAAATTAATATAATGTATTGATCTTTGTGAGGAGTTCCACAATACAACGGTTGCAATTACGAATTTCGCAATTAAATTCCAATTTTTTTTTTTTTTGAAAACCCAAACAATATTGTGAAGAATATATTCAATTTGGTGGTGAATTTTTGTGTAATTTTTTTTACTACATGTTTATTATGATTAAATACACATTGATGTTACTTCTAGTATTTTATGATAATATATTTAATATTATTGGTTTTATTTTATCAAATCAAGTTGTTGATATATGATTACAAAAGTGAGCAACTTTAAGTTTATCACACACCCCAACAATTGCTAGTTTAATACTCCGTATTAGTTTAAATATAGTATAATATTAGTTCATATATTGTATAATTAAGAGTATTAATTTATATACTGGATAGTTGTCTATTTTATTCAAGTATATCAACAATTATTAATTTTTTTTTTGTATTAGACTCAATAGTATAATATCAGTTCATATACAATATAATTTTAGTTCACATACAATAGTGTTTTAGCTTATATACAATTTAGTATTAGTTCACTTTCAAACAAATTATTATCGCTTGCATTCCTTGTGTATAAGTTTGTCCATTTGCTTCTAATTGTAGGAAATAAATTTGTATTTTAATGATTTAGTAGTTGAAGGTGTGATTGAAAATGAAAATATAAATTAATACTATATTGTATGCGAGCTAGTACTATATTGTATATGAATTAATACTAATAATTTTTTGAGTTTAAATCTTATTGCATATCATATATACTTCGAAATTGAAAGACATTAGAGCTTATACATGTATAATATTAAATTATATGTAAACTAATACTATACTTTTGTTGACTAATATCATAACACTTATCAACTGATACTTTTTAATTATAATTAATGTTCATAACGATCTACAATAAGTCTAAATGATTAAAAATAAGTGAAAAAATTGACCGTGTGTATTAAGATCATCTTATACAAATTTTTATCACAAAAAATATATATTCAAATTTAAATATTAGTAAATTATTTAATATGATACATAAATGAAGTAAGTAAAGTATTTATAAATAAGTAAAATTCAAATAATTTTTTATATATAATATATATACATATTAGTTTGATCGAAAAATTAATTGACTGTTTTTAAGAGCTTTATTCGAATTATTATTTGGATAAAAATAAAAAATTCATAAAAAGGAAGATAAGTAAAAATAAAAATAAAGAGAGTTTTTTTTTTTTAAAGTCAGCAAAGCAAAAATAAAATAAAATTGGCCCATTCATTTGAAGCGAGAAGGATTATTAGAGTTATTCTAATAAGTACAATTTTCACCAAACAGCTGGAGTCGCGTCAATTTAATACATTATTTTAAATTTATAAATTAGTAAAAATGGTATGATTCATTTTTCAATATGAATCCAGTTACATGTACACAATAGTGCAATTCAAAGATAATTTAAAAGAAATGAAATATAATAATTAAAATAATATTTAAATATATAAAAATATCATCATACCTTGTCCTCAATTTAAAAAAAATTCAATTTATTCTAAAATCGAATCGAAATCGATAAATAGACCAAAAAATCATCCCGATCGAAGAAGGACAGGGCGGGTCACCATGAATTTGAAATACTCCCTCCGTCCCAAGATTACTTGCACGGTTTGACCGGCACGTTGTTTAAGAAAAATGAGTTTAGTGGTTGATGATGTAAGATAAAAGAGGGGTATTTTAGATAATTTGATTATGTGTAAAGTGGATTTGATGATGTGTAAAGTGAAATGTATGGAAAAAAGGAGTGACAAATTTGAAAATAAAATGATGTTGTGAGGTTATTAATTTTATGGGGTATTTCCATATTAAGAGTGTGCAAGTAATTTTGGAACGTCCCAATAAGAAAAGTGTGCAAGTAATCACGGAAAGGAGGGAGTAGTAAATAAGGTAGTTAGTGGATAAGGTGAAAATAAGGATACACACGAAAAAAACTTAGAAATTTCATAAATTTTGCGTAACAAGCTAAATATAACAGTACAGAAACATAACACAACAATCTATCACACCGTATTAAAAAACAATATACGTAAAACAAGCAAGAGTAAATACATGAAAAAAAAAAAACATTACAATCTATCATACCATATTAAAAACATAATATAAAAGTATACATTAAAAACGATTACATTATATAAGACTAATTACATTAAAAAAAAAAACGATTACAATGAAAAACCTTACCAGTATCACTATTAAAGCATAACAATATTATTTGTAAAAGCTAGAAAATTAAATAAAGTATATAAAATCAGAAAAAAAAAAAAAAAAAGTAAAGCGGGTAACTTGGGTAAGTGGGTTGGGTATTGGATCAGGAGGGGTAAATGAATATTTTCATGGTAAAAATATTATTTTCATAAAAGTTTTTGTACACTAAATAATATTTGGGGCACTTGATTGGAATCTTCAATGTAAATGAGTATCTGGTAATTATAATGTTAATTAAAAATAAAAAATAATCAATTTTTTTAGTACAACACTAATGCTAGGTTTACCGAATGGATTAGATATGTAAATTCATCACAATACACCACTGTTATAATTATAATGTTAATTAAAAATAAAAAATAATCAATTTTTTTAGTACAACACTAATGCTAGGTTTACAGAATGGATTAGATATGTAAATTCATCCCAATTTACCATAACGGTGTATTGTGATGGATTTACATTCCTAATCCACCTTTTAAAAATATATATATATTCTCAACTCCTTTTCATTACTCCAATTCAAACAAACCTTCACCATTTATTATTCAATTATCCATTCTGTTTTTTATCGTTGTACGAAATAAATACCATTAATTTCATTTTACCCAAAAAAAATTAGAAAGATTTAGATACTATTAAAAATTAAATTAATTCTCGTGCAATTTTTCAAAATCACACGCTTCAACTCTTAATTTGTTAATACTCCACCACCACCACCACCGTGTTATAACATTTTTTTAGGGAATTAATACGTCGGTCTGTAAACTCCACTTAATTAATACAAAAATTAAATGGCATTAGTTGGGTGGAAAAAATAATAAATGAAATCTAATTTAATACTACTAATAATCATAGAATAGTATAAAAAACATAAATCCAAGAATTAAATACACGTATCTTTCAGTGGAGAAAAAAAGATTGACAGATATGTCATGAATGAGAAGAAAGTTAATGATTCTCCCTTTCTCTCTCACACACTAAACAGTGATGACCAAAAGCCTATATATCGATTCATTGATTTCTGTTTTCACAAAACGAATTTTGATAATCGTGGCCAACGTTTTTAATTTTCTTTTGCCCTAAACTTCTTCTTCTCGCTTTCACAGAAACGTAATTTGCGGGGTTTTCGTGGGTGCATGTGGAAAATTGAAAATGATTGTTGTTAATAGTGCCTTTGGTTTTGCTGGTTGCCTTTTTTATGTCAATTTAATTGAATTTTCTTGACCGGGCTTTTTTTGTTAGAGATAGATATAAGAATTTGCCGGAAAAGCGATTAGAATTTTGAGGGAAAATATTAAGAAGCAAGAATTGATAACGTCAAAGGATAGTAATCTTTATTTCTCATTTACAAAAGAGGAGGGGAGGGGAAAATCCCGTCAATTTCGTTGTTTTTCTCTTCCTCTGTGCTAATTTCATGTTGATCTTTGACAAACCTTGAAAGCTTCTTGGATTGCACAACACCCGTGGCTCCTCCTCTCCAAGGTTTGTTTCTTGAATTTATATCTGATTGTTGGTTTTAATTTTCGATGGGGGGTTATAATAGAGTGAAACGAGGAGGCTATGGCATCCATGGGAAAGGGCTGATCTTTGGAATACTTTTGATGAATCCTCTCGGCCAAAACCTAATTCAATATTTCGTCTCCGCAATTCATCTGCAAACTGCTGTTTAAGGTAATCACATTTGCAGAGGTCTTTAATTTATGTTGTTGTATGAATTGGATTAGTAATTGATCCTATGGAATGAATATGTATTTGCGAGTCTGATTCGGTTAGTGACTACTCATTTAGCGATGAGAGTGAAATTAAAGCTGGATGGATGGATGAAGGAAGAATATTCGAAATGAAAGATTGGGTAATCTTTATCTCCAGAAATCATCAAGGGTTCCTCAAGGTCATGATTTTACTTATTGCAATACCCCACATCAACTGTTTGATTAATTAATTGTTCCTTCTATACATGCTAACTAATATTGTCCAAGCAAATTGCACGGTTATGATAGAATCGAATTGTAAGGCATATACTACTAAAGAGGAGCTTATTTACTTTTGACTGGTGGTGAACACGAATCGGCTTACTTTTTTTGTTGGGAATTCTTGTCTTTATTCTATTTCCATATTTTCTTGTGTGGTAAATAATTCTTTTTTTTTAATGGAAATAAGGATTTTAATGTGAAATGTGACATTCTCTATTTTCATTTGATTTGACATATGTCGATTAGTAGCTTAGCACAAAGATACCCTGGATTAATGTCGTTGATCTTTCGCCTGCTCCTAAATCCTAATATATTTTTACTAATTTGCACGATGGGTAATTACTAAATCGGGAAATTGTGTTGAATGAACCTCACGTACCCGATTTATCACATTCCTACTGGTACAACTATTAAAGACTTTCCTCACATACCACACCCTATCCTCGTCTTTTCAAGGTATAAACACGCTTTAATCTAGATCATTTTTTCAAATCCCCATTTCGAATTACGACAGATATGGACCTTGAAGACGAGATTGAGAATGTTAAAACAAAGACGAGGGAATCTCCCTCCGTTTGGTTTGGCCACTTACAAGATGCAAGGAGATGTGTGGATTTCAATCTAAAAATACCATATAAAGGGTAAATATTTGATAAGATATAAATATTTTCTATAGAAAGAAAATCAATTTCAAACTCAAGCATTCAACAAAGGTATATATTTCCTTACATCAAAAAAAAAAATATATATATATTTCCAAAGTGAGAAAAAGAGATTGATGAAATTGTCTCACATTCCTTCCCCCTTTAAACACGTAAAAAATTACTCCCACCTATTGTTTTCATTTTATTTTTTATTTAAATATTATTTTACATTTTTTAAAGTCAATTTATTTTTAAATTCATTAAAAATTACTTAGATAATAAGGGCATGAATAATTGATATGTAAGAATGAATTATGAATGTTCCAAATACTAGTATATTTATTTATTAGGAATGATTGTCATTACCAAAAATTAAAAATAATCATTACTTCCAAAACCCTAGTTGTCAATCTCAATCACTTTGAAGGCGTTTGCCCTCCATATCCAGCGAAACTAGCTATTTCCCATCCATCAACAGCGTCTCTCCGCCTACTCTCCACCAAGGAGAACGACGCCGTCTTGCTCTCCAATCTCGGAGTTTCCCCAAATTCAACCCTAACCCTACACGTTCCGGCGGTATGCAAGCGCCTGTTGCTCCAAAGAAGTCAGAGTTCCTGAACACGAAGCCACCCCCAAATTATGTAGCCGGGCTTGGCCGTGGTGCCACGGGCTTCACTACCCGTTCGGATATTGGTCCGGCCCGTGCTGCGCCTGACCTGCCAGATAGATCAGCGGCGACAATCGGCGCTGCTCCTGGGCCGGCGGCTGGCGTTGGCCGTGGCCGTGGGAAGGAGGAGGAGGAGGAGGACGAGAGTGAAGAGAAGGGGTATGATGAGAATCAGAAGTTTGATGAGTTTGAGGGAAATGATGCTGGGTTGTTTGCTTCTGCGGAGTATGACGATGAGGATAGGGAGGCTGATGCTGTGTGGGAGGAAATTGATAAGAGGATGGATTCACGTAGGAAAGATAGGAGGGAGGCTAGGCTTAAACAGGAAATTGAGAAGTATCGAGCCTCGAATCCCAAAATTACAGAACAGTTTGCTGATTTGAAGAGGAAACTGTATATAGTGTCATCTGAAGAGTGGGATAATATACCAGAGATTGGGGATTACTCTTCGAGGAACAAGAAGAAGAGGTTTGAGAGCTTTGTGCCTGTTCCTGATACTCTGTTGGAGAAAGCCAGGCAGGAAAAGGAGCATGTGAGTGCTTTGGATCCGAGAAGCAGATCAGCTGGTGGGACTGAAACTCCATGGGGGCAAACTCCGGTTACCGATTTAACTGCAGTTGGGGAAGGGAGAGGAACCGTGTTGTCATTGAAGTTGGATCGATTATCTGATTCTGTTTCTGGATTGACAGTAGTGGATCCTAAGGGTTACTTAACCGATTTGAAGAGTATGAAGATTACAAGTGATGCTGAGGTATCTGATATCAATAAGGCGAGGCTGTTGCTCAAGTCAGTCACTCAGACAAATCCGAAGCATCCACATGGTTGGATAGCAGCAGCTAGGTTGGAGGAGGTGGCTGGGAAGCCTCAGGTTTCGCAGCAGTTGATCAAGAAAGGATGTGAAGAATGTCCTAAAAGTGAGGATGTTTGGTTGGAGGCTTGCCGTTTGGCATCCCATGTTGATGCTAAGGCTGTGATTGCAAGCAGCTAAGCTTGAGCTGGATGATGTGAACAAGAGTAGGGTTCTGAGGAAAGGGCTTGAGCATATTCCTGATTCGGTGAGGCTTTGGAAGGCGGTTGTAGAGCTTGCAAACGAGGAAGATGCAAGACTTTTGCTGCAGAGGGCTGTGGAGTGCTGCCCATTGCATGTGGAGTTGTGGCTGGCTCTTGCAAGGTTGGAATCGTATGACAATGCGAAGAAGGTGCTGAATAAAGCTAGGGAGAAGCTTCCTAAGGAGCCAGCTATATGGATCACTGCTGCCAAATTGGAGGAAGCTAATGGGAACACAGATATGGTTGGGAAGATCATAGAAAGAGGTATTCGAGCTTTGCAGAGGGAAGGCGTGGAAATTGACAGAGAAATGTGGATGAAAGAGGCTGAGGCAGCTGAAAGAGCGGGCTCTGTTTTAACTTGCCAGGCTATAATTCGTAATACTATTGAGGTTGGGGTTGAGGAAGAAGACAGGAAGAGGACTTGGGTTGCTGATGCGGAGGAGTGCAAGAAACGAGGCTCTATTGAGACCGCACGTTCCATCTATGCTCATGCTCTTACTGTCTTCTTGACTAAGAAGAGCATATGGCTTAAAGCTGCTCAGCTTGAAAAGAGCCATGGTACGAGGGAATCTCTGGACGCATTGCTACGGAGGGCAGTTACGTACATTCCACATGCTGAAGTTTTGTGGCTAATGGGTGCAAAAGAAAAGTGGCTTGCTGGCGACGTCCCTGCTGCTCGGGCAATTCTTCAAGAAGCGTATGCTGCAATTCCTAATTCCGAAGAGATTTGGCTTGCTGCGTTCAAGCTTGAGTTTGAGAACCACGAACCTGAAAGAGCTAGAATGCTTCTTGCAAAGGCGCGAGAAAGGGGAGGAACAGAGAGAGTTTGGATGAAATCTGCGATTGTTGAGAGAGAATTAGGAAACAAAGCAGAGGAGAGAAGGCTGTTGGATGAAGGGCTGAAATTGTTCCCTTCATTCTTCAAACTCTGGCTGATGCTCGGGCAGTTGGAGGAGCGTCTCGGGCACTTGGAGAAAGCCAAGGAAACGTATGAATTGGGCTTGAAGCACTGCCCCAATAGTATCCCTTTATGGCTCTCACTTGCTCACCTTGAGGAAAGAGTAAACGGGCTAAGTAAAGCTCGTGCAGTTCTAACAATGGCAAGAAAGAAAAACCCTCAGAATCCCGAACTTTGGCTTGCTGCAGTACGAGCTGAATCTCGCCATGGGCACAAGAAGGAAGCTGAGATATTGATGGCGAAGGCGTTGCAAGAATGCCCTACTAGTGGCACTCTCTGGGCCACTTCAATAGAGATGGTGCCTAGGCCTCATCAAAAAACGAAAAGCAGAGATGCATACAAAAGATGTGGTGATGATCCCCACGTTCTTGCTGCTGTGGGCAAAATCTTTTGGCACGATAGGAAGGTTGATAAAGCTAGATCCTGGTTCAACAGGGCTGTTACTCTTTCTCCAGATATTGGGGATTTTTGGGCCTTGTATTACAAATTTGAACTTCAGCACGGTAATGAGGATACACAAAAGGAGGTACTGAATAGATGTGTTGCAGCAGACCCCAAGCACGGGGAAAAGTGGCAAGTTTTTTCGAAAGCTGTGGAGAATTCTCATCAACCAACTGAGTTCATCTTGAAGAAGGTGGTGGTTGCGCTAGGAAAAGAAGATCATGCAGCTGAGAATGGCAGAAGTCAAGTGTCAAGCTAAGTGTTGCTTCTCATGATTGTTGAAGTAGTAGATGTAATTCATATTTTTGCACTTTTTTTTGGCTGAACACTTTTCGATACAATGTGTTTTTTCGATGTTTAACATGTTTTAACATACATGTGTATGCTGTCGCTATACTTGGTTTGTTGATATCCCCCACTTCGAAGTTGCAGCTCATTGTATGAATGACTTCTCTCTTTTTTATATTTTTTTGTTTCTAAACATAAATGTCAGAGCACAAACTCTTTGTTGGTATGCTTCCAAAAGATGTTACTGATGATGAGGTCTCAAACCTATTTTCGGAATATGGAACCATAAAAGACTTGCAACTTCTTAGAGGTTACCAGCAAACAAGCAAAGGTAAATGCACTGTTACGATGTTATCTCACAATTGCCTTTGCTTTGTCTTTGAACTTATTTTTTCCAGTTTATATACATGTATATATAGAGAGAGATCTCAAAAGATATGGTGGTGGGCTGGGGTGGGGTGGAGCAGTGGCCCCCCTTAAATCGGCCGTTGCTTGTAGCATTACTCATAAGTTCTTTAGCTGTCCCCGTTGGCTGCGAAATTCACTTAGTTTGGTACATCATTGTTGTTAATGTGGTTCCTATGGAGTATATTTCTTCTCACAGTTTGGATGAATTTTCTCCAGTTTCTATATGCAGTTGGGGGCGCTAATGGTGAAAACAAACATCCATGGTATTATTGAAGATAATATGTTACAGGAATATTAACAGTTACATATGAATTGACTTGAATGATGTTCCACTTTTGTGGTGTTATATGTTTTGGAAAGTTGAAACATGAATATAATATTATGAAAGATGTCCATGTGTCCGGACTTTTAGCTCAAAATAGACTAGCATGGTGCCATTTCATCTCTTGGTGAATTAATGTCTGTAAACTGTTTTTTAAGTACAAGCTCTGGGTGAGGCATCCTGACCGAAAAAGTACAACCCTGTCTATCTATTTTGGCCTTAAGGAAATATACATTCATCTTAGGGCAGTTGATTTGTAAGAATAAAACCATTGAAAATTTGAATTTGTATGGAATATTCTAAGGTTTATATTTTTGTTATTATTTTTTGGTGAATCTGTAAAAATGATGACATCTAACTGGAAGTTGATCATTTTGAAGCATCCAATTTGTGACTAGTCTTATAGCTAAGCTATTGGTCTAGGTTTGCTCCAGACATTGATTGTGTTAAACATGAAGACAAACTGTAGGATAGTAGTATGCGACTTTGTGTATCCATAAGCAGCTAAATGCCGAACTCTTACATTTTTGCTTCATATTTATTGTAATTATATGTGCTATTTATTCTTAGCCATGTGTTCTCCGTGTCCAATTCAGGCATCTAGTCCGCTGCAAGTGAAGTATGCTGATGGCGAGTTAGAAAGACTAGGTACGATATAATTTTAAACTTTTTTTTTTGACGGATAATTTTAAACTTATAATGTATGTTTTTGTCTTATGATGGGTCTTGTCAATTTTGACATTTATTGTTCGCTTCACCTACTCCTGAGTTTTTTTATACATTTTTTCCTTTATACTGTGTTTCATTTTTTGTATGAATGACTTCTCTCTTTTTTATATTTTTTTGTTTCTAAACATAAATGTCAGAGCACAAACTCTTTGTTGGTATGCTTCCAAAAGATGTTACTGATGATGAGGTCTCAAACCTATTTTCGGAGTATGGAACCATAAAAGACTTGCAACTTCTTAGAGGTTACCAGCAAACAAGCAAAGGTAAATGCACTGTTACGATGTTATCTCACAATTGCCTTTTGCTTTGTCTTTGAACTTGTTTTTTCCAGTTTATATACAAATATATGGGGACATTATATATTAAATTTATCTAGAATTAACTATTGTAGGTTGTGCTTTTCTGAAGTTTGAGACAAAAGAACAGGCACTTGCAGCCATAGAAGCGCTCAATGGGAAGCATAAGATGGAGGTGAGTGACAATTCAGCAGTTAAATTTTATGGCCATGTATCAATCTTGTAATATTGAGTCTTGACCGTGCCTTTAAATATGTTAAGACTCGTGAATGTGTGCGTTTAATCATATGAGGTTACTTACATTACATAAACATGCTTATTTAATGCATAAGAGTCACCTTAAGACCTATTTGAGTTATTTATTTTCCTTGCATCCAAGGTTGAAGTGTCTTAACAATGCTTTCTGCACGCAGTTTCTTTTGGATTTATTTTGCCTAGGCATTGGGATCTATATAAAACCATCTTTTTTTTTGTTATCACACAATTGTGGGACGGGTAAAGTAGTTGCACCCTTTTGCAAACTAAAAAATTGCAAACTAAAAAAAATTGTTACCTCATTTTCATGTGAAGTTCTTTATATCCCTTTGTTATGTTGGAACTAATTGGAAAAAAAAAAACATTTCTTGTTCTCGTGTGAGATTTATACCTAAACAGTCAAGATTGTTCGATTTATTGGGTGTTATGTTCCATTCATAATACTATTTTAACTTTCAAGGAAAGGAAATTGTATCCTATTACCGTGGGTAGATTGAGTTGTTTAATATTAATGTCATTAGTGTCTATATTAGGGTTCAACTGTTCCTTTGGTGGTCAAGTGGGCTGATACAGAAAAGGAAAGGATGCAAAGGAGAGCTCAGAAAGCTATGTCAGTTGCTTCCAATGTGCCAAATGTCAGGTTTGTTTCTTTGAATATACCTTCATACAATGGATATGGTTATCAGGTTTGTTTCTTTGAATATCGAATGATTTTGAACATTAAACGTTACTTTGGTAGCCTTCATTTTGCATATTGTTTTTTTAGTGGTTGGATCACTTTTTCTCCTTTTTTGGTATATTTATAGTAACAATTTCAACTGGCCTTTGTAGACACCTGGGGGGACTTATGGTCTCATGCATTATCGCCTGCCACCATTGCAGAATCAACATGCTATAGACAATCTGATACCACAAGGAAATGCTATACGTGGAGCAACACCTGATCTTTCGTCTGGAATGCCTCGTTTTGTTGGATCTGCTTATCAAGCTGTGCCTGGGGTTCAATATCCAATCACTTATCCTGGAGGAATTGTGAATAACCGCCCTTTGGCTGTGTCACCAGGTTCTCTCTCACCTTCTTCTGCAAATAATGGTCAATCTGCAGCATCTTCAAGTGTCAACGCTAGTTCAGGGGGACAGATTGAAGGTGGTTCCAATTTTAATCAAATAACTATGCCATGCATTTAAGTGTAAATAAAATTATTGTCTGAGACGTTCTAGTCTAAAGCAGGTCCACCTGGAGCGAACTTGTTTATTTACCACATACCTCAAGATTATGGTGATGATGAGCTTGCAAATGCCTTTCAGCGTTTTGGTAGAGTTTTGAGTGCCAAGGTTTTCGTCGACAAAGCAACTGGAGCCAGCAAATGTTTTGGTATGATCAGCTTGAGTTTATTATTTGTTTATTTATTGAATAATGGAATATCCAGGTTTGCATTCTAATTGGCTTCTTTATTTATATCCAGGTTTTGTGAGTTATGATTCACCAGTTGCAGCGGAGAATGCGATTAACGTTATGAATGGGTTTCAATTAGGTGGTAAAAAATTGAAGGTCCAACTTAAAAGAGATAATAAGCAAACCAAACCTTACTAATAACTTGAAGGTAAGTTAATGGTGAAGCATGAGGAAAATGCTGCAGTTTGAATGTGACAGTGCAATCCATCCATCCATCCTTGTAAATTGAATTCTTCATTTATTTCATGCACATTCTACTTGTAATTTGTAACATGGATATCAATTGGACATAAATCTTTAGTTTATTTATTGGTCTTTGTTTCAACAACTTATTTCTGTACAATTTCTCTGTGAATACCATGATAAAATCTTTGTTTTTTTTGGCTTTTGTTTCAAGGCATTACTAATATTTGACGAAGAAGAGAAGTTATTCGTGCAGGTTGGTTAAACTCTTGTTAATCGATTGCACTCGTTTCTCTACTTGGTGACGTCTTAGGTCGAAAACATGTTATTTTTTGAACTAGTACGTTGGATGGTTTGTTTATTTCAGGTGATTGTTATTGTTTCTTCATAAGTTGGTGCGACATGAAATTTCTTTTGGTATGGACAAACCTATCAGATAGGCTAAGTTTTAACCATAATTAGTTGTGGGATGTCATTTAATTTACAAGTATTTATATTCATATCCTTTGATAGTTTTCCACCTGTTTTCTTTTTTTTGGTGTGTAATTTGCGTGTATAATAAATTAATGATGCAAGTTTAGTTACTTTTAAGTTTGAGATCAAATTTTCCACAATCACGAAAGTCGCAATTAGGTAGGTAACTGTCGCATAATTGTTTTTTTTTCCTTCTACATTAAACGTTGCATCTTTTAATTATCATTTTCAAAAAATGAATTACTCCTACTTGCAAACTTTCACTTTTTAAATAAATAATTAGTTTTATTTAACACCATATAATATAGATAATTAAGATAATTTTAAGGCAAAAATTTATGGTCAAACTTGGGTCAACGCGGGTCAAATTTTACTAAAATATATTTTTTCGCTTTCAAGTATTATTTTACTACACAACTAAAACTATGTTACTACATGATCAAATTATTGTCACTAGTCAAAAGTGTACTACTACAAATTCGAAAATATTTGAACACTTCATTTTTTGGACAATTTTTTTAAATATGTAATGATAAATTTTTTAGGCGATCCGAATTCAAACTTTTGAGTGACACAAGTGTTTTTTTTTTATGGAAAGTTTAATACCCATCCTTTTTTTTCCCCTTCCCATGACTCGAACCCAGGACCTAAGGCCTAGGTAGTGGTGCTCTAACCACTTGAGCTATCCCATTTGTCTGAGTGACACAAGTGTTCTCTTTATTTAAAATTCATGTGAAAGTGAAATTATATGTAACAGAACAGAACAATCATAATAAATACGATATTATCCATAACAAAAATGCTTTAATTGTCGAAAAAACTGATACCAAACCAAGCTAACTGTGCTGTCAATTGCTCTTTCCTTGACCCCCATTAAAGACAAAATAAAATATCCTTTCAAAATAAATACTCCAAGACAGAAGAAAATGACAGGGACCTGTTTTTCCTTAAATTACGTAAAGTCAATTTAATTTTTAATTGAAATTTCTCTTGTATTTTAAAAATGACCGGTAATAAAATATGATTGAATTAAAGTAATAAACACAAAATTTTGTGTAAATCCGCCCCATACATAAAATGGTTTCATGCGTATGATGATATTTTTATAAATTTTAAAATTTGATTTTTGTTAATTAGTCGTGCAAAAAAATTCAGTTAAAAGGTTATTGGGGAGCTATATATACTGTGATTTTTTCTCGGCAATTAGTGGCTTTTCAATCTGAGTGATGTTTCAAATTTGCGTTCTTCATTTTATAGTTGCATGCAAACATGTCATTTCTTCTATTCCATAATTATGTCTGTCGAGCAGTCAATGAAATGAACAGATACATCAACTTTCTAGAGCTGCTTGAGAATTTTCGAGCCCTCAAATTTAATTTTTGCAATTGTTGAATAAATTGATGTTTTGATTTTTTTTTTTTTAAGCATAATAAGAAATGATGTAATATTTAAATTACTACATTTGGTCTACTAAGATAGTCATGTTTTAAATTTCACACAAATCAATAAAATATTATTAATTGTGTTAAAATTATATATTTTACTTATAAATTAAGTTTCTGGTATACCCTTATATTGAATACAAAAATAATAATGATAAAATAAATAGAGGTATTAAATATAATATTTTAAATAATTTACACAATTTTAATATAAAAGTAGTTAAATTTAAGATAAATTAAAAAAGAAATTGTGACTATTTTTATTGTGTGGGATAAGTAAACAATATACGCATTAATTTGGTCTTAGTTGTTGTATTTTGATCTAGACTTATTTGACTTGCTTGAAATTAAATTTACTTTTGTTTAGATGAATTTTTGTTCTGATCATTTTGGTCTGTCATAGTTTAGTTCCAAAATTTACGATATCACACACTAAAAAGTCTTAGTCCTTAGGTGCCCTTCTTCAAGGTCATACTTTTCATATATAATAAGAGTCCACACTATGATCTGCTAAACACAAAGAAAGTTAAAAAAAAAAAAAAAAACACACATACACACACATTTATTGAAAATTTAGGATGGGCTCTTTTCAATTGATTTTAATGTTGCGTCAAAGACGGAGGTGGTGGTGGTGTTTTTAAAATACATTATCAATTTAAAAAAATATATATGTAAAATATAGTATCATTTTAAGATAAAAGTTTTAAAAAGTGATAAATTATGTTGAAATCAAGTGATAGATACGTACACTACTATTTCTTATTTGTCTTATTACTTGTTTATTTGTATAATATTATTCTAAATGTAATTTTATATAAAAACAGCATTTTAATACATGTCTTATATTGTACCCCCTTTGTCCACAGGAATTTGCACACTTTCTATAACCAATTTGCACACCACATAAAAGGAAATATCTTTATAACCCATTAACCCTACCCTCAAAATATACTCTTATTTTTTCACACTCAATCTACTTTATTCATAAAATTTTACAAAACTACCCCTCAAAACATCACTCATTACACATTTTCTTACACATTTCTTAAAAAGTGTGTCATCCAAGGTGTGCAAGTTCCTACGGGACGGAAGGAGTAATATTGCAAAAATCCTTCATTATAAGTGCAGTTACATGGTTTTAGATGTTTTAATTCTCTCTTCTTGGCTCTCCTACCCGAATCCATCATTTTCCGCGTTTATTCATACAACAACATAATATTCATGGTGATTTTGCTTTCCCATTCATTGTTCTCAATATCATTTTTTCGCATCTATACTCTATTTTTCATACTTGTGAAAAATATGTTAGTGTATGAATAAAAAAAGTGTAATTACAACAAAACTCTTTTTTATCAGTTCATGTTGCAACACTTTTTTTTTCCCCTTTAATATATGTTAGGAATTAATATACTCCTCCCCAAAAAAAAGGGTAAGAGGTGTTAATCCGGCCCACGAGTGAGGGGGAGTGTTAAGATTTAATTTTTTTTTTTTTAATGGAAGTTAAATACCCATCCTTTTTTTTCCCTCCCCATGACTCGAACCCAGAACCTAAGGCCTAGGTAGTGGTGCTCTAACCACTTGAGTTATCCCACTTTGTCAGTGTTAAGATTTAATATACAAGAATTAATTTTCACCCTCTCTACAAGTTCGAACTTTTAGATGATACGGAATTCTTTTAATATAGTTTTTTCAATTGTCCGGCTCTTCCATTATCATGTAGTAACATATGAATCATTAAATTTGAAGAATATGATGTTATTATTATCACATTGTTTAAAAAAAAAAATGTTGTCGTATCCTTCGTTCTTCCTCAAGCATTCATAGTTCTGCTTCACCACGTTTTTCATCGCCCATGTTATTCCATTTTCATCTATGTTCATTAGACATCGATTTTCCATTGTTTAAAATGAATTTTTCTTCTTTTATTATTGAGCCTGGATAATATCTCACGCAATATCTGATTATATATATCATGCAATATCAGATCATATCTTGAAATATATTGTTTTAGGCGAATTAGTGGGAGAGTAGTTAGTTTATTTCCATATTTTTGTTAGTAGTTTCCTTATTTTGGTTAGCAGCAGTTCTCGGCCTTTTTATATATAAGGGCTTAGCAGATTATATTAAAAACACACACCATTATCATTCACAAATTCTCATGTTAATTTGAATATTCAGTTCTATAAAATATGTTCTCGTTTATCAATTTTATCATGGTATCAGAGCAATCCTGGTAGATTACTACTCCCATCAATTCTTCAATTCACGACGATTATTGCACGACAATATGTCGGATGGTGAGTCAGCGGATGGTGTTCCCGAAAACAAGTGGGGTGGCTCCGGCAGCGGCTTGAAGATGCCATCTGTTGTGATTGATAACATGCCACCATATCATCTTCACCCCTCGGATAAGCCCGAAGATGTTTATGTGGGACCTTTGCTGACGAACAACCACACCCCTTCATCAACGTCAACAACCAATGCAGCAGGTATGTTGGCTTATCTACCAAGGCATTGGATAATAGATTCCGGCGCTTCCGAGCACATTGTATGTCATGATGATGGATTATTTAACATAATGACGAACCATTTGGAGCCACCAGTTAAAATTCCAAATGGGGAAATTATTCCGGTACAAAGTGTTGGACAGATGAATCTTGGGAATTGACTACTTTTGAAACGAGTTCTTTTCGTGCCACAATTTCATTGCAATTTAATCTCAGTTAGCCGTCTTACCACAGAATTAAATTGCGCCTTCACGTTTTTTTCGGATTTCTGTGTATTACAGGCCTTACCCTCGAGAAAGCTGATTGGAGTAGGTAAACAGTGTGATGGTCTATATTACTTGGAACCATTGAAAATCGAGGGGGCTATTTTAGCGGTTACCGGAGGAGATTCGATTATGTGGCACAACCGTTTAGGGCATGCTTCTGATAGAAAGTTACGTCACATGTCTTCTTTGGAAAATTTTAAGAGAAATTCCTTGTTTTGTGATTCATGTATACGAGCAAAACAAACTCGATTGCCTTTTCCTGTCAGTGCTACTAGAACTACTCGTTGTTTTGAGCTAATTCATTGTGACATTTGGGGGCCATATAAATGTGATACGTTCACGGGTGCAAGATATTTTTTGTCTATTGTCGATGATTACAGTAGAGGAGTTTGGGTTTTTCTCATTCAACAAAAATCTGAAGTGAGTAAGCATTTGATTGATTTTTGCAACATGGTTATCACACAATTCAATCAACGAGTCAGGAGGGTTCGTTCAGACAACGGAGCAGAATTTCAATCTTCCGTTTTGATCGCCCATTACAGTAACAATGGTATTTTATTTGAAAGCTCTTGTACAGACACACCACAGCAAAACGGGGTCGTCGAACGAAAACATAGACACATATTGGAGGTTGCTAGAGCCCTTCGCTTCGAATCTGGGTTGCCCCTCGAGTTTTGGGGAGAATGTGTCCTCACTGCAGTTTATATCATTAATCGGTTACCTTCTTCCGTCATCTCGAATAAAACACCCTTTGAAGTTTTATTCAACAAGACGCCTTCAATCGAGCACCTCAGGGCTTTTGGTTGTTTGGTGTATGTTCACGAAAATCGTCGTAAGGATAAGTTTGGTGAAAGGGGGAGTGCTTGTGTGTTTGTTGGTTATCCGATTGGACAAAAGGCATACCGAATGTTCGACTTGCAAAATCACAAGTTCTATAGCTCACGAGATGTTACGTTTGTTGAAAGTTTCTTTCCTTTCAAGGGGTGTGAAGCAATGGACTTACCTACTGCTGTCAATAAGGCACGAGCTAAGATTCAAGAATATGGTACACACTTTAGCCACCCATCAATTCCAGGAGCTAAGATTCCAGAGTATGGTACACACTCTAGCCACCCACCAATTTCAGCTCGCCCTTTTATTCGTCCCACACAGTCACAACAACCACCTACAGCGTCGCCTGACCTCCCTGGTGTCGATGCACATCATTTGCCAAGTCGAGACGACACGGGCTGCCCTGAAACAGTTCCAGCCAATCCACTATCTATCGGTACTGAAACTGCTCTCGATTCACTCTCACACGATGCTGCCCCTCGCGTTGGCAACCAAATTAAGAAACGGCCGAAACACTTTGACGCCTATGAAACTGATTTACCCCCCTCGATAGACCATGCACAACCCACGACCAATTTAGTGGGTTCAACGGTACATCCTCTTTCGCATTATATCTCATACAATAAATTTTCCCATGCTCATAAGGTTTTCTTAGCGGCCATCACGTCCCGTGATGAGCCAAAATACTTCTCCCAGGCCATTAAAGACCCCTTATGGCGTGAGGCCATGGCAAAAGAAATTGATGCTCTAGAGAAGAATGGCACTTGGACGTTGACATCACTTCCACCGGGCAAGAAGGTGGTAGGATCTAAGTGGGTCTACAAAATTAAATATAAACCCAATGGAGAGGTAGAGAGATATAAAGCTCGATTAGTTGCAAAAGGATATACACAAATCGAAGGCATTGATTTTCATGAAACATTCGCCCCAGTGGCTAAGTTAGTAACAGTTCGTTGTATGCTCACAATTGCTGCTAAGAAACGGTGGGAGGTCCATCAATTGGACGTCAATAATGCATTTCTACACGGTGATTTAGTAGAGAACGTATATATGAGTATTCCGCAAGGTTTTGCCCGGAATGGAGATACTCGGGTGTGCAAACTCCAAAAATCTCTTTACGGTCTTCGACAAGCATCTCGTAATTGGTACGAGAAATTTACTCAAGCACTCATTGCCATCAATTTTCGGCAATCTCGGGCCGATCACTCCTTATTTATTTTTCGCAATGGGGCCACTTACGTTTCCGCCCTTATATATGTTGATGATGTGTTGTTAGCAGGCAATGATTCCAATCATATCGCCTACGTGAAGAAATATTTGGATGAAAAATTTAGTATTAAAGATTTGGGTCCATTAAAATATTTTTTGGGAATTGAGGTTGCACGATCACAAGAAGGTTTTGTCTTAAGCCAACGTAAGTACACTTTGGATATCTTGGAAGAAAGTGGTATACAAGGGAGTCGACCGAGCTCATTTCCAATGGAACAAAACTTAAAATTACGACCGGACGATGATAGTCCTTTTGTCGATGCCTCTCAATATCGGCGTTTGGTGGGTCGCCTCTTGTATCTTACAGTTACCCGTCCAGACATTGTTTTTCCGGTAAGTCAGTTGAGTCAATTTCTCAGTCAACCTCGACAGACACACTTAACCGCAGCTCATCGGGTTCTCCGCTACTTAAAGCAATCTCCTGGACAAGGGATATTCTTGTCATCCGCTGGAGGATTCGAAATACAAGCCTATTGTGATGCTGATTGGGCGGGCTGCCCTTTTACGCGTCGATCATCCACCGGGTATTTTATTTCTATTGGCGGTTCACCAGTATCGTGGCGCACAAAGAAACAGTCGGTTGTTTCTCGATCGTCCGCCGAAGCGGAATATAGGGCCATGGCAACGACGGTATGTGAGGTTGTGTGGCTCCGATGGCTTCTGCGCGATTTTGGCATATTTCAAACCGGCCCCACACCTCTTTTTTGTGATAACCAAGCTGCTCGTCACATTGCGGTAAATCCGGTATTCCACGAACGCACCAAACATGTTGAGATGGACTGTTATTTTGTCCGTGAAAAGGTTGCTAATAGGGACATTCATCCAACTGAAATCTCTACAACAAATCAGGTTGCTGACATCTTCACAAAGGCACTTGGCGCCGATCGTTTTCAATTTTTACGTAGCAAGTTGGGTGTTCGGAATCTTCACACTCCAACTTGAGGGGGAGTATTGAGCCTGGATAATATCTCACGCAATATCTGATTATATATATCATGCAATATCAGATCATATCTTGAAATATATTGTTTTAGGCGAATTAGTGGGAGAGTAGTTAGTTTATTTCCATATTTTTGTTAGTAGTTTCCTTATTTTGGTTAGCAGCAGTTCTCGGCCTTTTTATATATAAGGGCTTAGCAGATTATATTAAAAACACACACCATTATGATTCACAAATTCTTATGTTAATTTGAATATTCAGTTCTATAAAATATGTTCTCGTTTATCAATTTTATCATATATTGTTCTTTAAATTTATTTATTTATTCTCGTTTCTACTTTCTACTCCATTTTCCATACTGATAAAATTGTATTTTTGTATGAACAAAACAATATTAATGCATACACTTGTTTGTTCTCATAGTACCACTCTTTTGTTTATGTAATCGTACGTAATAACACATGAATCATTGAATCCGAATTTTTTTATGCGATTTTTTTATAAAATTTATTTTGCGATCCACACCCAAATTTCTTGACCCGCGAGATTTTGACTAAAATAACAAATATTTCACATACAATATTTTACCCAGGCCGCTCTAAATCTTAAATTTGTACAATATTATGTACTCCCTCTGTTCCGTGATTACTTGCACACTTTCCTTATTGGAACGTCCCAAAATTACTTGCACACTCTTAATATGGAAATACCCCACAAAATTAATAACCTCACAACATCATTTTGGGTTGGTCTGCTATGGACTCGAGTGCATGTTGTGCACCCTAGTCCATGTTGCACTTTTCAGTTTACTGACTTACACTTTTTGGTATATGGTGTTGCACTTTTCAATTATTAAACTGTATAATAATATTTTTAGTAATAATTGAAAAGTGCAACACCATTTACCAAAAAGTGTAAGTCGGTAAACTGAAAAGTGCAACATGAACTAGGGTGCACAACATGCACTCGAGTGCATACTAGACTTTACCCATCATTTTATTTTCAAATTTGACACTCCTTTTTTTCATACATTTCACTTTACACATTATCAAATTACCTAAAATACCCCTCATTTATCTTACATCATCAACTACTAAATCCACTTTTCTTAAACAACGTGCCGGTCAAACCGTGCAAGTAATCTTGGAACGGAGGGAGTATTTGTGTTTGTAAATTAATACAATACATATAAAAAAAATTAATTAAAAAAAAGTAAGCAATGGCGTACTTGAAATACATACCATCCCCAATTATCTCTTGTAAAATAATTATGGCCTTTATTTTAAATTTTGGTGTGAATAGTGAACAGTTAGATTAGGTGAAGAAAGTTGTACAATGTTGTCAGTAGGTCACGTTTAGTAGTGGGTTCATGTTTTGACAAAAAAATGTCAGGTTACTCACAATAATGTCATCATGATATGTTTTCTATGTTATTTTCCTAGTATAAAATTTTAATATTACATCAACGTTGTGATATTTAATACTCATTCCGTCCTTCAATAAATTATATAGGTAGATGAGAATATATATTTAAAAAAGTGTAATAATGAGTAAAGTTATGAGAGATAATTTTATAAAATTTTATATATAAAGTATAGAAAAGAGTTGACTTGTGTTTATGCGTGAAGAAAAAATAATGACATTTATGTAAAATTGTGAATATTGTGAAAGTGGAGTTTATAAAAAAAGTTTTATTTTAAAAGTGTAAAATTATTGTAAAACGTCAAAAAAAAATAATAATAATATAAAAGTTATTGTGAAGCGGAGTATCAATTTTAAAATGGATAAAATTACTTTTTTGTTTTTTTAAGGGTAATGATGATTCATTATGCTGCATACAGTGGCGGACCCAGGATTTTTAAAGTGGGGGTACGACTAAAAAATAATTTTAAAATATTTGTACATAAACATTGTTTTATAGTTTAACTTTTGAGTATTTTTTATATTTTATTAAAAAGATTCTTTACTCATTACCTCACATATGTTTTTTATAAATAAAATATAATTTTTTTAAAAACATATATAAAAAGAAGTTAGCAAAATTTTAGTGGAAAAATGGAGTATTTCATAAAGTAAAAATAAAATTACAACTCCAAGTTACAAATATATTTTATAAAGTGGGTTGTTTTCTCATGACTTATGATTTTTTTGATTTTGATGTTTCATTCCTCATTTTCTAATTTAATTATACAAAAACAGTTGTAAAATATAACAAATCATAAATCCCTAATTTTTTTAGCATCAAATTTTTAATTCAATTATACAAAAATGAGAATACAATCACACATTATATAAACTTAAAACTTCTATAATTCTATAAAAAAAACAAAAAAGAACACCCAAATGTAAAATATAAGTTATATATCAAGCCTTAAATTCCTAAAAAAAAAAAAATAGCATCAATTTAAGTAACTTGGAAATTTAACAAAATAAAATTATAATGAAATAAATAAAATAAAAAAGTATTTTTTTTTTAACCTGAATGAATATGAGATCTGCTGTTAATTTTTGACCAACTCCACGCAACACCACGAGAAAGTAGGCTTCTACTGTTAATTGTTACAGTATATATGATATTTCTTTAAAAAAAATTATAATATTTTTAATTAGTAATGGGTGGTGCAACTTTAACAAATAATGCGGTAATTCACTAATGCCTAATGGACTATTCAGCATTTTAGCCCAAGTTTTATTAATTTCTCGGCCAGTTTATAAAATATAATGTGTATATATAGTAAAAAAAAAAATTGGGGGTACAACTGTACCCCATGTCTCTGAATGGGTCCGCCTCTGGCTGCATATAAGGGGCAATCAAATCCGAGAGAGCTAAAATAAACAACCACTAATTTTAGAAGAAATACAGATAACATTCCCAATTAGTGCTGTTAAAATGAGCTCGATTCGATAGGTTGACTCGATCGGCACGACTAACAAGTCATACTGAGCCTTAATTTTAGTGGCTAGAAAAAAAAATCGGGCTGATTTGATCCGATCCAATTGGCCCTCCGGGCTGCTCGGGTTGCCCTTTATTTTTTTTAAAATAAGTTCATTTAATAATTTACGTTAAAAAAAAAAAAAAAACTATAAATAGTAAAAGTAAAACTGACTAGTACTTAAATTTGGGTCTACATAGTAGGGTGTTTTTTTTCTTTTTCCGAGCACTTTAGTTTTAGAATTTTACCCTTTAATACTTTTTTTCTTAAATTTTCCTCCCTCAACTCACCAATCTTAATGGAAAAGCGATTAACAGCCGACTGCGAATGAAGACTGAGGAGAAAAAATAAATTAAATAAAAGTACAATTGGTAATATTAAAATAAATAAACCACGAGATAAATTAAAGTTTTAAGGAAAAAAAATACAAAAAGATCAAATTTAAAAGAAGAAAATGCACTGTGTACAAGTGTCATGGGCGCCGCAAATTCTGGTTTCGGAAGAAGAAAATTCTAATTAGCTTTTCAAATTCATGAAGGCAACGGTCACATCTTCATGATTCATCTCTTTTATTCCTTTTTTTTTTAAACGTCGACGTGTAAACAATTACTCAATTCATATGTAGAATGACACATAGATTTAAAATGTATATTAATTAATACTCCCTCCGTCCCGGAAGTGTTTGCACCACAAAATGGGCACACTTTTTAAGAAAAAAGTGTAATGAGTGGAGTGTTGAGGGGTAATTTTGTAAAGTTATATGAATAAAGTAAAAAGGTGATTGGAAAGAGAGTAAAAGTAATGGCATTTTGTGTAAATATGTGAATATTGTGAGGGTGGGGTTTATGAAGAACTTTCCTTTTATGGGTGTGCAAACAATTGTGGGACGGACAAATAAGGTAAGTGTGCAAACAGTTGTGGGACGGAGGGAGTAGAGTTTTTAGGGGTATTTTTATAAATTTTATGTATAAAATAAATAAATTAACTTGTAAATGTGTGTGTCAAAAAATAATGTACTAAACAAACATTTATAAATAATTCTCAAACTGATTATTAATTATATATTTCAATTTCACCTTTTATCTCTCTACAATCAGTACCTAAAAATATAATTTTTCATCACCAGACACAAGATTGAAAGAGCAAAAAAAAAAAACAAAACTTTTATCAATTTATGATTTAAAAGAAAGAGATCGAGCAACAATCGCTTTGAAACCTAAGAAATAAAGCATATAAAAAAGTGAGAAAAAAATAAACACTATTAAGTCTAAGGTCATGATTGTCATCCTATAATCCTTACCCTTAAGTAATATATAGTACAATTAGTTTATTTTATTTTTTTTCATTTTTTTTAAGTATTTTAATTAAGGAATATAATAAAATAATAAATGTAGTATAACTATACAAGTAATGTGACGTGTGAGGAAGAAAATAATAAACGAGTATTAGATGAAGTATGATAAAATAATAGATAAAAATATAAGTGTGAATGAGAGAAAATAATTTTACAAAAAAATGAAATAGAAAATTTATCGTGGGACATTCAATTTAAAAAAAAAAAAAAAACTTATAGTGGAACTGAACAATTCATCAATCACAAATTTTAAATTACCTTTAAATAAGTGAGTTTTTAATTGATAAGTTTTATTTTGAAGTTCTAGAATAAAGGGAAAAGAAAAAGAAAAAAGAAAAGAAAAAATCCTGTCAAGTTTGACTTAAAAGAATAAATAATAATACTAATAAGATATACCACATCTACAATACATAGATTGGAAAGGGGCCCACTCTTAATCCCTTCTAGAAAACGAGGGTAGTAGTAATGTAGTACTATAATCTTTATTCCTTCTAGAAGAAGTAGTCGAGTCAGCAGCATGCACAATAGAATACGTGAGAACTCAAAACCGCCTAAATTTACAAATACCTTTAAATCATGCCTAAATAAACTATCATTATTCATTTTTAGTATGTTTTGCCTTTTTTTATTTTCGAATTGAATTTCACTATATTAATTCTTAAAATTTGACATTTTTTTTAATATATTTGTTATGAGCAGGTTAGCCATTGTATATTTTTTTCTTTCAATTATATATAAACATATCTATTTTGTCTTCTTAATTTTTAAAACCGATCATTAAGTTAGTACTATAAACTATCAAATAATTAAAATGTTTAGGAAGAAATTCTCTGAAAAGTGAAATCCTGAAAATATAATTATGCAAAATAACAAGATTAGAAAAAACTTTTTCAATAATTAAACCATGGGATGATTTTTAATTACAACTAAAATTTGAGTCATACACGTATACATTCAAGGTGCAACTCAGATAAAATTATAACTTGATTCAAATTTAGGGATCATGTGCCTCACGTGGGAAATTCTACCTCGACTATTGTGGTCACTTTGATCTCGTTAAACAATTCATTCATCGACCTCTCTAATGACTTCATGGATGAGTCATCAGACAACATTCAAGAGTTGGTGGTTGCTGCACTACTGGAGCCACCCGTCAAAGATGACCTTGATCTTGCTCTTTTGATTACTCTCCGCTTTATGGAGAAGTCCAGTCACCTGAAAACGTTATCAATGAGTTAGAGGTTATTGATCCATTGACAGATTTTGCCAATGAATTGCACTTCATCGCCTCGTATGTAGAACGATGGGGCGATGCTTTTGATCCCCCACGAGTCATTTTTTTTCCTGTTTTTCAGTCATTTTGGGTATGAGTTATTTTTGTAGATTTTTATTGTGTTGGTTGATTTAGAGGGGTGTACCTTTTTTTCTAGTTCGGCTTGTGAACTTATAACTCTAAGTTTTTGTTTTTAATATATAACCTTTATTTTTCAATTCTAATTTAGTGGGCTAAAAAAAATAAGGTGTTGAATTAGATGTTAATTAATGATTTAAAAAAATGTATATTTTAGGATTATTTGTCCATATCATATCATGATATTAGTATTAAAAGATAAAAAAGAGGTGTCGGCCCGCAAAGATTGCCCGACCCATATAGTAAACGCGCCAAACTACGAAGTGTCAAACAAGAACAGCCCACCTTACCCTTTTATTTTTTACCCATTTCCTTTTCGTGTAATTAATAGTATATATACATACACACACACACGTATATAGTTTTCCTCTATATAGCAATACAATTCTGTACAAATTCTTTGTATAACTCTGATAATGGACCAAGGCAAAGTGCTGTTCGATGCATCCGCTTACATGTTATTCGAGTCCACCGGCGATTCCGAATCCCTATGTTTCGATGTCGATTCCGGCAACGCGAAAGCGGCGGAGGTCGACGACGCGCAGTCGTGTAGCTTCGGATCTGTGTGTGGTGGCGCGTCGAATGATTTAGGTTGCGATATTGATTCTCGCGACGGCGATTTTGAATGTTGGAGTGACGACGACGATATGGACGGCGGCGGTAGCAGCGATGAAGAGGACGGCGTTGTGGATCAATGCCGCCGCCGTGCGGCGGAGGCGGCGCCGGTGAAATCGAAGGGTTGCGAGGATTCAAATGCGAAAATGATGAATGAGAGAGAAGGGGATAGGCAGTTTTGGGAGGCGTGTTTGGCATCTTAAAAAAGGTTCAAAAACTGAAATCAGTTTTATTCTTTTTTTTCCCTAATTTTTTTGGGAGCGTTAGAAATTGGTGAGATTTCTGCGATTATGAGCTGATTTCTTCACCGGATCAATCAAAAACAAGTGGTTGATGCCAAAATTATGGATTCACAAGAAATTTCTTGCCCAGAAATTGGCAAATCTAGTTCTCATTTATTGATTATACTCAAAATTGTACATATGTAATATAATATCTACTTGAATGAAAATAAACATTCTTCCCCCGTTTCAGTTTTCATTCTCCAATTTTGTTTTCAATAATGCTTCATTCATAACATATTAACAGGTTTATTAAATAGCATTATCAATATATACACGTTTCTATTTTTATTTTTAATTGTGAAATATCATTTGCAACTTAGAAAAATACACGGGACTGTTTATTAAGGACACGTTTGTCATTTACATCTTAGAAAGAGTTTCTTCAATGGGGGGAGAGAAAGAGAGAATTGAAATAACATTTTTATATTAAAAATTAATCAATTTTATGGATAACTCAAATAATATTGAGTTAAAAATCCAATAGGAATATAAAATGTAACTCAAAATATTGAACAGATTAATCAAACTGGTAAAAAAGGACTTTTGTACATTTATACACCATGTGCATTCTATGCATTTAAAAGGGCCCTTATAAAATGTGAAAAGAGTAGTTTTCATAAAGAGGAAATAGTATTTGTTTAGCATATTTTGGAATTTTGCAGCTACTTGAGGTTTTTTTTTTCCTCTATTCCTAAAAAAAATTTAGAGTAGCAATTGTGTGAAATAATTTCCACATCAAATATGTCTAATTGAGATAGTTTTTAAAATTTTATTATTTTACATGTGAATTTTTCTGCCTTATTTTACCTTAATTACTTATATTTTATGTATAAAATATTTTATATACTTTTTTTTTAAAAAAGAATTAAGGCTTTGGACTAAAATCTTTGGTGGAATGGTACAAGTCCTTAAATGTTACATTGAATGAATAATTTATTAAATTCTTGACTAATTAAATTTAGGTGGACTTTAATTCAAGAATTGTTATGTTGTGTAACTTGTGTTGCATGTAACAACAGCATACTATTTGCAATAAAATTTTAGTTGACTATACCAGAGTAAGAAAAACGCCATTGCAATAAATATTTTTAAAAAATAAAAAATTGACAGTTTCTTCTAATCACGTATCCAATTTTAATTGGATTCCTTTGTTCACACAAAAAGTATGGTGTATGAACTTTAGGGATTTCTATTTGTTTAATGCGACTATGCTTGATAAATTTGGATGGAGATTAATCAACGATCCTGATGCCCTAATTTACAAGTTTATCGAGGCTAAGTATTTTCTTGATAAAGATTTTTTTTATCAATACGAATTATATATATATGGTGCAGTATTTTAGAGGCTCAAGATCTCATTCGAAGGGTGACTCGATGGATGATTGGAACTGATGGCAGTATTCAGGTATGGAGCCAACCATGATTGAATAATGATAATAATTTCTGGGCTCAATCCTAAATTACGGATAGTCTGCAAGACATTCGTGTAGTAAATTTATTTGTGTCGGGACAGCGCTGCTGAAATGTTTAGTTAGTGAAACAATATTTTTGTAAGGAGGATGTTGACCCCACGACCTTTGTGAAGGGCTTATCTAATGACATTTGCAATTGCATAATAAATTGAGGTTTGAAATTTAAAAAAAATAATTACTTCTATTTAATTTTAGAAAAGGAATAAATCTGAATAAAATGCATGTCATCTTTTCTTGATTGTTGACGGGGTCACCTAATTTTATTGCATCATAGAGAAATGCTATTATTTTATGCAAAAATTAAGAGCCCAGAAGTGTCTTTTAACTTTATTATTCTTAAAAACTCATGATTATTGTCATGGAGCACTACAAATTTCGTAATTATGAAATTAAATCTTGTCAAAAAACCATTGACCACCCATTCAAACACAATTTTGACTCACATATGTTCTAAGATCTTACTCATTATTGAAACCAACCAAATCTAAAGAGTCACATAAATATTATTGGCTTATTATAGAGTTAGTGTGGGTGCTAAAAACTCAACAAATTAGTGTAGAACTAATCACTTAAAAAAAGTGTTAAAAAGTGAATTTTGAAATGCAATAGCTAGCATGCTTTGAGACAGAAGAAGACAGCATTGGGTATACGATTCTATCATGCTAAAAGTTTGATATCTTTACTTTAATTAAATTAATATTGTACTTTAATCGTTGAATTGTTGTCACATTTTATATTAAAAATTCCATTTTTCAATTGAACAGTAAAAGTGAATTGTTAGGTGGGACTTTACATGTGACGTTGTAGCAATCCACAACAAAAAAAATCAGGAATAAATATTCTAATATTAATTTCATAATGTTAGTAAAAAAAAATTTAATATTGGCATGCAAATTAATATCGGGTTGTACAAATTAAGCTTAATATGGATAAAGAAAAATAGAATATATATATGTATGATGTAACATTATATATTATATTTTATGTAAATTTATAACAAAAGTAAAATTTATTTAAATTTTAAAATTTATGTATTAAAAGTTTATTATTAAATTTTCATGTTTTTAAATTATCGATAGTGATATATTTGTTGTGACAGAATAGGATTATAGAACATGAACAAGAAACGTAAAGAAGACAAGTGATTTACGTGGTTCACCAATGAATTGGCTACGTCCACGGGCAGAGAGGAGAACGGATTTTATTACTAATTAGGGTTACAGATTACAGATCTCAAAGACCATATATATAGTACTGAGATAAAACACCGAAATTGGGCTTAAAGCCCAATACTGACTTGAATCTTCGCAGCGAAGTGTGTGATTCAAGACATATCAACAAATCTCCACCTTGACTTGAATCTTCCTTGCAGATGCATCATTACAATGCCAGATGAACAGACTCCTCCTTTCTGCCTCAGATTTGCCCTCCTTGGGCAACTAACAGCTTGTAACATTTAGCAAGTTCAAACAATGTCGAAACTTGCTATGTGGGACCGGCTTGGTGAACATGTCAGCAGGATTATCAGCAGTACCTACTTTCATCACCTTGATTCTCTGCTCATTTCTCAGAAAATGATACCTCACATCAATATGCTTGGTCCTCTCATGATGGACCTGATCCTTGGTCAAACAGATTGCACTCATACTGTCACAGAATACAATAACTTGATCATGATGTAGACCAAGATCACCTACAAGCCCTTTCAACCAAACTCCCTCTTTAGCAGCTTCTGTCAGTGCCATATACTCTGCTTCAGTTGTAGACAAAGTGACTGTAGCCTGCAGAGTTGCCTTCCAACTAACAACAGAACCACAAAGAGTGAAAACATAACCAGTCATAGATCTTCTACTATCAACATCTCCAGCATAGTCAGAATCAGAATAACCAGTCACAGAAACGTGAGCATCACCTCCATAAATGAGACCAACATCAGACGTACCTCTGAGATAACGAAAAATCCTCTTCACAACTTGCCAATGCTCCTTTCCAGGTTGTCCCATGAACCTGCTGACAACACTAACAGCATGTGCAAGATCTGGTCTAGTGCAGACCATAGCATACATCAAACTCCCTACTGCATTAGAGTATGGGACTCGAGACATGTACACCTGCTGAGCTACAGTTTTTGGTGCATTATCAGTGGATAAGTGAATATTTGTAGCACTTGGAGTATCAATAGGCTTGGCGGTAGACATGCCAAATCTAGACAAGATCTTCATCGAGACCCCCGTACAACAATGCGAAGTGTGTGATTCAAGACATATCAACAATATTCATCGATTTAAAAAAAATATTAATGAAGTGTATTAGTACAAATATTTGGTAAATCAAGTGTCTTATATCTCCAACTCAAAAACAATTCCCTTTTTCTGAATCAAAAAATTGTACAATATCTTATTAAACACAACATAATTTGTTTTATCATGATGTTCCTCTCTAACAACAATCACTATTAATGGAATATGAATAAATTCCATTTGAAATGTCACAACGATATTGCTTTGTTAATAATAAATAATAATGTATGGATAATGAGACTCCAAGGTGTCAATTTCAATAAACTTATTGAAAATTCCATTGGCTTATATAGGAATTGGCGAGTTCATTGAAAATTCCATTGGCATATGTAGGAATTTATGATTTTTTATATAGTTAATTTCTTCATGCTCATTCCAATTTTTTATTTTTTTTGACAAGGTTACAAATATTAGATCTAACAAAAGAAAAGCCAAATCTAAGCTCTAGATCTTCAAACCAGACAGATTCAAACGACGTCATTATCACCTCTCCATTTCTCAACTCGATACACCCCACACTAAAGTATCAACAAATCAAGAAAACTAAAGATAGAAAAAATAAGGACAAAGAATCACCAAGCGCCATATTCATTGCATATAACCAAGTCCCCACGGGTCCGTCTTAAAAGAGGACAATCAGGAACCAATCACCCAACATCTCAAAAAAACCAAATTCCACCAAGGCCAACACCATAATAACGCTGCCAAACACCACAAGGGAAGAAAAAACCACCAAAACTGAGGAAGGGGCTTCATAACAAAAACTAAAATCTAACTAAGAAACAAATGAGATAGAGAATACATCAAAAGAAAATAAAAGCAACAACAACTAAAAATGCAAGAAATAAAAAAGAAACGAAAATAAATACAGAAAATAAAAGGGATCAAACATATGACTCACCCGATCGGCCACCGTAGCGCCGTCGAAGAGGATCCATCCATTTATCCCAACTAATATCCTAAAAAGAAACCCCTAACCCCACTTGATGATTTACTGAAAAAGATGAAGAAGAGGAACAGTGTCACGACGGGCGGCAGGGCAGTGGCGCAGCCGAACAATACGTTAGCGCAAAAACGAGCGGTACAGCTACCCCTTTTCCTTCTAAATCAAATCTCTTTAAAATCTATATGATGGAGATGATGTGAATGTTGGATGAAACTGAGGAGAAGGAGGAGCTTGATTGGAGATGAAGGCGTTGTTCAAATAAGAATTTTATTGTGTTGTCGTACATTACTAATAATAATATTAGTTCTTAGAAAAGCAATTTTTCAAAGAGACAACGCATGAGCAACTTCAAAAACATCTCTTGACGAAACACAGGATACACATAACACTCTATCGCGTGTCGACAGTATTGGCCAAATAGCCCGTGCAAGGTTAAGCCGGGCGGACCAGCCCAAACATGGCTGTTTTTCAAGATTAAATCATGCTTCTTGATACAATCAATCAATCAATCAATTATAAGCAAAGCATTCTTTGCCGATGAAGCAAAGTGAGCTGCAGCATTACAATCAGTCAAACTCTAAAAGTTACCACAGAAATCAATTTACAGAAAGCAAGCATCCATGGCTGTGGAAATCAAGGATAATCTAATTACTTCTAAACAACACAACACTAACTAAAAGTATGGTCTGTCTGTCAAACACACGTAGTAGGGTTAGGCGGCAGCCCACACGACTGCTTCGATTCCACAACGCTGCTGTCGATCATATCCACGTCTCCCGCCACGTTTTCTCTAACGTCCATCGTAAGCCTTGACGCCATCGAGCTCATTCTCGACTCCTCTCCATCGCTCGTGCTGAGGAAAGAACTCCCGACTCGACTATCGGACAACGAAAGGCAAGAATCGGCGTTGTAGGGCGAACCACTCGACGGACTCACATGATTATTATCTCTGCACAAGATCCCCTCAAGTTGCTTACGAAACCCGTTTTTGGCACTCTCGTTCTCGTCTAGTTGCCTTAAGAAGCACTCTTCTATCGCGCTCAAGGACTCGACTTCGTCTCCGTCTTTGCTGTATTGAGCTGCTGCTTGCTCGTCATCATCAGACGCCATTCCTACCGATTCTTCACTGCTGGTCTCCATTTCATGTTGACTATCATACTCCTCCTCCTCATCACTCTGCCTTTCAGACGAATGGGACGACAGGGGGGAATACCCACCTGCCTCGTCTCGTTCCCGTAGTGTTTTTGTGATCAGTGTCTTCAACAAGTTCATCACTTGAACAGCGTGCATTAAAGCTGTTAACGGATCCGACATCTGGCACATAAACAAGGCAAAACATGTCATGACATAGGGCTCACGAGCTACTCATACTCAACTCGAAAAAAGCTCAAAATCAACTCGAATTTAATTTAGTCGGACTCGCGAGCCTAATCAAAGCTCAATCGAGCACACATAATTTTACTATTTTACCCATAATATGCTAATTATTTACAAATATACTCTAATTATAAATAAAATAAAAAATCTCTAATTAATGTTATGACTCGAGCTCGAGTATTTTGATTTTGCCACTGAGTTGAGCTCTAGTTCAAAAAAAAAAATTAGCTCCATCAAGTTCGAGTTGAGTTTCTAACTTAGAGATTTTTATTGAATTCAAATTCGAACTTGACAACTAACCGGCTGAGCTCATTTACACCCCTATCAAGCAACGTTTTCATAACTAGACCGGTGAACAAACCGAACAAGACACCGGTTGCCGGTCCAATTGGTTGATAACTTTATAAGATTTATATTGAGATAAATACAACTCAAATCAAAGTATCAAACTATAGTCCATGTTCTAATCCATAATAAAGTCTCAAATTAAAATTTTAAATACTAAAATTTAAGTCAAGTGTTAAAATATATAAATATTTAAGAATTTAGTTTAATAAAAGAAAAAAGAAAATTAAAAATAATGGGGGGAAAAAAACTGGTTCTACCGGTTTCCGGTTATCATGCTTTTTTACGGTTTAACCTTAAAAACAATTCTTGGGGGTAATTTGACCAGTCTCTCATGGCCGGTTCCCCATTCAATCCGGTTACGAAATCATTGCTATAAAGACATGATGAGATGTTACGAGCGAAAACCATAGCAATGTTACGAGCATCACCTGAGTCATATTCGGAGCGAAAACCATAGCAATGTTACGAGCATTCATCTTGTTCGATTCTTCATGCTCCACAACATCAGCCATAAGGTCAACAGCCCAGCTAAGGAGCGCGTTTTCAGTCGGTTTTAGCTGCTTAATCAGCTCAACGCATTCCTCCTCCGTATTGCATTCCAATACCTGTTCGGGCGAAAGGCCATCGAGTACACCAGATGGCAGCTCCCGGAACCAGGCTTTTATCAAACCGGCCAAACAGTGCACATCCATGTCTTCAGGCACAATGCCCCGATTTAGCTGCCCCCTAATATGTTCCTCTTGGCTATTTTCCGGGTTGATCCGGAATATTCCTTCAGACTGCATACATTAAGAGTAATCAATCATTCATCAAGTTACAACAAGAAGAAACATTTTTCACATCAAAATCAAATCAAGGTTCTTGTTTCCTCACCTTAATACCACCTTGTGAATACAATTTTTCTTGCATCAGTAACAGAATAGTCGGGACGCTATTCCCTCGACTGTCGTAAGAGCACTGCATCGACTCTGCTGACACCCCGAAAACACTCACACTGCATAATCAATTGATCAACCAATATCATTAGTTTAACTATCATTTTCTTCTCCAATTCCTAATTAAAACCATAAATTTATCCTCTGAAATAGCTATTTTCGGATATAATCCAAGAATCACTAACAAAAAATGTAATCAACTTCGAAACAGCTTTTGTTAAGCCCTTAACATCAACAACTTCAATCTCAGTTATGAACTTCCATAGTTTCATTTTTTTACTTTTGATTTTTAAAGCATATTTTTTCCCTCTGAAATAGATATTTTGCAAGAACCCATAACCAAAAAACACAGAAAGTCAATCAAACTTGATTAAAATCACATCACCTCCAATATTACATTATTTTTCATGGTCCCATAAATCTTAAAGAATTGACTTCACAATCTTCTTAATTTTTTCAGTTGCATCTACCCATATTAATGTGTAATAACTATGACTAGTCTAATCTTTATTAATATTGTACTTTGAGCGGAAAAAAACAGCTGAAGGCGACTATTGAAAGCTTTTCATGAATTAGATTTTTTTACAGATAGTCTATTTATAATTATACCTAATTCAACCTGAATCAAGTCAACTGATTTTTTTTTTTTGTGTAAATAAATGAAGAACAATACAAAGGATATTCAAATTTCTTAATTGAATCTAGATTTACTGCCCAAACCAGAACCACCAATTTCATGAAAGAAAATTTCAAATTCACAACAAGAACCCATCAGATCTAAACTCTAAAAAGACAACTTTTTTAAGGCCCCCTTTTAGCAAAAGTGACATCTTTAAAAACCCCACAAAAAGGTGAGATTTTTAACAAAAAAATAAACAGAGAATTTCAATTTAGGAAAAAATTGGGCATACCTAGCACTGGGAGCTCTACAAGGAACCTCAACTTCAAACTCAACAGGAAGGCCCAAGAAGCCATGGAATCTATCAAAGGTAACATGAGTGATATGCTGGACGTTTGTGGGCCATCCGATTTCCATGTGATGGACGGCGGAGATCATCTGATCCTGTTCTTGCCTCTCCACACGGCACGTAGACACCATCGATTTCCTCAGAGCTGAAATAATGAAATCCAGCAAAGAAAGCTGCTGCTGCTGCTGCTGCTTTTCTTGCTCCTCCGCCGCGCCGGATTTCAAGCTCCGCCCTCCGCAGCCGCCGCCCCTCGTCACCATAACCATTCCAGTCATCCTCCTTTCTCTCTCTAGAACCCTTCTCTCTCTAAAATTGGGAGTTTTTTGTTTTTATTAATGTGACACATTGAAGGGTGTTTTGAAGTTTGAAGTAATGTTGTAATTACTGTTTATTCAAACGGCCACTCCCATTTCAAATTCTTGTTTCTCTGCTTTTGCCTTTTTTTATATATTTTATTTTTTGTGACCGTTTTGAGTGAATTTACTGTTTTGCCCTCGTTTTATAAATAGCCTGTTTTTGTCTCAATGTATAATTCCAAAATAGGATAAGTATATAGGCACCACAAATTTACATTGGATAGGGTCTAGTAAGTAGTGTATATGGCTAATATTTGCTTACTATAAATTTTGAATTTGAAATAAATAGAAGAAGACAATTGTGTATATGTAAATAAAATTATGACGTAGTTATTATGAGAGGGTGAGAAATGGAAGTAGAGTATTAATTTTTTGTATTTTAGTAAGTAAGAAAAATTCAAATTCTATTCTATTAAATTTTTGTTATTACCTTTTGAGAAAAAAATGAATGAAGTTGGTAATTTCAAATTTAATAGGGAGATATTGGTATTAATACCAGGAAAATAAAGAGGGGATGAGTTTAAAGTTTTTAATATTTCCTATTTTGGGATGATTTGTGGAAAATAAGTAAGGTGAGTTGGAGCTCAACCAACAAACATAAATATGGTAAAGTAGAGTAAATTCTTTAGAGAGAATTAGCAAAGTTTTGAAAGAGTGAATTACATCTTGCAATGCTTGTGTGTTTATTTTTTGGTTAAAAGACCTATTTATGTTATGTGTAAATACCAACTGTGGTTTTTATATTTAATGTGGTGATATGTCATGTATGAATCATTAGTTTAATGCAGTAACGGACCTACGTGATGCCTAGGGGGCCACGACTAATTTTGTAAATTTGGTAGGAGTATTTTAGTAATTTCACATATATTAAAATTAATACTCTATTTTATAATTATTTGCACACTTCTGATATAAAAATAATCCATATCATTTTTCACTAAATCTATTTTACATTCTACTAAATCCTCTCTACACATTATCAAATCACTCAAAATACGCTTTCTTATTTGATTCTACACCACTAAATTCAATTGTTTTTTAAAGTGAATCAGTTAAAATGTGCAAGTTATCACGGGACGGAGGGAGTATTAACTTGTACCAAAATATAGCAAAAGTCAACTTATCCGATCAATTTAATTTAATTAAATGTGACGTATTGACAATTTTATAATGTGAAATTTTGATGAAAATAATGAGTACATATATTTTTTTTTTTATAATAATGTTAATTGGGCCCCCTACCGAAAATTTCTGGGTCCGTCACTGGTTTAATGAGTCATTTTTATGCCTTAAACTTGATGACTCATAGTCACATAGCTCGATCATAACTACATGTAAAATAATCTGCTATATGTGGTTGTTCAGTTGAGGTGAGTCCCTTCGCCCCGAACGAACATGAGTGTACATGCTCGATCATCAAGCCAACTAGAAGGCTAACCTTGATGTGGATATAGGGTAAGTCTATCTAGAGATGTGCAAAATCGAACCGGCCTAACCGATCGGTTTCGGTTTGAAAACCAAAATGTAAACTTAGAATTAAGGTTGGGTTTCGATTCCAGAAATTTAAAATTGAAACCGACAGTTCGACGGTTTTGCCCATATATTTTTTTTAATATTCTTCTATAAATACCTCAATTTCCACTCATTTTTTCACACCAAAATCTCTCATCTTTCGTTTGTAGTTTATTTCCCAAAAAAATAAAATGAGGAAAAAAAAACAAAAAACAAGCAAGGAAAAAAAAAACAAATCGATCAAATCGATGGTTCAAAACCGTAACTGACGGTTTTAACCGTATGAACATGTTTAGGCCTATCACCTATGATGTGACCGAACAGTTACGAAACCTTTGACCGACCTTCTTTAATTCTGAGTTATCAATCTTTGTTGATCGAGTGAGCGAGACCGCCGAGACCATTAACTTTGAGGAATGTTGCCTTAATATAACATTTGCTTAGTTATATTAAGGTTAAAATTTTGAATATGCAATAATGTTGAATAACTCAACTTCAAAGAAAACGAAAATTTTGTAAATATAAAAGTTTTTAACAATCTTAATATGAAATTAGATGATGAGTTTCATATGGCACATGTATAATTAGTATGTACACGTTATTTATATAGATAATAGGTTTCAAATCCAATGTTTTGAATTCTATATTATTACTCTATAAATATCTGGTCCTATTATTTTAGGAAAATAAAATTAAAATCTAATCGGCAGATTTGGGTATTAATACCTGAAAATAAATACACTATCAATTTTAATTACAAAACCTAGGCTTGTTAGATGGTCAGCAGTCAGCCTTCATTTATTACTTGGGATTACTAATTTGTTGTCAAGTTCTTAATCACTAATTAACATTTTTATGTGGATTTAAATCAGATTATTTATGAAATTGAATATTAGTCTATTAGTCTAAGCTCTACATATAAAAATATAAAAAAAGCACATAGTACTACTATATGCTAAATCATGCCCCCTTTTTTTCCTGAAAAGAATCATGGCTAGTACTTGTATATTTTTGGAGTACAATCAGAGACGCAGGGAGGGGGTGCCAGGGGGTCACTGGGCCCTTCCAAATTTTTTTTAAAAAAGTTTAATAAATTTTGTAAGTATATTATGTAATAAAAAATAAAAGAAAAAATATTTACAATAAGTATATTTAATAATTATATAACAATTTTTAAGTGTATTAGTAGTGAAAATATTACTTTTTTCGTCTCATAATGTATATTTTTTTGTGTATAATTAAAAAAATTAATTTATCCTTCATTATCATGAAAGATTGAGAGAAAAAATAAAGTCAAAGTCTTGTATACACTCATGTACATCATGTACTTTAGTTGATCTTGATCGGTCAACTGTTGACTTTTTTTTTTTTTTAAAGTATATGTTACTATATTAAAAAGTGTAATATCGTTTTTAATGAAATATGTAAGTTATATTACTAAAAAGTGTAAGTTATATTAATGAAAAGTGTAAGTTATTATAACTGAAAAGTGTAAGTTATATTAATGAAATGTGTAAGTTATTATAACTAAAAAGTGTAAATTATATTAATGAAAAATGCAAGTTATTAGTATAACTGAAAAGTGCAACATAATATTACTGAGTATTATAAAGTGTAAGTTATTATTATTAAAAAGTGTAAGTCACTAAAATATTATTATAAAGTGTAAGACTTGAAAAGTGGAACTCCATATAATTAAAATTTGAAATTTTGAATGTGTGTGAAAATTGGTTGATTTTATGTGATAAATTTGTTATTACTTATTTTTTAAATTGTTGTGTGTTGGCAACTATGGATTAATAATTTAATACTCCGTGTATATTGTTGTATTTGAGTTAATAATCTTTATTTTTTTTCTATAGTTGTATTCTTATTATTTAAAAATATTAGACCCGTCACTAAGTAGTAGACATTTTGTTCTCCTATAATAAATTACAAAATCAAACTGAAAGGATAAGTTTGCATGTAACTAACTCAACAAAATTTATTGTTTGAACTGTGACATATTTCACACCAACTCAAAAGCTCTTAAAATAAATTTTTTTTTTTTCGAGTCAAGGAAAAATAAAATTAATTAAACACAAACACTAAAGTATTGCATAAATTCAATTTTATATAAGTATATCTTTAAAAAAAACAAGTGTTGTTTTTTTTTTCTTATTTATGATAAGTTGTTCTCGCTCATTGTATTTGTGTAATTTTACTTGTTAAATTTATATTTTAATGTGATGAATTAAAGTTTTGAATATTAAAATTTAATATATCTTCTGATTTTTTTTAAATTATTGGTTTTGTCATATAGTAACATACTTCTCTCCATAAAATAATACTACATTATGATTTGTGTTGAGCTTTATAGATATTGTATAGATTGATTTTTTGTATTTCGCAGAATATGTTGTATACTCTTATTTTAAATATTGAATACAATCAAACCATCGAACATTGTGATTGGGCTCAATGTTTAGTTTGATTCTCAATAACTCCTCATTTAATAAATGTCTAGTTTTAAAACTTACATTTTTTTTTATTTAAGACTTGCTTTAAAATAAAATCTCGAATCAAAATTCGATTAGGAAAAAAAATGTTCTTCAAATTGAGTCATATAAGATTAGAGCTGTTATTCGAGCCGAGTCGAGCCGAGCTCGGCTCGATAACATTACCGAGTTAAAAATTGAGCTCGGCTCGACTCGTTAACGAGTCTAACGAGCTTAACGAGCCTTCGAGTCGAGCCGAGCCTAATGGAAATTTTTACAAAAAATTAGTTATCGAGCCTAACAAGTCGAGCTCGAGCCGGCTCGATAGTAAATCGAGTATTTAACGAGCTCGAGCTCGGCTCATTAAGCTAAACGAGTCGAGCCTTATCGAGCCTTAACGAGTCGAGCCGAGCCGAGTCTCGTTAAGGCTCGATTCGAATAACAGCACTATATAAGATGATTAAAAAAAAGTAGGGCATGCCACTTTTTATTATCATCGTCGTCTTGTATGACTTGAAATGAAAAAAAAAAAAATATATATATATATATATATATATATATTGAGACAAAGAGAATTAAATTGAATCTTGAATTGAGGAAACAAAATTAAATTCAAATTTAAGACATTTTAAAATTTAAGATCTAAATTGATGAGTTCTTATATGAAATGGTTTCTTCCACCTAAAGTTGAAAGGACAAATAGGACAATTAGCACCTCTTTATATGGTAGGAGACCGTTGGTTAAAAGTGTGTTTACGTTGAGCCTTAAAAATTCGGTATTTCCCACAAAAGCGATTTTCTCTATTTGTATGGATAAAATAAAGTATATCACGTTTTTCTAATTTAATAGGAGTATGCAGATTTAGTGTTATTCCAGAAAATTAGTTACTAAATAAGATGGGATTATCAGTTAATGCGGTACGTATTTGCAAGTCTTATAAAATGGGATTTTTTTTGGAAAAAAAAAAAAGATCATTTTAAAAATTAATTGTTAATAAAATCGACAAACATGTACTCACTACCTCTACAATAAATGATATATTAACATTTTATTCTTGTAAATAACTTTATTTTTTTCCTTTTTCATAATTTTTTTTCCAATTTTACGCTCTTTGAATTTTAGATTTCAGAAAATACTCATAATTTATAACTTATATTTATGGTAAACTAAAATCATTAATTAACTAAAAATAAATTTATCAATATATACTTTTTTTTTTTTTTACAATTTTTTTAAATTTATAGAACGAATATAGTATTATTGTTGTTAAAACTCAAAATGAAATATATGGAATATATATTTGCAGGTGATTAAAATATACTTGCAGATTATGAGAGCGAACAAAGTACTTGTGTATTACCTATTTTATACAAGAGTATTTAATGTTCGACAATATTATACTCCGTACGTATGCAATTAATACATATCCTCTTTTTTGAGAGAGTATTAGTACATGTTATACAATACAATATTACTACTTGTTTTCTTTTATAGTATTACTTCAAACCTTTTTTTTTTTGACAGGAGTATTACATCAAACTAAAATCAACATAATATATAAAAAGTTATTAAATGTTATACAAGACAATATTTGAACATGCAAATTAATAAAGATTTATTCATACATAATACATATTACCAAAGTATTAAATGTTATACAAGACAAATATTATTACTTGTTTTGCTTTTATAGTATTACATCAAATTAAAGTAAAATCAACATAATATATCATTCAATTTTTTTAGCACATTTAATTTATACATAAACTATTCATTAAAACCCGTAAAAAGAAAGCATGCATAAAAAATTAGTATGGGGAGTAGTTTCTAAAACCTCCAAACTAAATGTAACAATAATAAAAAAAAATATATAAAATATTAACACAATAGCTTTTTCTTTTTCGAAATAGTGTTATATCATTAAGGGATTAAAGTTTTTTTTAGTCCTATAAGTTGGATTGATTTTGAATTTGGTCCTAAGACCGAGTTACAAATTTTGATTTTGATCTAATAAGTGCTTACATTTTAAAAATAGTCATTTTACATGTAATAGCAGGTCATCAAACAGGTCTAACTTACATTTTTTTTTTTATAATATGTGGCATTGATTTATATATATTTATATCAAAGTTGTAGAAATCGGAAATCGCCGATCGGGCGTTTCATGACCGCCTAGCGCCTAGGCGCCACCTAGTCGATTCTGATTTTTTTTTTAAATTAAAAAAATTACTGAAACTAAAAAGGGGGAAAGCCAAGATGAGGTTAGAGAAGATGAGCACTTAAGAGTCGCTCCACAATCAAGTTTTCAATTCTGAAACTAACCATTGTACTTGTAAAAAAATCCTCTCTCTAGGGTTTGTTTCTCTCTCTCGAAACCTCCCCCTTATCTCCTCCAAAAACACTCAGTCGCCACCTCCATAGTGCTTACCCCTCCTGATCGTCGTCAGCCGCTCACCGTTATTCACATCGATTTGGTGTTCCCTTCACTCCCCGTCGCCCAACCGCCGCCCCAGTCTAGATCCCCCGCCGTCGTGCTGCCGTGTCCTGCCCCTTTGCAGATCTATCGCAACTCGTTTTATGTAGGTTTTTATAGGCCTTAGTTGGGATCAATAGACGGTTATCCTAACGGAGCTACGGTGACCGTTAAGGATGAGTGCCCCGTTGATTCCGTTTTATTTCATTTAGTTTTTTCAGCTTTTTTCCAGTTCTTAGTTTTTTTTTTTTTTTACTGTTATGTTTTGGTGGAGCCTTGTATCCCTTTGTGGAGTTTTGTGTGCTTGATGTGGTTTTTTTTAGTAGGCCTGTGGCATTAGATTAGGGGTGAGAATGGGTCAGGCTACCCGACAAGGGCCTACGGCTCGGCCTATTAAAGCTCGGCTCGGCTTGACTCGTTTAATAAACAAGTCGGGCTCAAGCTTTTTTGAAAGCCTATTTAGTTAAATAGGCCGGACTTGAGCTTTTTCGTAGCCTTTCAAATCCAACATGTCGACCTATTTAATTAACTTAATATATAATATATATATATATAATATAAAAATATAATAAATACCTCATACTTATACTTAAATATAGAAAACATCTTAAATAAGAGTGTAATATATATAATTTCTAACTAATAAGCATTAAGCAATACAATTCGTGGTTTTTTTTTATCATTTGATGAAATACAAGGATTTTTTTTTAAATGCACTAATGAACTAAAAAGACCTTTAAAAGGCTTTCGGCTCGGGCCTATTTATTAAAGAGGCCAGGCCAAGCCTTAAAAAAAAAAACCTATAACAGGCCATGGGCCAGGCTCGGGCCTAAAAAATATTTAACAGGCCAGATTTGTTTTCGTAAAGCCTATCTAGGCCTAGCCCATTCCCACCCTTACATTAGATATAAGAACTTGGTGGAGCTTTGTCTCTAATTTTTAGTCTCTTTCTTTTGATAGAAAAACACCTTAGTGTGGAGTTGTTTTTTTGTATTGATAGGAGAGATTCGGTAGTTATTGAGAGGCAAAGAGTACACTCGTTCTCTCTTCCTCGAGATTGGAGGGGCAGCAGTACGTATTGATCTTGTAAACTCAAAGAAAAAAAAAGTCACTCCACAATCTGACAATCCACAATTCCATATACATAATAAATTAATACTCCGTAATATAAAAGAACGCATACTAATAGACTTAATCATTACATTTGATAATTGAAATAAAACATCAAAACATAAAAAACTGCATTCTATAATCCGAAACAGGGGAGAAAACAAAAAAAGAAAACACTGCTTACCGTCGGCTGTCACGGCGGTGGCGGCGAAGGTTGAAGGCGGCAGGTGGAGATTGGAGAAGAAGTCTCACGAAGGCACGAATGTTAATTTAATTTTCTGCGGCTGCGTTGATGCTGCTGTATCAAGTAAGTAACCCTAGTTTTCAAAAAATAAAAATTAATTGACACCTAAAATGGCGTCGTTTTGACGCAAAAAAAAACTAAAAAATACAATCGGCGCCCAGAATAATGGCCGCCTAGGCGGCGACTCGCCGAGCCCACAAACGATTTTTCCAGCCGATGTGCTCCAAATCGCGGCGTTAAGCTGTCGCCTAGCGCCTAGGCGCCAATTTCTGCAACCATGATTTATATCAATTAAAAACTTATTTTATATTTATTAATTCATAAAATTATGAATATTAGTTAAAATATTAAATAATATTTTAAAATTTTTGAAAATAAATTTTGAATAATATTTAAAATACTAAATACAGTATTTTTTTTTTAAAATCTGAAAATTTTTAATATAAAAAAATAATAAATAATTCATTTATTCATAAATTAATTAATTATTAACTTACCTAATTAGAAAAAAATTATAATTACAAAGTAAGTATTATAAAATTATTTATTTTGAAGTAATCAAATAAATATAAAAAATTATTTGAGTATTACACAAAGTGGGTCCACATATTTTTGTACGAACTAATATCAAATTAAAAATTATATAATAAAAATAAAAAACAATAAAATTAACAATTTGTTTAAAAAAAATATTGTCCATCATCATCTTTGGGGTGAGAATTTTGAATATATTTGAGTATATTTTTTTATTTATTTGGGGATTTTAAATATTTGTGAATTTTTGTATTTATTTAAAATATTAAAATAATTTTTAAGTTTTAATAAGAGTTTTTAATAATTTTAATAAAAAAATTATTTATGAGTTTTATTCTTTTAAAGATAAAATTTATATTTATTTGAGTATGTTAATTGATTTTTTAATTAGATTTTTTTAGTTAGGTAAGTAATAGAGTTTTTAAATGATTAATTAGGTAAGTTAATTGATTTTTTTTAGTAATTAATTGATTTGGGAATAAATCTGATTTTTTTTATATTATAATTTTTTAGATTTTATGAAAAATTATTTACTTAATTAAATATTATTCTCAATTTATTTTCAGAAATTTTAAAATATTATTTAGTATTTTAACTAATATTCATCATTTTTTTGTATAAATAAATATAAATTAGTCTTTAATTAATATAAAAAAATGGAAGTTTACATGTTGATCTGCTATTAACTAAATGGACTGTTTTCAAAATTTAAGTATACTTGCTGGACCGAAATTAAAATGTGTAATTCATAGGACCAAATTCAAAATCAGTCCAATTTATTAGAATAAAAATTCTTTAATCCCTATCATTAAATTTGATACTGTTACGTCATTACATTTTTGACAATATTACCCTTAAATGTATTACTACATTAAAAAAAAAGCTAAGACTCAGCCTAGCATAATAGCATTTCACTATTTTTCCTTTCATTTTTTTTACCACCAAATTAATCACCGAAACATTATCCTCCCATTCTTCTTCTTTAACCACACTATTTACCACTTTATCACCATCATCATTCTTTGGATCAATCTTTTTACACATTTCTTGTCATTGTTTTTGAGAAATGTGCAAGTTTTGTCTATAGAGAAACGTGCAACCTTTGTTTGTGAATAAACGTGCAATGATTAATTTGTAATGGTAGATGAAATTCATATACACCACCTCACTAGAATTGTCGAAAATAGCCATATAATGAAATTGCTACAATTTTAAAAGTCATGAATGAAATTGCAAATTAAAAAAACGCATGTTGTAATTGAAAACAAGCATAAAAACATCATGATTTACTTTGCAATTAACCAATAATAATATAATAACATCACTGATGTCGCTCTTACATACAATACTAATTAATTTGACATAAAAATATATACAACTCCCTTTAAAAATTCAACCATTACTGCTATTCCCTCCCGAGGACTAAGTAGCACTACAAAATATTGCCCAAAAGGCATCGGCAATTGGCAACGGCAGGCGGGCCGATGCAAAATGGCATCGGCATTTAATGGCCGATGCAAAATGGCATCGGCAGTGGGCCCCGATGCCATTTGGTAACGGCCCCCCCGATGCAAAATGGCATCGGCAGTGGGCCCGATGCCTTCCCCGTCGCCCTAAACCCTAAACCTCTAAAACCCTAAACCCTAAACCTCTTAACCCTAAACCCTAAAATTGAAAATTATGATTTTTTTTAGGGTTTAAAGTTTAGAGTTTATGATTTAGTTTAATTAATGTAGTCATTATTTTTCAATTAATTGTTTTTATAACTTTAATTTTAATTTTTTTGTTATTAAAAAAATTATATATATAAATGTATGGTTTTTTTTTTAATTTAATAATTATATACTGATAATAAACACGTTAATAAATAATTTTAAAAAATCTTAAAATAATTAACCTTGATTAATTAAAAAATCAAAATAATTAATCTTGATTAATTAAAAAATCAAAATAATTAGCATTGGTAATCTTGATTATGGTATCTTTGTCCTACGTTTCCTAATTTTATAGGAATATCCTTTAATTTTTTAAATTTCCATAAAATAGTGTTAATTATGTAAGTAAATATAATGATGTAGATAATGACACATCATCATTTGACTCCATAAGACCATCTCCAACCGTAGGCTATAAATAGTTTTGCTCCCTCCAACCGTACTCTATTTTGAAGTTTTGAAATAGAGTTTTGAATAGTAAACTCTATATATGAAGTTCACTATTCAAAACTCTATATTTTATATCTATTATTTTATTAATATTTACTATTCTGTATTACAATTCTATATTAATAATTTGTTAAATATAATTACAATTCTATTGTTATACTAATTTATAATATAATTTTAATTGTGTAACTTTTTTTTTGTGTATTATTATTACCAACAAAAAAAATAACTTAGAATACAATAAAACATACATTATACTCACATGTTTCGTTTTACGTCATTATGTGTTTTGTAATTTTATATTTAAATAAAAGTAATATTTAAAAACTACTGTACAAGTTTATTTACATTTTATGATTTTGATAAAATCAACAATATTTAATTTACTAATTGAATATTTAATTGTATAAATTAATTTAAATATGAAGATAAATATATTATTTAATGATTGTAATATATTGAAAATGATTAAAATAATAAATAGAGTAAGATATAGAGTTTCATGGTTGGAGAAGGTTTTTAAAATAGAGTATGAAAAAGTGTATTTTAGAGTTTAGAGATCTTCATTTGAGAGTTTGTGGTTGGAGATGGCCTAAGGAGCCCATTATATGGGCTCAATATCATTTATATATATATATATGTCATGCATATTTGCGTGGATTTTGATAGTTACGTGAGTATGACTTATGAATTTAGCATTACTCCTGATCAGAGTGAAACGAACATTATATATAATTAATCAAGCTTATTCTCTGCAATTAAAAAAAAAAAAGTATTCACTAGTACTCCGTATTAGATAAGTGTATTTTAATTGAAAATGAACTAGAGAATAATTTTATAATAGATGAAAATATTTTTAATTAAATGGATAAGTGAATTCATATTTTCAAATGGATAAGTGAAAATAATTATATATATTTAATGTTGTGAATTGAAAATTAGAATGAATTTAAATGATGTGATTATAATAAATTTAAATGTATAAGTGAAAATAATTATATTCAATGTTGTATGTAATTATAATGTTGTGAAATAAAAAATTAGAATGAATTTAAATGTTGTAAATTGAGGATTAGAATAAATTTAAATAGTGTGAATTGATACCGTAAATAAATTATTTAATTTGAAAAACATAATTTAGTTAATTTGAAAAACATAATTTAGAAATAATTATGATATGCTTTGATAAATAATTTAATAAGTAATAATTAAAGTTAGAATGGATTGAATTAATTAAAGAATTAAAAACTCAAATTAAATTGAATATATATTAATTGCATTCACAACATGTCGACTAAAAGCTCCTAGCCTAAACGGCACACAGGGGGCGCTCAAAGGCCTTCGAGACCGCGAGGTCCCGAGTTCGAACCCCACAAATCGCGAAAATGGCCAGATTTCCGAAAAATGGGGTGGCCCAGCGGTGGGGGGTGGGTGTTGGTGGCCTATCGACCTGGGTTCGAAACCCAGTTTCGGCTTTTTTAAATTTTAATAAAAAGGCATCGGCAGTGGGCCCCGATGCGAAATGGCATCGGCTGTCCCCGATGCGAAATGGCATCGGCAGTGGGCCCCGATGCCATTTGGTAACGGCGACCTGCCGATGCCATTTCGCATCGGTTTTCCCCAAATCCGATGCCATTTAAATGGCATCGAGCATATTGGCATCGGCACACTGCCGATGCCTTTGCCGTTGCCTTCATCTTTGAGGACGGCAGATCCGATGCCTTCCCCGATGCCATTTCTCTATTATTTTGTAGTGTAGTGTCTAGAGGGCAAGTGCACCCGCTCGAATTTTGTAATTTTATTAGGGGTATTTTGATAATTTCACACATATAATTAAAATTAATACTCTTTTCATGATTACTTGCATACTTATAATGTGAAAATAATCCACAAAATTAATATCTATTACAACATCATTTTATTTTTAAAATCGACACTAATTTTGGGTCTACATTTTACCCCACATCTTTCTAAATTCATTTTACATCTTACCAAATCTTTATTACACTTACACATCACCAAATCACCTTAAATACTCATTTTTTATTTGACCCACACCACTAAATTCAATTTAAAAAAAAAAAATTGGTCAAAATGTGCGTTGTCACAGGACGGAGGAAGTATTAACTTCTACCAAAAAAGTCAATTTGTTCGCTCAAAGTTAATGGAATGAGATGTATTGACTATTTTATCATGTGAAATTTTGATGAGTATAATGAATACATATTATTTTATTTTTATAGTAATACTAATCAGACCCTCTTATCAAAATTTCTGAACTGCTTTCTCCGTCCCAAAATGATGGTCTCTTTTTATTTTTTACAATACCAACAAAACAAAATCTATTATGTCTAAAATCTGGATTTTACCTTTTTATTATTATTAAATATTAAAATAATAATCATGAATTAAATAGAGATATTTAGAATATTTTACATACTAAAAAAATAAAGAAAGTAATGTTTTGAGATTAAAAAAAAGAGGGGAATAGAAGAAATCGTATTAGGGTGGAGGAGTATTGAAAAATCAAATTATTATATATATATATATATATATATATATTTTTTTTTTTTTTTTGCCATATAAAAAACGTATAAGCGCCACCACCTTAGATATATACTTCAAACGTGAAACTCAATTTTAAAGAATCTTTTATTGACATGCTCTTTTAGTATGAGCTTTGAGAAATTCTCGTATTTCATGCATACTAAAATTTAATTTAAGTACTCCATATTCCTTCTATACTAATACAATAATAACTTATATATGCAATGCCACTAAAAAATCTAGATTGTTATATCTAAAATATTTATCTTGAAAACAAATTATTTGAACATGATTATCTCCATTTCTTTTGATAATAAAATATGCACCACAAACACTCAATGATATTATACATAGACCAATATTAAAATTCTTACGATGCCAATTTTGGTATGTGCTACTTATAAAGTTATACTCCAATTTATAACAAGCATTGGCGATTTGTATTTGTTGAAGTATATAGATACAATGGCATGCAAAGGCGTGAAATTAAACATGCATGCAACACACTCAATACATACATACAATATACATATAGGTGTTAAGAAGGGTAGTTACATATTTAACTTAGAAAGAAGACTCTAGAATGTTGAGTCCTATATATATAATGTACACTCCACACATTATATATATGTTTGAGTTGAATATACACAATTTAAACATGTTATCACGAGGTCAAATTTTTTCTTTTGATTTTGGTTTGCACTCTGCAAGTTCTACCCTTATTTATCTCTATTTACATCTTCAACCTTCATTCATATCTTCAACCATTGTAACCGCTCTTTTTTTTCGCTAACTAACTTCTCCTTCATCAAATTCAATTCCTCGATCCAAAATTCCGCTCGCACTCTGCAATTCTCTCTGTTTATGAAGATATATGCCTACTCAATCTACCTCTCATACTCTTCCGCGCTTTATCACATTGTCAATCCAGCTTGATAATGACAATTATCCTTTTTGGCGAAATCAGGTGTTTGCATCTGTCCGTGCACACTGTTTTGAAGATGTTCTTCTGTGCACAGCTGTTCCGACGAATCCAAACACCTCTTCATCGGATTCGATCTCATGGCAGAGGAAGGACCAATTTCTCCTCATTTAGCTCTTAAGCTCGGTGTCTGAGTCCATGCTAGGCCATGTCAGTCGATGTGAACACTAATTTCAGTTGTGGTTGGTGTTTGAGTTGTTGTTTCAATCACAATTTAGTGCCAAGGCTATGATCCTTCGCCTGCAGCTTCAAACTCTGAAGAAAGGTGATCTGAGTATTGATGCATTTAGTTTAAAGATGAGATCTATTGCTGATGGATTATTTCATGTCGGTCAACCAATTAAGAACACATAATTGGTATTGTATATCCTTGGAGGCCTAAGTGCAGACTTTGATGCAGTTGTTATCTCACTTACTACTCGAGGCACCATTCCCTCATTACCTAAAGTCCAGTCGATTTTGCAAGCTTATAAGGTGCGCTTGCTCAATCATAGTTCACTCTCCATTCAGCTTCCAGGAGGTAACATTTCTTCCCTCCTTCTGCACATGATGTTTCTCGAGATAATAGAGATGTGAGTAGAAACAGTGGAAAGGCAGGGTTTATCCTAAACCTAAAGCTGTTTGTCAATTGTGTGGCCGTAAGTATCATGTAGCAACTAAGTGCTATAAGCGTTTTGATCAATCATTTTCTGGTCTTGAGAACTCTATATCTAGATCATTCAATGCTAATCCATCTCGCTCAACATCTTCTCCTCGTCCACCTCTTACTACTCCTTTCCAAGCTCATCTTACATGAGATGTCTATCGGGCTGGCCCTAGCCCTTTAGGGCCAGCCCTACAGGGCTACGAGCTAGGGCCTTAACCGGTTCATACTTAACGGTCCTATAATTGTTGGAACCTAACCATAACTTTAGCGGGCCACGGGCTAAACGGGCCACTAACGGGCTACAATAATTTTTTTTATTTTAAAATTAAAGGTTTCAATTGACACGTCCAACAAGCAAATAAAATAAAAAAATATATAATTAGTTAATGATCCGTAAATTAGAAAACAAAAGTGTGATTTAAACACAATTCTAGAACTCATTGATCCTTAATATGATCAAATAAAACTAAACAAATATCATAATCTAATAAAAAAATAGTAATCCTTAATGTTTATAGTCATGGGCCAAATGACCCAAAATTTGTTCTAAAGTTATTTATTTTAAAAAAAATAATAATAACAACTTGGGCTAGCGGGCTGGCCCGGTTTAGCCCGCGGGCAACCGGCCCGGGTCAAAAAAAGCCCAAATTTAAACGGGCCTATGATTCATGAACCCTAACCCTACATTTTTCAGGGTTAAATGGGCCAGCCCGATTAGCCAGAACCGGATAAACATCTCTCATCTTACTCAACATCAGCCTACACACTTACATTACTCTTCTACTCCACCTCTTGCTCTCACTGGTCATATGGATCAAAGTGCCTCCACCTCTGGCACTAACTTTGCTTCCTCCCAGTCTCCCTGGTATGTTGACAGTTGAGCCACACATCATGTTACTTCCCAGCTTGCCAATCTTCAAATCAACTCTCCATACCAAGGTATGGATTCTTTTATTGTTGGAAATGGTGATTCTACACCTATATTACATACTGGCTCATTTACCCTCTCATTACATGGTGGTTCTAGATCTGTTGTCATGAACAATGTACTGCATGTACCTGCAATCACTAAGAACCTCATGAGCATATCCAGTTTCTTAAAAACAATGGTGTTGTTATTGAATTTTATGCTGATTGTTGCTATGTCAAGGATCTGAAGTCTCACAAGATACTATTGAGAGGGGTGCTTAAGGATGGCCTATATATGCTGGATTTTGGATGCTTGAAGTCATATAAAGCTTATAGTACTACTCAAAATAAGTGTAGTGCCTTTGCTGATATTGTAAATAAGGCTCAGTCCATGTTAATAATGTTGTTTTACATGAGAATAAATGGAAGTTATGGCATTGTAGATTGGGGCACCCTGGTGATTCAGCTCTCTCTACTGTTTTGAGGAGGTTGAACATTCCTTGTAAGAAATCTCAGGTTAGTTTCTGTGATGAACGTAAGATTGGGAAAATGCATTTGAAACACTTCTCTTTTGTTATGCATCATACTTCGTCTCCTTTTGAATTGTTACATATGGATGTATGGGGACCTGCATCTTTTGTTATTTGTCCATTGTTGATGATTATACAAGGTTTGTGTGGATCTTTCCTCTAATGACAAAATCTGAATTGGTTTCAGTTTTCACTCAGTTTATGAGATCTGATGAAAGATCATTTGGTATGCTCATCAAAGCAATTCAACATGATATGGGCACTGAGTTTCTTCTTGTAGCAAGGCTAGTTAAACCACTTGGAGTTCAGGTGAGGCTGTCTTGTGCATACACTCATCCCTATAATGGTTTGGTTGAAAGAAACCATCAACATGTCATAGAATTTGGCTTGTCTATGCTTGCTCGTTCGAAATTCAATATGGCTTTCTGGTGGCATGTTTTTTCCACTGCAGTGTATGTTATCAGTATGCTTCCATCTCCAATCACAAACAATACATCTCCATTTGAGCTACTTCACAGCAGGCCACCTGACTATCTATCAATTAGGATTTTTGGGTGTGCTTGTTTCCCATTCCTTAGACCCTATAACACTTCTAAGTTGCAATTCAGAAGCTCAAAGTGTATCTTCCTGGGCTACAACTCAAATCACAAGGGTTACAAGTGCCTTCATGAGTCTGGCAAGATCTTTATCTTAGCATCTGTGCAATTCAATGAAGATGAATTCCCATCTTTTATTCCTTCCAAACCAGCTCAACTATCTCCCTTTCCTATTTTCTCTACTCAACTTCCTGATCCACTCAACATCACTCCCAGAACACCACCTTCTCCATACACTCCCTCACTTTCAGATCATGATTCCTCTCATCACACTCCCACACATTCTACCTCCAGCTCTTCAAGATATATGCTTCCACCTACATCATCTTCATCAACTTCTCTTCAACCATCAAACACTTCTATCATTCCTCCTATTCCCACTTTTCATCTCATGCAAACAAGATCCAAAGCTGGAATCTATAAGCCCAAAGCTCTTCTCTTCACCACTCCCATCCATGAGCCAACTTCTGTTACTGAAGCAAGTAAAAGCTCAGATTGGAGACAAGTCATGCAACTTGAGTATGATGCCTTGATACAGAATGGTACTTGGACTCTTGTTCCCCCATCCTCTAATATCCACTCAATCACTACCAAATGGTTGTTTAGGGTCAAGTACAACAAAGATGGAACTGTTGAAAGATACAAAGCTCGTTTAGTGGCTAGAGGCTTTCAACAACAAGCTGGAGTTGATTTTTTTAGCACTTTCAGTCCAGTAATCAAGCCAGTGACTCTTCACATTGTGTTCACTCTTGCTGTATCAAAAGGATGGTCCATTCAACAGGTTGACATCAACAATGCTTTTCTCAAGGGTTTGCTCTACGAAACAGTTTACATTGCTCAGCCCGAGGGATTTGTAAACTCTCATCATCCCAATTATGTGTGTAAACTCCGCATGGCTCTTTATGGCTTAAAGCAAGCACCGAAGGCTTGGTATGACACTCTTAAGGACTTCTTGATTCAGTAGGGCTTCACTCATTCAACTTCTAATCACTGCCTCTTTCGTAGACTTTTATAAGGAAAGATCACATTATTATTGGTTTATGTGGATAACATCTTGATCACTTGTGATGATTCTACTCTTGTGCAATAACTCAGTGATGCACTCCACTCTCAATTCTCTCTCAAACACTTGGGGGAAATCAACTACTTCTTGGGCATTGAAGCTCACTCCACACACTCTCTCATCAAACTTACCCAATCCAAGTATGCAAGTGATATCATATCCAAAGCTCATCTAACTGACTCCAAACCTTGTTCAACTCCCATTTGTCCATCATCCAAACTCTCCCTCTCTGACAGTCCTATCTTTGAAAATCCCACTCTATATCGCAGCATTGTTGGAGCCCTTCAATATCTTACCTTAACCAGACCAGACATAGCCTTCAGTGTGAACAAACTGTCACAGTTCTTGCAAAGTCCAACACAAAATCATTAGAAAGCTTGTAAGAGAGTTCTTAGATATCTTAAAGGCTCTCTGTCTCATGTAATCTCTTTTTCTCCTATTTCTGATTTCAGGTTGCAAGGTTTTGTGGATGCGGACTATGCTTCAAGCATTGATGACAGACGCAACACTTTTGGGTTTTGTATCACTCTTGGCCATAATCTAATCTCATGGAGCTCTAGGAAGCAATCTGTAGTTGCTCGCAGTAGCACATAAGCCGAGTATAGAGCTCTTGCTCTTGTTACAACAGACCTTATGTGGATTGTCAGCCTCTACAAAGAGCTTCATGCTCTAGTTTCTGCTCCCAGCTTACTTTGGTGTGATAATCAAGGGGCAATCACATTGGCGTTTAGTCCAGCCTTCCATTCACGCACCAAACACATTGCAGTCGATGTTCACTTCCTACGGGAGAAGGTTCAAACTGGTGTTCTTGACATTCAATTCAGTACATCAGAAGACAACTTGCTGACCTTCTTACAAAACCCATTGCTCCAGCTCGGTTTGCTCATCTTTTGTCTTGGTTCAAACTTACGTAGCAATGGTGGTTTGAATTCTTCCGGGGCATGTTGAAGTACATAGATACAATGGCATGCAAAGGCGTGAAACATGCATGCAACACACTCAATACATACATACAATATACATATAGGTGTTAAGAAGGGTAATTACATATTTAACTAATACTCCCTCCGTCCGCCTATAAGCTTCCCATTTTACCATTTTGGTCCGTCCGTCTATAAGCTTCCCATACCCTTTTTGGTAAGTACTTTTTCTTACACATCACTTTATATCTCTCTATCTCTCTCCTTCTTCCAATCACATCACTTGTACTATATCTATTATTTAATCACTTTTCTTAATCTATGTGCCAAAAAGTAACGGGAAGCTTATAGGCAGACGGAGGGAGTAGTTGTTAGATAGAAGGTTGAGCCCTCTATATATAATGTACACTCCACACATAATAAGATTTCAATAATAACCCATATAAATACTTTGATAAATACATTTTCCTTTTTAGTATGGTTGTACATGTAAGAAATATCACCAACTAGAAATTAAATAATTTTTTAAAAAGTACTCACTTCAATTAAAATGGGACACTTTTTAAAAATAAAATAAGAATATTGTAAAATATTGTATAATCCATATAAATAAAATGATTTATGAAGATAAAATGACAATTTTCATAAAATGTAGTATAAGAATAAATTTAGTGAAAAAGCGAATAAGATAAGTGAAAACAAATTTAATGATCGGAGGAAATAACATTGTCAAAATTTCGTATACAAATATACAATTGAGTGCATATCCAATTGAATTTTAAATGATTTAAATATATCTATAATAGTCTAATTAAAATTTTGATCCATATTATAATCAAATTAAAATTGTACTCCCTCCGTCCCTAAAAAGCTTGCAGTGCTTTAATTTTGGACACGAAATTTAAGAAAAAATGTAAATGATTATAATGTTAAGGGACAATTTTGTAAACTTTTATATATAAAATAAATAAAGTAGCTGAATTGAGTGTATAATAAACTTCAAAAGTAATGACGTGAATGGTAAATATGTAAATTGTAAGAGTGAAGATTGTGATGATTATTTCCATTTAAGAGTTTTCAAACTTTTTACGGACAAATAAAAAAGGTAAGCATGAAAACTTTTGATGATGGATGTAGTAATTCAATTACCCTACACAACAATAAACACATGAAAAATAACACAAACATACATATACAACTAGGGGTGTGCAACGGTCGATTTGGTTAACCAAACCGCTCATAAAATCGTAAATTAAATTAGAAATCGTTTTTTTTTAAACCGTAAACCATATTGTATTTATAAAATTGTTCGATTTGAAACCATAATATTTCGGTCGATTTGGTTGGTTTTGACCGAACCGAAATTTACTCATTTTTTTCCTACACAATATTTAATAAATGTAAAACACAATATCAATAGATAAAATAAAAAAAATCTGCTTCTATATATTATATTATTAATTTAGTATTTGCGAATTGAAATAGTAATACTATTAAAATAAGATTATAAATAAAGTATATAATATAGATATATAAGATTATAAATAAAGTATATAATATATATCTATATTATATGCAATATTAGTTTGATTTGATTTGATTTTTTCATTAATAAAAACCGTAAACTGACTTATACTAAATAAAAAAAATTAAGTTTTAAAATAAAAAACAGTAAATCAAACTATATTTAATTATTTGGTTTGGTTTGGTTTGGTTCTGTTCGGATAGGTTCTAACCATACACTCCCCTATATAAAACTATACAACCACTCAACCAGGAGTACGGATACACCGCGCAGTGAACCATTTTTGGCTTCCAGTTTCACCCTCCTTATTATTTTCCAGCACCACATTTCTCTGGCGGGAAGATTTGCTCAATTCTCCTTCGAATCAAATTCACTCGTGCACATAGAGAGAGAGAGAGGGCGATCCACTCTCTCCGTTTTTGCATCTGACCAGTGACATTGTATCTACATCGCAGTAGCTTCACCGGTGTTATGGAAGACGAACCAGCGGCACCGGAACCAACGACTCGCCGTTCGGTTAGTCAATTACTTTAATTTGCTTCCATGGTGTTGCCTTAGCGGTTTAAAACCCTAATTGAATATTTGTGATATTATGTGTTTGAGTAGAAAAGGACTAGGGCTGAGGTCAGGCCAGCCGATTTCACGCCCTCGGACAAAATTGGAGATGAATTGGAGGAAGAGAGGGAAGAATCTTCCGATGAGTTTCGAGAACCTCGTAGGAAAGCTAAGAGAAATAAAGCTACAGAAGGTGCTTCAACTTCCGCTGCAGCAGGGCGTAAATCGGACCTCAGTTTAATTGGTATCACCTCTATAAAATTCTAAATAATTTGAATACATTTAGGCTATACTTATGCGAGTAAGGTTTTTTGATTTGTGTTAATTGGTCTACTGAATTGGACTTGAGGGTAAATCTATTCAAGTTAGTTTATTTTAGATATAAGGGTTCACAGTTCAGCCGAGACAGAGTATACTTGATTGTCTGTTCAGCTCATTGTGATTATTTTCTATGTAAATCCTTGTATTTCTGTTCTTTGGGATGAGATGGCCTGTCCTACGATGATTGGATTTCAGAAGAAGTTAATCTGATGCAGCTATTTGGGCGATTTAGATTCTTCTTAGATGCCGTTTTAAAAGTATCAATCAAAGTGTCAAACTGAGTTTTACAACTTTGATCTTATTTATTTATTTATGACAATCGTTTTACACGTGTCAATTTAACTGGCAAGCTGAGTTTTACAACTTTGACATTATTTATTTCTTCACGTGTATGGTAATAGGCATAAATGTGCTTACCATGACAAGAACATCTGCCTTTGCTTTACAGAGGTTATTAAAGGTGATGGGAAAGAAATACCTGATGTAGTCAAAAGATGGGTTGAACGATATGAGAGGAACCAAAAGTCCGCAATGGCTGAACTCTTGAGTATGCTTTTTGAGGTGATTATTATTAACTGTGCTCTAATCATGTTGTTGCTATTCGACTACTTTATTGCATTATCACGTGCAGGCTTGCGGCGCAAAAAAACCCATTCTAGAAGAGGATGTAGATGAAACTGATGTTGATGCTGTGGTAGTTGATCTTGTTAACCTGGCAAAAAAAGTATCCTTTATCTTTATAATGGAATCATTTTGTGGCACCTTAAACAAGATTTTTTTTTTTTTTGCTGCTTTCATCTCCTGTTAACGTGTGATAGACAACAATTAGAAATACCTTGGAAACTTCAGATTTTTCTTAACAAATTGCGACTTAGGGGGAAGTTGAGGATTATCACAGTTCAAAAAGGGACTTCAAGAACTTCAAAGATAACCTTGTATACTTCTGGGACAATTTGGTCAGCGAATGTCAAAATGGGCCACTTTTTGATCAGTCATTGTTTGACAGGTGTTTGGACTACATCATTGCCTTATCATGGTAAGCACTCGATTCAAAGTTGCCAGGAATATTATAAAATAGCTTTATTAAGCTCGTCGTTTTGTGTTTCATAGCACACCTCCTAGATTTTATCGTCAGATTGCCTCTTTGATGGGACTTCAACTTGTCACATCCTTCATCAATGTTACTAAAATGCTTTGTTCACGAAGAGACACCACTCAGAGGCAGTTAGATGCTGAAAAGAACAAAAAGGTTGATGGACCTAGAGTAGAATCACTTACGAAAAGACTTTCTACGACACATGAAAAGATAACTACCATGGAAGAGATGATGAGGAAGATTTTTACTGGGTATGAATCTCTGAAGTGTCATTCATTATCAGTGATAAGATTTTTGTAGGAGTATTTAATACTAATGTCCTGTAAATTAATTATTTTTTCTTGTGAAAAAATATTTCTGAAATACTATATTTTGAAGGTTGTTTGTGCATCGTTACCGAGACATCGATCCAGATATCCGCATGTCGTGTATAGAGTCACTTGGCGTGTGGGTACTGTCATATCCCTCACTTTTCTTGCAGGATCTGTATTTAAAGTACCTTGGATGGACATTGAATGACAAAGTAAGTTACAGATGGTTAATTTAATGTGAGTCTTTATTGTCTTAGGTGCTGAATATTTTCTATCATCACCTGCTTTGTAGAATGCTGGTGTTAGAAAGGCTTCTGTTCTGGCATTGCAAAATCTGTACGAGGTGGATGATAGCGTGCCATCTCTTAACCTTTTCACCGACAGATTTTACAAACGGATGCTTGAGCTTGCCGACGACATTGATATTTCTGTGGCAGTATGTGCAATAGGGCTTGTAAAGCAGTTACTGAGGTAAACCAGCCTCACCAAAAATAAATTTAAAAATAAAACTGAGGTATCCAGTAAACACATGTTATGCACGCTTCTTTTTGTATTTTTTTAAAACCTATAATATAATGCACATTGACCAGACTTAAAACCTGCCCTGACTTCTGAGAAAGGTTTTGTGGTATATTGCAGACACCAACTTGTGCCTGATGAAGAACTAGGTTCTTTATATGATTTATTAATTGATGATCCGCCGGAGGTTCGACGCGCCATTGGAGCTCTTGTGTACGATCATTTGATTGCTCAGAAATTTAATGATTCACAATCTCGCTTAGGTTATGTTCTTACTGTTTTCTGATGATTCTTTTTATTTTTATTTTTCACGTTTTAAATTTATAGGGATGCCCCTTCCTTTTCTTTTTTCAGGCAGTGACAGTGACTCGTCAGAGGTGTATATCAGTAGAATGCTGCAGATACTAAAAGAATTTTCAGCTGACCCCATCCTGAGTTCGTATGTCATTGACGATGTCTGGGATTACATGGTGGCCATGAAGGTATGTAAGAGCACTTAGACGTGTTATATGGGGGAACTTGATTTCTTCAATATTTTGGAAAGTTTGTAGTTGGAGATGATGATGAGAATGGGTTCCAGCAGATTAATTTAGTATTTTAGTACGCCTCAAACTACCATCTACCCCTTCTTAATAAGGGAAAAGGAAAGAAACTTAGGAGAAATCAATAAAGATACCGAAGGCTACCAAAAGGAATTACCACTCTGCCCTCGTTTTGAAATACAACCTTCTTTTAAATGTGTTCTTCTTTAGTGAGTTTTGGATCTTCAATCTTATATTAGTTGTTTATGAGGATCATGACAATATCAATGTGCACCTTGCTACTTGTAATATATTCACACGTTTAATGACTTACTTTAGCATATTAATTTTGCTTTCATGCTCACTCCACCTGATTGGTTTCGTATCATTTTATTCGAAATTAATTCTTCTCTCCGTTTCTCCCCAACAATCTGAAATAAGTAAATGCATTATTGGGTGCAACGAACTGGTATGATATGATTGCTAGAGAGAAGGTCATTTGCATAAGTTTAATGAAACTCAGATGGATTTTCAATTGCTGTCTGTTCTTTTCTTAAATTGGTTGATTCCTTGGATACATATATTCTAATTGAAAAGGAGCATGTGATACTTGCAGGATTGGAAGTGTATCATCCGTATGCTTTTGGCAGATAACTCGTCAGCTGAGCTTGATGATTTAGATGCTACAAACTTGATTAGGCTTCTCTTTGCCTCAATTAGAAAGGCAGTAGGAGAGAGGATAGTTCCTGCAACTGACAACAGAAACCCTCATCATACCAAAGCTCAGAAGGTGACTAGCTCTTTAGTTTTCTTCTCTTATCCATTTTTTTTAAAGCGATTGTCTTTTGTGATGCGTCTTTTGTCAGTTATATTTTATGTTGAATCTGAAATATTCGCATATTGTTTGTCAGGAAATATCTAAGATTCTCTTGCAATATATTATATCTCAATATTATATAATCAAATGAACCTGTTTTTTCTGTACCTACCAGGAAATGTTTGAAAATAACAAACGCAGCATAACAGTTGCCATGATGAAGACCTATCCCCAGCTTCTACGCAAGTTTATGCCTGACAAGGACAAAGTAGCACCTCTAGTTGAAATTATTGTTCACATGAATATTGAGCTTTATTCTCTAAAGAGACAAGAACAGGTGGGTAGTTAATTTTCTTAACTATGTGGATTAATTACTTAGGTTTACCATACTTACAATATTGGTTTTATTTTTTCAGAACTTTAAGTCCATTCTTAAACTCATGAGAGAAGCTTTCTTTAAGCATGGGGAAAAGGATAATTTGAGAGCATGTGTGAAAGCAATTAAGTTCTGTTCCACTGAGAGCCAAGGAGAATTGAAAGACTTTGCCCAAAACCAGGTCAAGGAGGTTGAGGACGAGTTGGTTGCCAAATTAAAATCAGCTATTAAAGATGTTGTGGTATGAATCTAGCAATGTTTATATTATCTGTATTAGCTTGAAGATATGAGGATTGACATGCTTTTGGTGTGCAGAATGGTGGTGATGAATACTCGCTGCTTGTAAATCTGAAAAGATTATATGAACTTCAGCTGTCACACAATGTTCCTCTTGACAGCTTGTATCAAGATCTCTTACGTATTCTTCGAAATTTCAGAACTATAGATGATGAGGTTGACACACTTAATGTTGTCATTGTAGAATTATTCTTATCCTATTATACGTGGTGATGATCAGCTGCTTGTGCCAATTCAGGTTGTCGCATTTCTGCTCCTCAATATGTTCCTTAATGTCTCTTGGTGCCTGCAGTCCATTACATCTAGTGAAACAGTGTCAGAGGAATCTTTATCTTCTCTGTTAGGGAAGCGTGATGCCTTGTTGGAAGAACTTCAGTACTTTCTTGATAATCCTTTTAAACTCCATGACGATGGTAGATCTAAAACTCAGTTGGCATATCGTGTAAGCTCTCTCATTATAATGTTTGCTGCTTATATCAACCTTGACTTCTTTGCCCTTATCCTTTTCTAATCCTCTCCTTGATGAGCTTTGTCTTTTTCTAGAAATATCTAACTTGACTCTGCATATGCGGATTTTCTTGTAGGTTTGTGGTATGCTTGCAGATCTTTGGTGTTTGTTCAAAAAGACTAAATTTGAGTCGACAAAGCTGGAAATTTTAGGGTACAGTCCACATGAATCCATTATTGAAAAGTACTGGAGAATTTGTGAGCCACTGCTCGATGTTTCAGGTTACCTACTGCATCTCTTGTAATTAGTACATATTGTATTTGTGCATTTAGTCAATAGACTGAAATTGAGCTGCAGGCATACTTATAGAATAACACAATCTGTCTTGCTGATTATTGTTACTTCGTTTGGAACATGATGAGTTGCAAATCATATTGCAGCTTCTTATTTGATGAAGTTAATTGTTTTTCATGCTTGCATGTAGTCTGAGTTTTTGGAGGCATTATCGAATGTCAATGTATCAAATATAGCCTTACGTATTTTTTAAAATTCCACAAAGCATGATTCTTATTCAAATTTGTTGAGAGTGGAACCTACCTGGTCCACCGTCAGGTACTGGAGTGTACCCTGATTTTTTTGTCGAATTGATTTGTGAATTCTCTGGTGTATCATTCCACACTAATGCAAATTTGTTTCTTTGATTCATGAAATTGATCCCCAACCTTCCCCCACCCCCCAAATAAAAGAAAATTCTTACGTTCCACTTGATATATACTGCCAGCATGATAAATCTTATTTCAAAATTGCTTTCTTTTTATACGTTTGCTTCATTTTGAAGTATCCTTATGTTTCACATTTTATGATCCCTCTTTTCTTCGCAGTACTATTGTGCATCTTATGTTTTCCACTCCCCTCACTCTGGGTCACAGCTTTTAAAAAATTGCACAAGGTCAAATATTGAGGTGATTAGGACCATATTTTTAAAAGGCGCGCCTGCAGGCGCTCGGCGCTCAAGGCTGTAGGTTGTGCGCCTTTTGTGTTTAGTCAGGCACAGATTCGTGTGCGCCTTGGTGTGACGCGCGCCTCTTGTACTTTTCAGTTTTTCTTCACCCCAAAATGTTGTTTGTGTAAAATTTTTGAAATAAAAAATCGGCATGCATCTGACGGGGGAGGGGCTTCCTTCTTTCCATATGGGTAGGTAGTAAAGGCAAGCGCATAGGCAGGTGATAGGAGGCACTGCCTTAAGGCGATAGAGGGCAGTTGCTTATGTATTAGTGGATCGTAGGTGGTAGGCACAGCTTCATAGACAGACAGCTTGGCTAATATGTATATCAAAATCATATCCGGCATAAGACAACTAGATTAACTCAAATTAATGTTGAGGAAAACCAAGTTTAAGGAGAGCGTTAAATAGGCTTCCTGTGATCGAGTGATGCTACCACCTATCCTACGACAAACTGGATAGAGCAGCGGATTCTACCGGTCGGGCGGGAGAAAGTCAAATAGAGAAGATGGGGCCTCTTCCACACAAAAGTCGGCGGGAGTGAAGAACCACCACATACGATTTCTGCCAAAATATTGCTCGAATGAAAACAAAGGCAAATCATAGACAAGAAAACAGTGTTGAATTTAGGCCTAGAATTTAAGAAAAAATTGGTAAAGAAAGGAAAACTGAGAAACAACACCGTTGCCCCTATACACTAGGTTCTTTTCCCCAATTTTCTTTTTGTATCTTTTCCCTATTGCTACAATTTTTATTTATGATGAGAATGAGAACTAGACTATTGATTAATTGTTGGCTTTGCTACATTTGCTGTTTTTCATGTTAACATTACAGCAGTTGACTCTTGGGGGTTTTATTATGTGATTTTATATGGTACTGAATTTTAATCTACAGAACAGTATGTGTCAAATATGTTTTATAAAAAAGCACGCCTAAGGTGCGTGACTTGTGCCTCGGACGCTGGGACCCCTCTTCCGTGTTGGTGCACCTTGCACCTTTTAGAACTATGGTTAAGACCGTCACTGTTTCCAGTTTCATGTTTGTGGTTGCATTTGTTATTTGTTAGACCATTAGAGTTTCTTGATTTCTTCTAATGTTTTATGAATAGCTTTGAATGACTTCTTTAGCAGATTTGTGTGTGGATTTTTTGATTTTTTATATATATTTATGCTCTTTAAACCTCCAAGTCACTGCAGATGATGCAGAGGATGAAGAAGAAAACAAAGAATATGTGGAGGAGAATAATGCAGACACAGTCATGTTTGCTCTTTCCAGATTAGTGGCTACTGATTCAGTTCCTAAGGTAGGTCTACCACCCCCCACTCCCCAAAAGCCATTTTAAAATTAAACTGCTTTGATTTGCAAATGCATTTTGTTCTTTGACCATAGAGTTCGTAATTGTGTTCTGACTGCAGGAGCATCTTGCATCAGAGATCATTTCTCATTTGGAGAATTATGGCACGAGTGTTAGTGAGATTGTTAAGCACCTACTCACTGCCTTAAAGAAAAAAGGAGACATTTCAATTATTCTTTTAGAAGCCCTGAAAAGAGTAAGGCCACTAATCATTGATCTTATATATATGTGTGTGTGTGTGTGGATTACATCCCATTTAGATGCACAATCACATTGTTAAAGAACCTGAGCATCATGGATCAATTTTCTGTAATTAAATCTATCTGACTGTATTTATGTTGTTCGTCTAGGCTTACGAAAGGTATCTGGTAGCTCTTTCCTCTGGCGATGATGATCAGTCAAGCAAGACATTTCAGGAATGTAAAGACCTTTCTGCTCGGCTATCTGGATCGTATGTGGGTGCTGCTCGAAACAAGTATAAAGCTGAAATTTTGAATATTGTCAAAGGAGGCATCAATTATGCATTTTCACATCCTCCAAAGCAGCTGTCATTCCTGGATGGGGTAGTGCTGCAATTTGTTTCCAAACTTCCTGCTCCTGACATACTTGACATGTAAGAGCTCCTTCACTTTCAATTTTCTTCACAATAAAGATGCACTGATTTGAGTAATTATTGCATTATAAAGTGGGCTCCTAATTTCTATTTATTGTTTGATTTTGTTCTTTTGACTTAGCATGAGAGGAGTTGAGAAAAGAACTGAAAACGTGAGGACAGATGAAGATCCCAGTGGGTGGCGTGCCTATTACATGTTTCTGGACACCATTCGTGAGAAATATCTTAAAAATGAAGCTGTAAAAGGTAGCTCTATGGTCTCATTTTTTTTGTCCCTCTGTGTTCTTGCTATCAAAATTGTGTAATATTACCCCTTCCTCAAGTATGTATATGATCTTTTATTCCCATCAGTTTGCTCCATCCTACACTTGCCATTATTATTACATTATTATTACTAGTATTATTTATTTTGCTTATATATATGCTTATTATCTATTTTCTTTGTAATATGCCATGTGTAAATTTCCCTTGTAAAATCTCAATTTACGACCCATATGGTTGTGTAAAAGTCATGCATTTAAGGTATCCTGTACTGACTATCCAAGTTGATGTGCATACAGTTGCAGATGGTAAAGAAGGGACAGCTGTGAGACGGCGTGGTCGTCCACGCAAGCAGCAGAACATACAAGGAAAAAGGCTTTTATATGACGAAAGATCAAGTGAAGACGAGGATACAATCAATGAATCTGATGCAGATGCAAAGCAAGACGAGGATGAAGAAGAAGAAGCAACCGAGGAGTTGGCGACCCCAAAAACTTCAGGTAACATATAACTATGATCAATAGCTGCCTTGATTTATATAAAAATTGGATTTAATATACAATTGCGGAAGATACTTGTAAGCAGTGGTATTTAAGTAAAAAGAGATTACATTCTCTTCCTTTCCCCACATCTAAGTATAGAGATGGTTATGACTTGTGATTGTAAAAATTGCAGTTTTGGTCCTGTAACTAATTAAAACGGGGCTAGCGTTTTTTGTCCACCATCTTCACTAGGTAGCAATTTATAGTTTTCCAGAATCGTAAATCTTTAATAGGAGTACTGCCGGAATCTCCAAAGTCGTTTGATGTGCATATTCCCTGAAAAGATTTAGGATCCTGAGAGCAAAATTTGGAGTTGGTGTTACTACATTACCACCTTGTGTATGTGTTGGACTAATTAAAGATGCCAACCCCTGTAGTTATAGAACCACTTCTGCTATTTTCCTGATTTACCTTTGTTCGTCTTCAATAGGAATGCAAGATAAGTTTTGACATTAATATTTTTTATTTTTGGTTTAGGGGCTTCGAGTTAGCAAACGATTGAACCAAGCTAGACCATATCAGCGCTGAACTGTTGGAATCAATGATAGCGGTGAACATGCCGTGTAAATTATGAAGTTAGAATTGTGTTTTGTATATGTTGAGTTCACCCCACCCCTTAGATGTACAAGTTTTCTGGTTCATGCTATAATCTCATTTGCTGGATTTATAATTTTAGGAATATGAATGATTGCAAAAGAGTAGGATGATTTTTACTCTTTTTACTATTGGAGATACTTGTAGAGAACTTATTATTGATGATATGTTGCAGTGCTTTTTGGGTACGGAGTTTAAGGAAAAAGTGTAATGATTAGAGTATTCAGGTTTAATTTTGTAAACTTTTATATATAAAGTAAATAAAGTAGTTGAATTAAGTGTATGGTGGGTCTCAAAAGTAATGATATGAATGGTAAATATATGTATATTGTGAGGGTGAAGATTGTGATGATTGTTTCCATTTATGGATATGCAAACTTTTGAGGGACAAACTAAGAAGAAAAGTATGAAAACTTTTCAGGGACGGAGGAAGTACGAGTTTTATGAATCGGAAAACGAGTTAACTAATCTTTGTTGTACCTAGAAGAACAATGTTGTCAATTTAGGAACTTTCTTGTTATTCATGTGAGGAGAGATCAGAAATAGACAACCTCATAAACCCTTTTGACTTCATGAATTATGAAATATTTGGCCTTTCCTGTTCCTCGGTGCCCTTCTTTGTCCCGCTTTTTTTTTCTCCTTCACGACTTTGCCACTACTGAAAATCCTATTTCAAATTTTCAGTCCTCACAAAAATGAAAAAGATAAAAAATACTACAAATCCTGTTGTGTTTGTACGTTTTTCATGAGGTGGAAGAGGTAAATTTGGATGGTGAAAAAAAGGGAATGAGACAAAACGGTAACACTTGAAGAGTTTAAATTGCGTTATGCCTTTTATTTAAAATTTGGATGACCCATATACTACGTATATAAGATAAGATGACACACATTGGAACATAGTCCATAGTGATGGATGGCCGTCTTAGAGACGGCGAACTGAAAATCATTACAACAACGGTTTTTTGCTGCCGTCCCAGATGAGGGTGGAACTGAAGTACCAAGCGTGGAGGTCATGAAGTGCAATGGAGCCTCCGGTGGCAGCGGAGACCTCGACTTGAACCTCCTTAGGAAGAATAGTCTTCAAGTCGAAAATGTGGCTGAGCGTTGCATTTTTAGACTCGTAATTGGCAACGACGTTTATAGTTCTAGTGTTTTCCTTGTAGTTTATGCATGCGGTCACTATTTCCCTGAGTGAGTCTTCAAACTTTGAAACTGACTTTAGAAACTCTAGAGTTGATGTCGATTCCAATATGAGGATATTTGGGATTCCAAGTAGATATCGAACTCAACAACAAAGACCGAGAGAACAGTGAATTCCCTCCGGTAGAAGGGTTAGGGATAGGAGAGTCAACCAGAATGATGAAGAAGGTAAGTCCGTCACCCGGATTATTATCAATCGAAGTGATGGTAAAGTTTACAGTAGTCTCGAAAGTTGCTTGTAGGCCAGTATCCCAGAATTTCACCTGCAGAGAGTACACGACTTACCATACGCTCTCAGCCACAGGTCTTCCGGATGCACAAAATTTTGTGAGACGTACGGATGAGGAAGATCGTGGAACTATGACATCACCTTGGTAGATTAGGTCTTTTTAGGTTGGGCCGAAGGAATCATAGGTGAAGGAGGTTGTTTGAGATGCCACCATGCTTGTTAATACCAGTAGGAGGGGAATTAGGGTTTCTGAGAAAGCCATGACTTGCAATTTGGTGTGGATACCCGTTGAGGGCTTCTCTTCTATATATAGTAATCTTGTACGTGGCAATTTGGGAAATGAAGATTGAGATTGTGAAACCATCAAGAAGTGTTAAAGCAATTTTATCAGCCTTAGTGATACAACCGGATTTGGGGGACATGATTAAAAAGGAACAACTCAAAGACGAGTTTTTGAGTAAAGTGAAGGAGCGTACTCTTAAAGGAGAAGATAAAGGTTTTGCAGTAGTTGAGGATTGAGAATTGTATTATGAAGGTAAAATCTGTGTGCTTAAAAACGTTGAATTAAAGAAAACAATACTTGAAGAAGCTCATATGACACCTTATGCTGCACGCCCGAGTAGCACAAAGATGTACCATGAGTTACGAAGAATGTTTTGGTGGAATGAAATGAAAAGAGACATTGCAGAATTGGTGGAAGTGTTTGAATTGTTAACAAGTGAAGACCGAACATCAACGTCCATCAATATTACTTCAACCATTTAGGATTCCAGAATGGAAGTGGGAGCACATAACGATGGACTTCGTTACAGGATTACCGAGAACAATTAAAGGGAATAATGCAGTTTGGGTTATCAGAGAGGCCATGGGAACAAAGCTAAACTTTAGTACGACTTACCAATACCATCCAGGCATCCACAATCTGATGGGCAATCAGAGAGGACAATCCAAACTTTGGAAGATATATTGAGGGCATGTATACTTGATCTGAGTGGAAGTTGAGAATACAATATACCTCTAGTTGAGTTCGCGTATAACAACAACTTCCAATCGACCATTGGAATGGCTCCTTATGAGGCACTATACGAGAGAAATTGTCGTTCGCCGTTGTATTGAGATGAGGTTGGTGAAAGAAAATTCGTGGGTCTCGAGTTGCTGAAACAAACAATTGAAGTAGTAAAGAATGTGTGGGAGAAGATTAGAAATGCACAAGATAGAAAAATATCCTATGCTGACAAGCGTAGAAAAGATTTACAGTTTAATTAAGGAGGTAAGGTGTTTTTGAAAGTCTCCCCAACAAAAGGAGTTGTACGTTTCAGAAAGAAGGACAAGTTAAGATTAAGGTAAGTGGGTCCTTTCGAGATACTTGTGAGAGTTGGTGATTTAGCTTATCTACTAGCTTTACCCTCCGGAATTTGCCGCCGTGCATAATGTGTTTCACGTGTCCATTAGATCCCAAACATGTCATTGATTACTCGACATTAGAGATAAATAATAAGTTGACTTATGAGGAAGTACCTATGACAATTCTAGAAAGGAAAGTTCATCGATTGATGAACAAAGACATTGCATTAATCAAGATCCAGTAAAATCATCATAGTGAGAAAGATGTGACATTGGAGCGCGAAGATGAGATACGTGCACCATATGCATAATTATTTATCCAATGGTACGTTACTAATTAATATGATAGATCGAGTATACTTTTTTTCGAATTCTAGGTTTGCCCCCTGAATATGACAACGAAATATACATGTATCAAACGAGTTATAATTTACCATGATTATTTTTCTAGTACTATACTTGATATTTTATTAATGGAGCTAGGGAAGAAGGGGCCCCCTGCTTTATTATTGTCTATTTTTGTGTGGTGGAAGGCATATTGTCCAAAAAGCTATTGGATCCAATTTATGTGTGGTCCTGGTAAATTTTGGATTTTTTTTTTTGGGAAGAAAGCAAAATTAACTCCATTAAAGGAGAAGATAAAAAGGGAATTACACAAGTATCAAACCATTAATACCTTAAATTCAAATGTAAATTATGAAATTACTCTAATTTTTTTTTTATATACATAAATTATGAATTCAAACCTACCAAGTCAACTAAATTAACGAATTAAACCTTTATATATGCATTAGGCCTTTTATTTATAATTTGCACGACGTCGACACATACATAAGATAACTCATACACATTTGTAATTAAAGACATAAAAATTATCATGCATTAATAATATTGTAGGGGGTTTCGAGCTGGTTGTTGCTGGCGCCTCAGAGTAGGAAGGAAGTGAAGTCCCAAGCGTGGAGGTCATGAAATGAGACGGAGCCTCCGGTGGAAGCGGAGATTCCGACTTGACCCTCCCTAGGAAGGGTCTTGACGTTCAAATGGTGTGTGAGGGTGGCATTTCTAGAGCCGTAATTGGCTACGACACTTAGGGTTCTAGTGTTGGGCACATAGGTTATGCGTGCGGTCACTATTTCCCCGAGTGAGTCTTCAAACTCTGAAACGGCTTTAGAGACTCTAGAGTTGATGTCGATTCCAATATGAGGATATCCGGGATCCCAAGTATTATCACCTATAAAGAAGGTATCGAACTCCACAGCAAAGACGGAGGGAGCAGTACCCGTACGACTATCGAAGATCCCCAAACTCCCTCCATAAGAAGGGTTAGGGAAGTGATAGCCAATGGGAATGATGAAGAAGGTAAGCCCGTCAGCCGGATTACTATCAACCGAAGTGATGGTAAATTTTATGGTAGTCTGGAAGGTCGCTTGTAGGCCTGTATCCCGGAATTTCACAGGCCGGGAGTACACGACTCGCCCAACGCTTAAACCCACCGGGTCTCCTGATGCATTGACTTTTGTGAGACGCACCGAGGAGGAAGATGGTGGAACAGAGGCATCACCTTGGTAGATTAGGTCTTTTGAGTTTGGGCTGAAGGATTCGTAGGTGAAGGAGGTTGTTTGAGACGCCACAATGTTTGTTAATACGAGGAGGATGAGGATGAGGGGTTTTGAGAAAGCCATGACTTGCAATTTGGTGTTTGATGACAATGGGGGCGATCGAGGGAGAATTATATATGTATCAAATGAGTTAGAGTAGCATTTACCATGAGTATTTTTCTAATAATATGCTTGACCTTCTTCATAATACTCCCTCCGTCCCATACTTGAAGGCTCAAATCAATTGGGCACAATATTAATGAATGAATTGTTTATTAATATTGTGTAAGATAAAGTGGAGGTAGTAAAGACATTAAAAACTTTATATCTTACTAATTTAGTTAATAACTAATTTAGGTATCTATAGTCAAAAGAAAATCTTTTTATTCTCTCCCCATTAAAAAAAAAAAGAATTTCCAAACATTTATTTTTTTTTAAAAAAAATTACGTCAATTTTTTTAATTCAATCACATATGATATGTATTCAAATTGCATTTCTTAAATTAGCCTCAAATTAATTCACATAAGAATACTAAAATTAGGTTGTTTTTAGCATGGGTTGATCACATGATTCGTTATTTTGACAAAATTGATTGACACACCACATGCTAAAAAACGTGCATGCCTCATTATTCCAATCGACTTGAGATTGATAGGATCGATATAATTTGACCTACAACGGTCCCACTGTGGACACCCCACTAATTTGACTAAATACGATAAACTTTATAAAATGAATGTAGTAGTTCAAAAAAAAATAGCTAACATATATTTTGATTTTACAGCTTAATTACACACATAGCACTAGTAAAATATATAAATTCAATTTGTTTAATTTTATTTTTTAACAGAGTTTTTGTTTAAATATTTAAATATATTGTGTGTAGTCAAGTTTCTAAATGTCCATTTTGGATACAAAGATTCTTAATTAAACAAGAAATTGTCTTATCTATAATTAGAAATAGGTTTAGTCTAATATAAACTCGAGTGTAATTTTTTTATTTTTGCTTTTTTCCATTTTTTTTGGCTTCTTTTGTTTTTTATTTTTCGCAAAAACTTATATGCAATATTGCATACATGCAATATGACTAATTAAGGTAATTAGGTCAAAATTCGTTGGTCAACGCGGGTCAACACGGGTTAAAGTGGGTCAACCTTAATTAAAATATTTATTTTCACTCTAATATATTATTATTTTACTACATGACCAAAATTATGTTACTACAAGAACTAAATTTCGTCACTACAAGGTCAAAAGTGTATTACTACAAGTCCAAAAATATTCTGGACACTTATTTTTTGGGGGCAAAATTACTAAAATAATTTTGACTTATTCGGCTACTACATGACTAAAACAATGTTACTACAAGACCAAAATTTTATCACTACAAGGTCAAAAGTGTATTACTACATGTTCAAAAATATTCTGGAGACTTTATTTTTTGGTGAATTTTTCAAAATGTTTTGACATGTAGTATTAAATTTTTGGCCTTGTAGTGGTAATATTTTGGCCTTGTAGTAACAATATTTTGGTCATGTAGTAAACCACCAGTTTGCAACTCGCGAATTTTCTGGGCAACCCGGATCCAGACCTATGACCCGCGAATTTTTTAAAATTGACTTAATTTGACTTTTGGACTTAGAGTTTTGACTTGCCTAATTGGGATGAAATGCATGTATGCAATATTTCACATAAGACTAACCCTTTATTTTTTTCGCGTTTTAATTTTTTTCAACTTTTCTTGAATTTTTTTCCACTTTTTTAATTTTCTCCTTTTTTACCCTTTTTCTTTTTATTTTGTTAAAAAATGCTAGGAGGAGAGCTTGAACTATATACTTGAACATTAAAAAAAAAAATTACTCACCATTTAAACTACTAACATATTTTAATAAATATTGACTTTCTATATATATATATATAAAATGATAAAAATGTGTTATAAATAAAAAGTGAAACACAATATTTTTTAAACGTGCAAGTCATTATAATTGAAAAGTGCAATACAATATTAATGAAATGTGTAAGTCAATATAACTAAAAAGTGTAACTCATTTAAACTGAAAAGTGCAACACGATATTACTAAAACGTGTAACTCACTATAACTGAAAAGTGCAACACGATATTACTAAAACGTGTAACTCACTATAACTGAAAAGTGCATATAATTGGCAAGTGCAACACAATTTATATTAAAAAGTGTAAGTGAGTATAACTGAAAAATGCAACACAATATAACTAAAAAGTGTAAGTCAATATAACTGAAAAGTGCAACACATTTTTTTAAAAATTGCAAGTGTATTATTAAAAAAATTATTATTAATGTTACTCATTATTATTATTATTAATCTTACACTTTTGTTAATTAGTAGTTGCACTTTTACAATTTAGAGCAAGTGTATTATAAAAAAAAAAATATTATTAATGTTACTCATTTTTATTATTATTAATCTTACACTTTTGTTAATTAATTAGTACTTACACTTTTACAATCTAGAAAAATAGGGACTAACATTAAAAAAAAGTGGAAAAATGTTGAAGGTGGAAATCAAACAACCCGAGTGCATCAAGTTCTGTTATATTATTGTTCTTATTAATACATAAATGATTTTTGGACTCAAGTGTATCACATACACTCAAGTTCACGGTAGACTTACCATTAGAAAAATATATAATACGCAATAAAATTTGGAATTAATATCCAAATGATAACTTCAATGATAAAAGCTGATTGAACCATGTTTAACTTCACGTACGTGGTGAGGGCCTTAATTGATCAAGCTGACGCTTAAAATATGCTCAATGATACTTGCATTTTCATGAAATAATTACAACTTAATCAGGCCAGTAGTTATTGAATGATTATTGTGAAAGAATTCAATCTCATCTAAAAGTCCGAACTTATCTATACAGAGATAAAAATTTTATTTTTTCTAATATTTTTTTTTTACTCGTGGATCGAATAATTATTTATATTCTTGAAGAGACCCATTGAATGAACAATTGAATATAGGTGAAGTTGCTTTCCGCATAAATCGAACTCAAGACGTTTGCTTTGATACATGAAAGAATTATGTCTCATGCATCTAAAAGTTCGAACTTGAAGAGTTAGAATAATTAATTCCAACAATTCCTTGATTTTGCTGCTCAACCTATCAACCGTCGATATTTGGATCTTTATCTAACATGCAATATTGTATTTTATTTTTACCTAGTGCAAAAGCCCACATATTTTTTTAGAACTTATTTTGTTAAAATATATGGAATAGTTGCAAAAATTTGTGAAATTTCATAATATAAAGGAATTAAATAGTATGCATATTGAGGGAATGGAAAAGAGACTTACATCATCAAATTTGAATAGAGAAAATAATTATCATTCCTCCCCATATAAGAGGAAATTTGTTGTTATTTTTCACAAAACTAATAATTTTATTAAAATTAGATTAGAGACATTACCAATCAAGTAAAAAAAGAAAGTATTATAGTAATTTATACCCAGAGTTGACTAACATTACAAAAATACAGAATATTGAGATGAAAATGGTCAAACAGGCAAAACCAACAGAATTTGCGACGGTTTTACAGTTCATCCCAAATCCGTGACGAATTTTGTGACAAAAATAATATCATCTCGATTTTGCAATGAATTTTAACAACAGTTTTTTTTTTTTAAATACAATTTATAAATGCTGGAATAATAATTTAATAATAACAAAACCAAGAGAAAGGGTTCATAGATATTCTGAACTTCGAAAAGTATATATAATGTAAAACAAGTTGATGTTTGCATTATGGGTAGCTAGATACAAGTATACAACTTGATGTTCTGTTGTTATAATTAAATAATATCTGAAATGAAATAAAATAAAACAGTATCTATACATATAAATATATGTATGTAGCCCACAAGGTAGAAGATAAAGAGACAATAAATTAATCAGATAGACACTTTATAATTAGATCTTTGAATTAAGGTTTAATTTCTTGAGAAATAAAAATAAACTTTGATATTGATATGATCGGATCAATGACGGTTGATAACGAGACCCCAATTTTATTTTGCCAACACATATATATATAATTATTTCTGCAACTTACAAAGAATCATTCATTAGTCATCCTAATTATTTCTGCATACACCTTCATGCGAGTGTAATTTGTCACACCACAGAATCAAGGGCTGGAGCAACGGAAAACAGAGATGAAATCCAAAGAAAATCTGTTGTTAATTGCCAGCAGTGACGGAGTCAGAAATTTTCGATAGGGGATCCGAAAAACATTACTATATGTATTTATTATATTCATCGAAATTTCTCATGATAAAATTGTTAATACATTTCATTTTTTAAATTAAATTGAATAAGTTGACTTTCATTATATTTTCATTCCATTAAATTGCCTGATTGTTGATGTTGATATAAGTGTTCTGTAAAATGATCCAACAATAACAGTCGAGTGTTGTAACTAATGTTCCCAACACTTATGACAACATCAGAATTTGCCCTTCCTTTTCTCACTAACTCCGATCTTACACTTGTTGTTTAGTAATGTTCCCAGTGCAGTTAGAAGACGTGGGAAACACCAGGTCACGCAGTTGTATGGGACTGAGAAGTTACTAGACATGAGATAACAAGTCCTACATTCAAGGAGATGTGAAGAGAAGTTCCATAACCGCTTGACGACTGTGATGATCATAGGAGTTGAAGGCAGTTTGTCTAGGAAGCCTATAAATACCGTAGCTGCCTTAACACAAGACACAAGAAGAAAAACTAATCTCGACTACTAGTCTATCGAACGCTCTTACGCTTCTAGTTAGAAAAATTATTGTTTCTTTTTGTAGATCTACACATTGTTGTAAACCCGAATAATAGTTTGTTGATCATGGTATTATTTACTAGGTTATATGCATAGATTTATGAGGGAGGTAGTTTCGTAGGATCTAGTAAAAGTTATACACTCATTCAAAGTGTTATTGTACACCTCTAAGAGGTTGTAACCCGTTTCACATATTTTTATATAGTGAACAACGTAGATTATTTTATAATCTACGAAAATTTTGAATACTTTCATTTTTACAAAGTGCAATTTAATTTCCGCTGCATAGTGTTGTCTGAACAGTGCCAACACGACAGACAACATCTCTGATTTCACACGCACACACACTTTCAGTTGGTATCAGAGCCAACTACTTGATACACTAAGTAGAGATTCTGCTTAGAGTGTGTGATTTTAAAATGGAGTATCCACTTTCGCCCGCACTAAAGCCTCCTATTCTAGATGGCACAAATTATGCTTTTTGGAAACCAAAGATGAGAATGTACATCAAATTCATTGATTAACGAGCCTGAAGGAGTGTTCTTGCTAGTTGGACTCAATAAAGAATCACGACGAATGAAGATAATGAAGCTCAGATCAAGAGAGAGCTCGATTCGACAAATGATGAAATCATTGTTGCTAGTTACAATTCAAAGGCATTGAATGCTATCTCTACCTCATGATGCCTCAATGTTCAAAATCATCTCAAACTCCATATCTTCGAAGGATGCATGAGATCGGCTGCAAGAACATTGTGAAGGATCGGACAGTGTATGAAGGACTAGACTTCGTATGCTTGGAACCAAGTTCGAAAATTTGAGGATGAAAGAAGATGAAACCATTTCATCTTACAATGAAAGGCTGACTGAGATTTCAAATGAAGCTCATTCACTTGGAGATCTAATATGCAATATAAGGTTAGTACATAAAATTCTTAGATTTGTTCCTAAACGTTTTGAACCTAAGATATGTGCTATAGAAGAAGTTAAGGATACTAATGTGTTAAGTTAAAATGAGTTGATTGATATTTTGAAAACTTATGAAATGAATATTTTTGAAAAGACTGATAATGATAAGAAAGTGCTTGTTTTCAAAGGTGATGCCTCATCATCTGCATCATCAGGTTCTGGAAAGTCTCTTTATGTTACTGAAATCGAATCTGATGAAGATGAAATTGAGAAATGTTTCAACAATTCTGATTACATGGCATTTATTACTAAACAGTTTAAAACTTTCTTGAGAAACAAGAACAACAAGTTTAAGGATAATATTCAACCTAAGGTTCAGATTAATAACACTCAACAATTTCCTGTTAGAAAGAATACTTTTAATCCTTTTAGACAATTGGAAAAATGTAACATGTTTAGATCTGATCAAGAATATAGGAAGAATGTTAAATATGATGCATGTTCTGGATATGATCATTATGCTAATGAATGTGCCAACACCATACTTAAGAAGAAGCTTAATTTCAGTGCTACTTTAAATGATGAGTCTGATGTTGAACATGATCCTGAAAAAGATATTGAAAAAGCTTTCTCTGCAAGAATTGAATATGATGATACTTTTGATGATGATCTGGATGATTATTACGATGTGAGGACAAATGAGCAATCATTTGAACAATCACTGACTAATAGTTCTCCAGAATTTAACTGTTTCACAAGTTCTGTTTCAGAAACAGGTACATCAAGTAAAGCAGGTTTATCCAGAAGTAATGCAGACATTCAAAACTTATCCAACACTGTTTTTAAACTAGAAAGTCTTTTAACAAAAAGGGATAAAAAAATTTCTAAACTCAAAGAAAGACTATAGGTGTCTGTTCTTGATTTCAAGAAACATTCTTATGAAAAGCCTTTCACAAATGAAAAAGTTTTTAAGATATCCTCTAAAACTCAGAAACTTAATCACATAATTAAGTCTCTGAATTTTGAAAACTCTGAGTTAAGAGAATCTATTACAAAGCTTGAAGGTATTCTAACAAAGAAGGATGTTGAAATATCTAAATTTGAAGACAGGTTGAAGGAAGACTCACTGAACTTTAAAAGATTTTCTAAAGGAAAGATGAAACTGGAAGAATCTCTTATGACTAACAACTCAAGAAAAATAGGTATTGGCTAACAAGGTAAAAATTCCAAATATTCTGAAAATAAGAAACCTACAGTATTTGTAAAAGCTGAAGGTGGTGTTTGGTTTGAGATTGTGGTGGATTGAATTGAGATTGTGGTGGATTGGATTGAGATTTGGATAATCCATGAATAGTAATTGTGTGTAAGTTGTGTTTGATTAAAAATTGAGAAGTAGGGGTAGATGTAATTTTATGTCACATCAAGAGTGATGTTATAATATTTTATTATTGTTAGTAGTAAAATAATAATTGGATAATAGTGAATGATATATTATTTTAATATTGTTAATTAGTGAAATAATGATTGAATAAAATTTAATTATTAGTATTTTTTTTATAGTGTAAATATATGTATTTAATATTTAATACTTACATATATTTATATTGATTTCTTATTATTTGTATTTAATGAACTAATTATTATTTATCTAATTAATATTAAATATATTTACACACATAAATATTATATATACATATTATAATATTAATTTTATAATTTTTATATGATTTTGTAAAAATAAGAGTGAGAATAAGTGGGTAGAAAAATAATAGGAGAGAGAATGAGTGTGTGAAAGAAAAGTAAGAGATAGAGAAAAAAGTAGGAGAGAGAATGCGTGATTGAAAAGGAAAATAATGATTTGATTGTATAAAAATAGGTGTATAGGTGTATTATAGGGGTGAATTGGTATTTGAATTTGTATTTGGATTGCGATGAATTGAAAGAGATTGGATTGAGCCAATCAAAATCCGAATTGGCCAATCCCAAAACAAACACCACCGAAGTGAATTAAAATTCTAGTGTTTCGCTAAGACTCAGATCAGTGTAAAATATATGGTTTGCCATTACTGTTTTAAAAAAGGTCATAAAAGTCTTCAATATTTGCAGAAGAAAAATCATCTGAAAACTTCTGTATTGCCTGAAATGACTCAACATTCAAGACAACATAGTGATAAATCTGTGTGGATTTCAAAAGAAAATGCTTCTTGTAATGTTGTTCATATGTCTCTAAAAGCATGTATTCCTGGATTATGGTACTTTGACAGTGGCTGTTCTAAACACATGACAAGTCAAATTGATTGTTTAATTGATTATACAACTTATGATGGTGGTAATGTCACGTATGGTGGTGGATCTAAAGGAAAAATCGTCGGTAGAGGGACATTAAATGTTCCTGATTTTCCTAAGTTATCAAATGTTTTGCATGTTGATGGATTACTAGCCAACCTTATAAGCATTAATAAATTATGTGATGATGATTTGCATGTTAAATTTGACAAAAAATCATGTTATGTGTTAGATAAAGATTCTGAATGTATCATGATGGGAAACAGATCTGCTGATAATTGCTATCTCATTGAATCTAAACTTACATGTAATAATGCTAGACTTGATGAGAGCACCTTGTGGCATCATAAACTTGGACATGCTAATTACATACATATTGATAAACTTGTTAGATTGAAAGCTGTCACAGGTCTACCAAATATGAGATTTATAGATAAAAAGGTGTGTGGACCTTGTCAAAAAGGCAAACAGGTAAAAGTGTCTCACAAAATGTTGGGACACTGCTTCAAATTTCTTCACATGAATCTTATGGGTCCTATGGAAACTGAAAGTATTAGAGGTAACATATATTCCTTAGTAGTGGTTGATGACTACTCTAGATTCACATGGATTGAATTATTAAAAGATAAATTTGAAACTTTCTCCATCTTCAAAGTTCTGTACAAAAGATTCAAAAATATTTTTAATTCTAAAGTGTACAGACTCAGGTCTGATCATGGAAGAGAATTTGAAAATAATTCATTTACTGAGTTTTGTGAATCAAAAGGAATAATAAAAGAGTTTTCATCACCTAAAACTCCTCAACAAAATGGCATAGCTGAAAGGAAAAATAGAACTCTTCATGAAATGACTAGAGTCATGTTATGTTCTAAGAATCTATCTAAAAGGTTTTGGGCTGAAGCTCTAAACACTGTTTGTCATATTGCTAATAAAGTTTATATTATAACAGATTCTACTAGAACTACTTATGAAATTTTGAACAATAGGAAGCCAAGTCTTAAATATTTCCATGTCTTTGGCTGTGTTTGTTACATCTTAAATGATAGGGATCAACTACAAAAGTTTGATTCAAAGAGTGACAAAGCTAGGGTTCTTCCATAGTTACCTAGCAAAACCTACAGAACCTACAACTTCAGGACTGATACTGTACAAGAGTCAGTAAATGTTGTATTTGATGATGATACAAACATTACAGGAAAGGGCATTGAAGATGAAGACATTTCAGATTTGATTGCTGTTCCAATCAATACTGAAAAAGTTGAACAGGTTCAGAATGTTGAGAAGAATGATGATACACCAGAGGAATCATCTGAGAATATAGATCTTGAAAATCGGTATAATCTCCAGAAACCACCTTCCATAAGGATTCAAAAGTATCACCCACACGATCAAATCATTGATGAACAATGTTGGTCCCAAAGTTGAGTTAAGATTGAGTAAGCTAGTAAAAGTCTAGAGGGGAGGGGTGAATAGACTTTTAAAATTCTTTCAAAATATCAGAATATGCAATGCGGAATTTAGTCTTCTTATGTACTGTACTGTGCTTACTCAGCTCAGATCAGTACTTTTCAAAACAATATGGGCCTTACTAGTTTATACTCAACTTTTCTTTAGATCTTTATCTTAGTAACTTCTTAATGTTCTTAGTTAAACAATTCAAACAAATATCAAACAGAAAATGTAAAGAACACAGAATTTTACAGTGGTTCAACAAATGTCTACATCCACTCTCACAACTCCAGTTGTGAAGTTTTATTAACTCTTCCTTCTTGAGTTTCTTGTGGCTTAAAGTCCCAAGATTAAGACTGTGATCTTATCGATTATACCTCCAGGTATATCTTCGATCTACTAGTAATTTTCCAAGTAACTAGCACACTTGTTTTACAAAATACAAACTTAAACTTGAAAAGTAAAACTTCTCTTTGAATAGCCTTTGATTCTTCTCTTCAATTCAGTGGCTTCTCTTCTTTAATCTCCTTCAACTCTGTGAGTTCTTCTTGTGCTCTGTAGACTTAGATTGCTTGTGAATGCTTTAAGATCAGTAGTCTTAGCAGTAGGAGATCACACAGTATTTATAGAACTTAGTATGACAGTTAGCAGTTTGTAAACTAACTCTCAACTAACTCTAAACTGTTTTTGTAACTTCTTCTTGTAACCGACTTTGTAACTTCCTTTTTAGTCAGCATATCTTCAATAAATCTTCAGTTACTCTTTAAATAAGCTTTCCAAACTTATTCTTCAAATTTAAACAAATCAGCACAGTAACTTACTGTTCTGATTTTTACTCTTCGGATTTTTACTCTGCTGAGCCAGTCAGCACAGTAACTCAAAACTGTTCAAAACTTCTTCAGATTTCTTCTAATCTCTTCTTCAACTCTTCTTGAAGTCTTCTTATTCTGAAGTAGTCCTCTGAGTCTTCATTAGTCTTCTGATCTTCTTCTAATCTAGTTCTAATCTACTGTTCTGAACTTTTACAATGCTGAATACAAATATAATACAACTTTACAAATATAAAACCTATCCATACATCAACTGAACTATATACAGATGAGTATATCAAAGGCCTATACTATAAGCTGTCTATACAATACAAAACATCAGCTTAGTTCCTAACAGCTCATGTATCAGATCAGTAAATACAATAAGATCAGTAAACACCTAAGATCAGTAACTTACATATAAGATCAGTAAGCATATAAGATCAGAAACTCAGATTCAAATATCTCATATAAGATCACTAAAATTATTCTCAGTTTCCATACTCAGATCAGTAATCTTATTCCATATGACTCAGTTAAGATCAGTAATCTTATTCTTAATATTACTAAATAAGATCAGTAAACTTATTTCAGATATCATTAAGATCAGTAATCTCAATTTAAGTTTCTCATCAAATGACTTAGTTAAGATGACTTAGAACCACATATATTACTAACTTTAAGTTGCTTTTGGCCATCAAAACATACTTTCATCAACTAGAACATTGTTTCAAGGATTCATATCCCAACAATTTCCCCCTTTTTGATGAAGCCAAAACTACTTAAATGTTAATAAATCAATAGTTAAGTATGTAGTCTATCATAACAGTTCATCAAATCAATTTTCATATCATATTCACAATCAGATCAGATATTTCATATATTACACATACTAACAAAATATGCAACACACAAAAATATAGAAATAAAGATTAAGGATAAGAAATATTATCTTGTGAGCTTGGTCCTTCATCTTCATTCTGTATCTTCAGATTCTGAATGCAACATACATCCTTGCTTTGATATCCATCATATGTTGATGATCAGTGATTCCTTCTTCTTTGATAATTTCAGCAATTATGTTGTTGATTTCCTTGTAATCAGGTTCTCCATTTTTCAGTCTTAGAGGTTCCCAATTCGGTTCTTCAGGACATAATATCTTTGTTCCAGCACGAGCAGCAACTTGTGCTATATCTTCCCAAAACTCTTGATCAATGTTCAACATGAACTCTTCAAAATCAGTAAATTCAGCTTCTTTGCTCGAATGATCACCAAACTTCCTCACAATGAAGTTTGCAATCTGCCACTTCTTCTTCAGATTTTTCCAATGTTCCATATTTTCTGTTAGAACAATAAAATCCACAAAGTTCTCATCCTGAAAATTTTTATCAAATTCTTTTTCTTCAGCTTTCCTTTGAGCATTCAATTTCTTCTTCAAAGTAGCAACTTTATTATCAAATCTTGTTTTTAAGAACTTGATATCCTTTTCTTTCTTCTTTTTCAGCTCTGCTTCTTCAGCTTTCTTTTTCTTCAAAACTTCAAGTTTTTCTTGCTCTTTACTTGAAACACCAACTTTCAATTTGCTCATTGATCTGGTAAGTCTACCAGTTTCTTCTTCTTCTTGTTCTTCATCAGACAAGACTAACTTTCTCTTCTTCTGAATAGAACTTTCAGCAATATCAGGTCTCTTCTCAACAATTTCTTGACCTTGCTGTTTCTGTTGCTTCCTCGGTTTGATTTTCTCATTCAAACTAGCAATTTCTTCTTTCAACTCATCCTGACTCACAACCAACTGAGCTTGTTGTGACTGAGTTTGTTCCATCACTCTCCTTGTCTTATCTTCCCCCTTTTTGGCTTCATCATGCCACTCTTTCAAGGAAGATATGTGTTGCTCCAGCTTCTTATGCAACACTTGAGATAGGTTCTTCTCTTGCAATCTATGAAGATCATAAATTTTAGACATTGTATGCTCCATAACCTTTTCATAAGAGTTTTCAGAATTCATCTTATTCATTCTGTCAGTAGCTTCTTGGAACATCTTCACAGCATCTTCCAATTTAGCTTGAAGCTCTGCATTCTGCTTTTTCAACCTCTCAAAGTCAGAATTGTCAGATTCCTTCTCAACAGGAACTGTTCTGATCTGTTCCTGCACATCCTCAGGAATGATAGGATCAGTAGAGTGAATTAGAATGCTTTCCATCTCTTCAGTATCTAAGTCTTGATTCTCCAAGGCTTCTGTTTCTTCAATAACAACAGTGTTCTCAAACACTTCTGTTGCATTGTCAACATCCTCATCAATATCCATAAAATCCTTTTCAGCCGCATTCTCAGCTTCATCAACACCCTTCTCTTCACTTTCCACAAATAAATCATCATCTGTAGTAGGAGTTGCAACCTTTTCAACAGAATACTTAATTCCAGTCAGCCTTTCAACAAGGTGAGCTACAGATTCTGGGGTAACTAGCTCAAGAAATGAGTTAACACTAGCTGCTTGCATCTGCTCTGCTTCCCAATCATCAAAGATTGAAGCACCTCTCATACCTTCCATAATAGCCAAATTCTCTTTAAGAGTACTCCTCTTAAGATACACCCATGTGCCAATCCTAAGGAGTTTCTCAAACTCAACTGAGCTTTCATCCAATCCAGGAAATTGCTTCAACAAAGCTATCCTCAAATCTATCCTGATTCTATCCTCTTTATCACAGATAGTGTAATCCATTAAATCAGCAGGTTTAGGAGTTATAACTTCAGGTTCAGGGGATGATGAAATGTCAATTGGTACAGTAGAAGGTTCAAATTCATGTTCAGTAGAGTGACCATGAACCTGTGTTGGGGAATGATGTGGTGAAGGTTGATGTGAAGTTTGATGTTGAGGACTAGAAATAGGAGTAGGATCAAAATTAGTGTTCTGAGGGGATGAATGGGGAGTGTTCTGAGTCACAGAAAAATAGTGAGCTGATTGTTCAGAACATGAAGGTTGAGGGTTTTGGTTTTCAGCTGGGCTTGGTTCAGAGTTTGAAGGGGTAGAAGAAACATCAACCAATTTCCTCCTAGCACTTCTCCTCTTAGTTCTCTTATGTAAAACAATAGGACTAGGAACACTAACCTCTTGCTCTTCTGAACTCGATTGCACCACAGTTTCCACAAATCTTACTGTTGGCTCTGAGGCAGCTGTAGCAGACCTTCCTCTCCTTGGTCTAATACTGCTCGGATCATGCCTCGCCTTCGATCTAATCTCGGGTTGATTATCATCAGATCGGTACATTGAAGCTCCAGAATCTTGTGCTTCAAGCTCTTGGGGTTGCTCCAAAGGATTCTCTTGTTCAAAACGAACAGACTCCTTCTTCATCAAGAATTTTCCATGATGGAATTTCTTGGGATTACTCCAATACGGCTTTTTAACCAACTGAGGCAACAAGAAACTCAACTTGTTTCCGAACCCTAATTTCGATTTAATCGAAAATTCCATTGTATCCTCATCGAACAAAACTTTGTCTTTCTCATTTAGCAGCCTTTCTAAGAAAAATCCTTGCCAATCACCTTGAACTCTGTCAATGATTGCAGCCATAATTCGGATCTTGGAACTTGATAGAGCATCCTGACTATGATGTTGCCCTAACAAACATTTTCCGGCTATGTCCATCAAAAATTGAAGACCAGTAGGAAGAACATCCTTCTTCAGATTAGTCAAGGACTCTGTTTCAACACCTGACCATCTTCCTACACATTCCTTTTCTTCTCCTGCTTTGTAGTTCATAATATCCACTGGGCCTTGAGGCAAATCCAACATGACTTCTAGGATTTCCCTTGTAATCGTGACCTTGTGCCCAGAAAGCATGGAGTGGACACCATTGCTATCTCCTTTGAGTTGCAAATAAAATTCCATAGCCTCCGGTTCATAGACATTCAGTGGAGATGATTCCAGAAATTTCCTCAGCCCACACTCCTCGCACATTGTCAGAATGGCTTGATTTTCAGCATTGTGTCGGCCATTGAAGTATACAACATTTTCTACAAAAATGCCCTTTTCGCGAACCCAGAAATTTGAATCAAATGTTCCTGCAACTTCGTTAGATTCACTGATAATATTGATAGTTGCCATTTGTAGAATTTTGTAGAAACCAGATTTTTCAGTAGTTATGAAGTTATGAGCTTTCCAGAAATGAACTCGTAAGAAAGAAGATGAAGAGTGATCGTTTTGTGTCAAATTCAAAACCAATCTAGGGCTAGGATTGAATTTGATTATCACAAGGAATGGTTGAGATTAAGTCTCGAAATCCGTGTTTAAAAATAAACTGTTCATATTCTAGTACCATCCTTAATTTTGGAGCCAATTTGTGTTTGATAAATACACCACAGTTTTTAGGTTAGAAATAGAGGAGTGTATTAATCTTCTCTATTAGTAATCTAAAATTGAACAATTTTTGACTTAGATTATTCTAAACCAAAAGACTGTTCTGATGCAAATCAGCACAGTAGTTTCCAAAACTATTTCACTTCATTTTCTTACTTATATATAAAGAAAATTTTACTTATCTGGATCAGCTGAGTACTGTGATCAGCTGAGTAAACTTTTTAGAAATCAGATCAGTAGATGAATCAACACAGTAGTGTTCAGCTCAGTACCCAATTTTCCTGATTTCACCTTTTTGATATCAGCACAGTAATCCTCAGATCAGTACTGTGTCAGATTAGTAGAATTCTGTAGACAGATTAGTAGTAAACAAATCTTTCTGTAGACAGATTAGTCAATAATCAGATTAGTTCTGTAGAATAACTGAATTGTAATCAGATCAGTACTGTAGACAAAGAAGCTTTGTAATCAGTACAGTTCTGTAGACAAGTCAATTTATTAATCAGAATATATCTGTAGACTGATATAGCCTGTAATCAGATCAGATTAGTAGACTTTTCAAATCTGTAATCAGATCAGTTCCCCCTTCAGTGGAGAATTCCTCTTCTGTGCCTGTTTCACCTTGGTAGAAGTGTTAGTTCATCAATAATTGGTGAATTACAGTACAGATCAGTAAAAATGTGTTTAATTTAATGATCTTATCAAAGTTTTATGCTAAAGTGACTTAGTGTTCTAAGTCAACAAAAGGATCTTTAAGAAATCACAGATTCCCCCTTAATGTGTGTTCTCAGTGTCCCTCAGCTTTACCAGCTTCCTCATCGGGATGAAGGTCACTTTAGTAACCTTGTTACCTGTTTTAAATGTAGTGATCTGACATAGGGTTGTCTCTTCTGAATTCTGAGTTTTTGATGTACTTCTCTTAGTTTTTGCTTCATATCCTTCTTGGTATAAGATCAGTACCTGAAATGTTAGCACAGTTCTATACACATACAGAATCCATATCTATCAATCCTAAACTAATGCACAATTCTCTGAATCTCACTTCAACCAATGGTTTTGTAAAAATGTCAGCTCTTTGAATATCAGTATGAATCTTTTCCATCCTAATATTCTTCTTTTCAACATGATCCCTAATAAAATGATGCCTAATGTCAACATGTTTGCATCTAGTATGTAGAACAAGATTTTGTGTGATGGCAATGGCACTATTACTGTCACAATATATAGGTACATTAGATTCTACAACATTGTAGTCTCTGAGTTGTTGTATTAGCCAAAGAAGCTGACTACAACAACTACCTGCAGCCATATATTCTGCTTCAGTAGTAGAAGTTGCCACACTTGTTTGTTTCTTTGAAAACCATGAAATGAGCTTAGTTCCTAAGAATTGACATGAACCTGAAGTAGATTTTCTATCTATTTTGCAACCTCCAAAGTCCGAGTCTGAATAACCACTTACAGATATATCATCATCTGCAGGATACCATAATCCTCGATTAATGGTCCCCTTTAGATATTTCAATATCCTTTTAGCAGCTTCCAAATGACTTTCCTTGGGGTTTGCTTGAAATCTTGCACATACTCCAACAGAAAAAGCAATATCAGGTCTGCTGGCAGTTAGATAGAGTAGAGAGCCAATTAAAGCACGATAGTGAGGTTGGTCAGAAGACTTACCTCCTTCATCAGGATCCATTCTGTATGTAGGTTGCATGGGCACACCAACTGTCTTACAGGTTTTAATACCAAATTTATCTAGCAAATTCTTAGTGTACTTTGCTTGATTTATAAAGATACCCTCTGAAGTTTGTTTTACTTGAAGACCAAGAAAATATGTCATTTCTCCCATCATAGACATTTCAAATTTACTTTGCATGAGTGTAGAAAAGCTTTCACTCAAGGTTTTGTTGGGTGATCCAAAAATAATATCATCCACATAAATTTGAACAAGTAATATATCATTACCTTCTTGTCTTCTAAACAAAGTTCTATCAACCTTGCCTTTAGTAAAACCATTTTCAAGTAAGAATAGAGAAAGAGTATCATACCATGCTCTTGGGGCTTGTTTCAATCCATAGAGTGCTTTCTTTAACCTGTATACTTGGTGACTATTCACTTCAAAACCAGGTGGTTGTTCCACATAAACTTTTTCAGCAAGTATACCATTCAAAAATGCACTTTTCACATCCATTTGGTACACAGTAAATTTCATATGTGCAGCATAAGCAAGGAACAATCTTATAGCTTCTAGTCTAGCTACAGGGGCAAAAGTTTCATCATAATCAATACCCTCAGCTTGAGAGTAGCCCTGAGCAACTAATCTAGCTTTATTTCTAACTACAAGATCATTTTCATCCCTTTTGTTCTTGAAAATCCACTTAGTGCCTACAACATTATGATTACTAGGTCTATCAACAAGTTCCCAAACTTCATTTCTAGTGAACTGATTAAGTTCTTCCTGCATGGCTATAATCCAGTTACTATCACTTAAAGCTTCAATCACAGTTTTAGGCTCAATAGATGATAGAAAACAACACCAGCAAAATAGAGACTTACTAGGTTCTTCCTGGGAATCAAACAATTGTTTTCTAGTTTTAACACCTTTACTAGAATCACCTAGAATCAGATCAGTAGAATGAGCAGACTTCCATGTCCTTCTATTCTTAACAGAAATGTTATCATCATTTTCATCATGCAAATTATCATGCAGATCAGTATTATTTATATCATCAGATTTGTTCACAGGAGAGCAGTCATTCAATTCTTGTATTTCAGAAGTTTTAGATGACTCACCTTTGTCTTTTACCTTTTCTTTATCAGAATCTTGATCTAGGACTTTCAGGAAAGGATTATATGCTTGTACAGATTCATATATTCCTGTATCATCATCTTCATTGTTGATTTGAAGCTGTAGTTTGTCAATTTTCTTACTGAGCTGATGATCAGCAGAGTCCTGCACATTCTCATCAAAGACTACATGGGGTGTTTCTTCCACACATAGGGTAGAGTAATTAAATACTCTAAATGTTTTGCTTACAGAAGAGTATCCTAAGAATATTCCTTCATCAGCTTTTGCATCAAAAGCATTTAATTTACTTTTGCCATTGTTAGAATTTTGTAGAAACCAGATTTTTCAGTAGTTATGAAGTTATGAGATTTCCAGAAATGAACTCGTAAGCAAGACGATGATGAGTGATCGTTTTTGTCAAATTCAAAACCAATCTAGGGCTAGGATTAGATTTGATTATCACAAGGAATGGTTGAGATTAAGTCTCGAAGTCCGTGTTTAAAAATAAAATGTTCATATTCTAGTACCATCCTTAATTTTGGAGCCATTTTGTGTTTGATAAATACACCACAGTTTTTAGGTTAGAAGTAGAGGAGTGTATTAATCTTCTCTATTAGTAATCTAAAATTTGAACAATTTTTGACTTAGAGTAATCTAAACCAAAAGACTGTTCTGATGCAGATCAGCACAGTAGTTTCCAAAACTATTTCACTTCATTTTCTTACAAGTATATAAAGAAAATTTCACTTATCTGGATCAGCTGAGTACTGTGATCAGCTGAGTAAACTTTTTAGAAATCAGATCAGTAGATGAATCAACACAGTAGATTTCAGATCAGTAGATGGGTCAGCACAGTAGTTTCAGATCAGTACCCAATTTTCCTGATTTCACCTTTTTGATATCAGCACAGTAATCCTCAGATCAGTACTGTGTCAGATCAGTAGATTTCTTGTAGACAGATTAGTAGTAAACAAGTCTTTCTGTAGACAGATTAGTCAGTAATCAGATTAGTTCTGTAGAATAACTGAATTGTAATCAGATCAGTACTGTAGACAAAGAAGCTTTGTAATCAGTACAGTTCTGTAGACAAGTCAATTTATTAATCAGAATATATTTGTAGACTGCTATAGTCTGTAATCAGATCAGATTAGTAGACTTTTCAAATCTGTAATCAGATCAGTTCCCCCTTCAGTGGAGAATTCCTCTTCTGTGCCTGTTTCACCTTGGTAAAAGTGTTAGTTCATGAGATATAAGTGTAAAACAGTACAGATTAGTAACAATATGTTTAACTTAATGATCACATCAAGGTTTATGCTAAAATGACTTTAGTGTTCTGAGTCAACAAAAGGATCTTTAAGAAATCACAGATTCCCCCTTAATGTATGTTCTCAGTGTCCCTCAGCTTTACCAGCTTCCTCATTGGGATTAAGGTCACTTTAGTAACCTTGTTACCTGTTTTAAGTGTAGTGATCTGACATAGGGTTGTCTCTTCTGAATTTTGAGTTTTGATGTACTTCTCTTAGTTTCTCCTTCATGTTCCTCTTGGTATAAGATCAGTACCTGAAATGTTAGCACAGTTCTATATACATACAGAATCCATATCTATCAATCCTAAACTAATGCACAATTCTCTGAATCTCACTTCAGCCAATGGTTTTGTAAAAATGTCAGCTCTTTGAATATCAGTATGAATCTTTTCCATCCTAATATTCTTCTTTTCAACATGATCCCTAATAAAATGATGCCTAATGTCAACATCTTTGCATCTAGTATGTAGAACAGGATTTTGTGTGATGGCAATGGCACTATTACTGTCACAATATATAGGTACATTAGATTCTACAACATTGTAGTCTCTGAGTTGTTGTATTAGCCAAAGAAGCTGACTACAACAACTACCTGCAGCCATATATTCTGCTTCAGTAGTAGAAGTTGCCACACTAGTTTGTTTCTTTGAAAACCAAGAAATGAGCTTAGTTCCTAAGAATTGACATGAACCTGAAGTAGATTTTCTATCTATTTTGCAACCTCCAAAGTCCGAGTCTGAATAACCACTTAAAGATATATCATCATCTGCAGGATACCATAATCCTCGATTAATGGTCCCCTTTAGATATTTCAATATCCTTTTAGCAGCTTCCAAATGACTTTCCTTGGGGTTTGCTTGAAATCTTGCACATACTCCAACAGAAAAAGCAATATCAGGTCTGCTGGCAGTTAGATAGAGTAGAGAGCCAATTAAAGCACGATAGTGAGGTTGGTCAGAAGACTTACCTCCTTCATCAGGATCCATTCTGTATGTAGGTTGCATGGGCACACCAACTGTCTTACAGGTTTTAATACCAAATTTATCTAGCAAATTCTTAGTGTACTTTGCTTGATTTATAAAGATACCCTCTGAAGTTTGTTTTACTTGAAGACCAAGAAAATATGTCATTTCTCCCATCATAGACATTTCAAATTTACTTTGCATGAGTGTAGAAAAGCTTTCACTCAAGGTTTTGTTGGGTGATCCAAAAATAATATCATCCACATAAATTTGAACAAGTAATATATCATTACCTTCTTGTCTTCTAAACAAAGTTCTATCAACCTTGCCTTTAGTAAAACCATTTTCAAGTAAGAATAGAGAAAGAGTATCATACCATGCTCTTGGGGCTTGTTTCAATCCATAGAGTGCTTTCTTTAACCTGTATACTTGGTGACTATTCACTTCAAAACCAGGTGGTTGTTCCACATAAACTTTTTCAGCAAGTATACCATTCAAAAATGCACTTTTCACATCCATTTGGTACACAGTAAATTTCATATGTGCAGCATAAGCAAGGAACAATCTTATAGCTTCTAGTCTAGCTACAGGGGCAAAAGTTTCATCATAATCAATACCCTCAGCTTGAGAGTAGCCCTGAGCAACTAATCTAGCTTTATTTCTAACTACAAGATCATTTTCATCCCTTTTGTTCTTGAAAATCCACTTAGTGCCTACAACATTATGATTACTAGGTCTATCAACAAGTTCCCAAACTTCATTTCTAGTGAACTGATTAAGTTCTTCCTGCATGGCTATAATCCAGTTACTATCACTTAAAGCTTCAATCACAGTTTTAGGCTCAATAGATGATAGAAAACAACACCAGCAAAATAGAGACTTACTAGGTTCTTCCTGGGAATCAAACAATTGTTTTCTAGTTTTAACACCTTTACTAGAATCACCTAGAATCAGATCAGTAGAATGAGCAGACTTCCATGTCCTTCTATTCTTAACAGAAATGTTATCATCATTTTCATCATGCAAATTATCATGCAGATCAGTATTATTTATATCATCAGATTTGTTCACAGGAGAGCAGTCATTCAATTCTTGTATTTCAGAAGTTTTAGATGACTCACCTTTGTCTTTTACCTTTTCTTTATCAGAATCTTGATCTAGGACTTTCAGGAAAGGATTATATGCTTGTACAGATTCATATATTCCTGTATCATCATCTTCATTGTTGATTTGAAGCTGTAGTTTGTCAATTTTCTTACTGAGCTGATGATCAGCAGAGTCCTGCACATTCTCATCAAAGACTACATGGGGTGTTTCTTCCACACATAGGGTAGAGTAATTAAATACTCTAAATGTTTTGCTTACAGAAGAGTATCCTAAGAATATTCCTTCATCAGCTTTTGCATCAAAAGCATTTAATTTACTTTTGCCATTGTTATGTATGAAACACTTACATCCAAAAATATGAAAATAAGAAACTCTTGGTTTTCTGCCTTTCCATACCTCATAAGGTGTTTTACCATGCACCTTATTAAGAGCACTTCGATTTTGGGAGTGGCGAGCTGTGTTAATAGCTTCTGCCCAAAATTTCTGAGGTGTGTTGAATTCTGCAATCATGGCTCTGCAAGCTTCTTTTAGTGTTCTGTTTCTCCTTTCTGCAACACCATTTTGTTGAGGGGTTCTGGCTGCACTTGTCAGATGCTGTATGCCAGACTTAGAACAGTAGTCAGAGATGTAACAATTAATAAATTCAGTCCCCTTGTCACTCCTAATCATGACAATGGGATGACCTTTTTCAACCTGCAGCCTCTTCAAAATATCTGGAAGTAGTGTTTGTGTATCACTCTTTTTGTGTAGAAAGACTACCCAAGTAAACTTAGAGTAATCATCTACAACAACTAGAGTATACCTTCTTCCATTCAATGTGGGAGGGTTGATAGGACCATGAAGATCCATATGCAAGAGTTCTAAAACTCTGCTTGTTGAAAGAGTTGGAATGGACTTAAATGCAACCTTTACCTGTTTACCTTTTTGACAGGAATCACATACTTGTGATTTGGAATAGATTTCATTAGGAATGCCCTCAACAAGATGTTCTCTAGCAATCTTGTTGATTATCTTAAAGTTCAGATGGCAGAGGCGTTTATGCCAGAGCCAACTGTTTTCTTTAGGACTCTTAGTAATCAGACAAGCATTCTTAGGACAACTATTCCAATTCACAATGTATACACTTCCTTGTCTTGTGCCAACAAGTAGAACATTGTGAGTCCTTTTATCGATTATTTCACATCTTCTGGTCTTGAACTGAACTTTGTATCCCCTGTCACAGAATTGAGATACAGATAGCAAATTATATTTCAAACCTTCAACATAGGAAACATCTTGGATTTCAACATCTCCATTCTTGATGAATCCAAATCCTTTTGTGATTGCCATGGATCTGTCTCCAAAGATGACTTTTGGTCCTTCCTTCTCATGATAGTCAGTAAGTAAGGCCTTGGTACCAGTCATGTGGTGTGAACACCCACTGTCTATGTACCAGGTCTCACCAACTGAACCACCTTTCTTGTATAAGTCCAGTCGATCCTGCAAGGTAGTGATCTTAATAATTTAGGTACCTTGTTTATTGGGGTCTTTGGGGGTTAGTGGTGAGAGGTACCCAAATGAACATTGAGGATTTGAATAAATGGGACCTCTTCAGTTTCCTTCCAAATTTATCACAGAACAGTACTTTATTAACCAATTCAGAATTATCAGCAGACTTAGGATCTATTTTTCTGAGATAGCCTTTCCTTGGTTCTATCCCTTTTTCAGTAAGATCAGTATGTCTGTAATAGTTTGAATATGGTATGAAAGCATGTGGACTATACGGCTTATAGATGCGTTTTGGTCTTTCCTCACCAATGATATTATAAGATAAAGGTGGAGGATAAAGAACAGGTTTGTTATGATAATGAGGCACAAATCTCCTAGGTTTAGTTGAATACAGCTGAGACTGCCTTATGAAAGGAGGTCTAGGCTGTTCCCAACTTGCCTGTGCTTGTCTTGACCTACTGTTCTGAGTTTGTCTCTTCTGATTCCAGGACTGATCTGATCTGGTCAGAGGAGTATAACTCTTCTGGTATGGTCTTGACTGTACTGGTCTTAATACATTCTTCATTTTACCATTCTTGGTAGTAGGAGGGATGTATTTAGACTGTACTTTGAGTTTTGGATCATCATCATAAGTCATAGGTTCTTTTCCTTTATCTAGTTGCAAAGAGCTTGAACTAGCTCCATTAGTGTTCTTAAATTCTGAAGTAGAGGAACTAGGCAGATCAGTACCTATTCCACTTTTATCATTTGGAGCTCTATATCTGTCTGAGATAGTTTGATTAATCCTAGTGGAGTTAATCATCCCAGATAGCTTTCGATCTAGGCTCACTACTTCAGATTCTAAGAATCTATTGCGCTCTTCAAGTTTTTCACACTTAATCTTTAAATCATTGAATTCATTAGTCTCTTTGACTTGAGTTTTAAGCATACCCTAATATAGTTTGTCAATGGATGCATACTTTTCTTGGAGTTGGGACAACTCTTCTGATAGCCTTGCATTTATGACAGCTATATTAGGATCTACTTTTGACTGAGCTTCTTTCAGATTAATGATTTCTTGCTTTAAAGTTATATTCTCATCACTAATTTCAATGAATGCTTTGTTAGCTTGTAGAAGGTCTTCTTCAGTCACTCCTTGGGAATGATGAAGACTACTTCCTATACTGCTAACAGCAGCATCACTTTCATCAGTGTCAGAATTGTTACAAGATTGAAAAGAGTTAGCAGATGATACCTCATCATTTATTTTGGCCATCATTACCAGTCCATCATCTGCTATGAAGGCTCCATCTTCATTGCTAAAGGGGTAGTCAGAGGAAGACGATGGTAACTCTTCTGATTCCGAATCAGAGTCATTGTAAGCCATCGTTGCCTTCTTACCCTTGGCATATTTTCGATCTCTTCTGGCTTTCCTTTCTTCTCGATCTTCAGAACTCAGATCAGGACATTCATAAGCATAATGACCTGGCTTATCACAATTATAGCACACAGGATTGTTAGAAGTTCTTTTAGAAGGAGAATGTTTTCGGTTCCTGTCATGCTTGTCAATTGAGTTCCTGTCTTTCTTATCAGAATACTTTCTATCCCACTTATCAGGTGAGTTCCTATCTCTCCTGTTCTCATTAGAGATCTCATCCCTTCTTTCAGAAGAGTTTTGATCCCTTCTGTTCACAGAAGAGTCCCTGTTATTAGAACCCTTAGTTTCCTTATAGAATCTTTTGTATCTACCATACCTCTTATTCAGTTTATCAAATCTTTTGATCATAAGGCTCATCTGATCTTTCAGACTAAGATCAGAACTATCTAGTTCATCTTTTATGCTTGAGGCCTTAGACTTAGATGATCTAGACCCCTTAGAGGTAGAGGCTTTAAAAGCTATGTCCTTAGAGGCATCCTTATCCTTATGAATCACAGTAATAGGATCTTCTTCATCTAACTCAAACTCATGTGCCTTAAGTGTTTGGAACATAGTTTCTGCTGGCCAAGAATCAATGTCTTGTGTGGTTTTAATGATCATCTTGACCATTTTCCACCTTTCATCCAAGGCTTTTAAGATTCTCAGGTTAACTCCTCTATCAGTATAAGTCTTGCCTAACACATCAAGATCATTCATGATTTTGGTAAATCGAGTATCCAATTCATCAATTGATTCTCCTGGCTTCATCTTAAATGATTCAAACCTTTGGACAGCAGTGGATAACTTGCTTTCTTTGATCAGTGTAGTACCTTCACAAAGAATAGCCAATTTGTCCCACATTTGTTTTGCAGTCTTACATTTTAGTACTTTACCAAGATACTCATTTGGTAAGGTGTGTAAAATGTAGTTCTTGGCAAGACTGTCCAAATTGTTTTGTTTCATTTCTTCCGAAGTCAGTTCTGACCTTGGTTTAGGGACCAGTGTTCCAACTGGTTTAGATGGATCCAGAACTGCAGTGTTTTCCACCATGATGACAATTGGTCCTTCAGTCACCACATACACCATTAAATCATGGGTTGAGCTAAAGATGGCCTCCATCCTAAGCTTCCAGTAGTCATAATCTGCAATCTTGAACTTAGGTAGTTTGTTCACATTAGTGTCATCCATGTTTGATTAGACAAATAGGATCAGTAGTATAGCAGATAAATTTCAAGTATTCAGATAGTCACAGATATCAAGAGAGAGTAGCAAGATCAGTAAGTTTTCCCTCAAGATCTGCAAGGTTATCAAGAAACAGCAGTCCAAAGAACTACTGCTCTGATACCACTTGTTGGTCCCAAAGTTGAGTTAAAATTGAGTAAACTAGTAAAAGTCTAGAGGGGAGGGGTGAATAGACTTTTAAAATTCTTTCAAAATATCAAAATATGCAATGCGGAATTTAGTCTTCTTATGTACTGTACTGTGCTTACTCAGCTCAGATCAGTACTTTCAAAACAATATGGGCCTTACTAGTTTATACTCAACTTTTCTTTAGATCTTTATCTTAGTAACTTCTTAATGTTCTTAGTTAAACAATTCAAACAAATATCAAACATAAAATGTAAAGAACACAGAATTTTACAGTGGTTCGACAAATGTCTACATCCACTCTCACAACTCCAGTTGTGAAGTTTTATTAACTCTTCCTTCTTGAGTTTCTTGTGGCTTAAAGTCCCAAGATTAAGACTGTGATCTTATCGATTATACCTCCAGGTATATCTTCGATCTACTAGTAATTTTCCAAGTAACTAGCACACTTGTTTTACAAAATACAAACTTAAACTTGAAAAGTAAAACTTCTCTTTGAATAGCCTTTGATTCTTCTCTTCAATTCAGTGGCTTCTCTTCTTTAATCTCCTTCAACTCTGTGAGTTCTTCTTGTGCTCTGTAGACTTAGATTGCTTGTGAATGCTTTAAGATCAGTAGTCTTAGCAGTAGGAGATCACACAGTATTTATAGAACTTAGTATGACAGTTAGCAGTTTGTAAACTAACTCTCAACTAACTCTAAACTGTTTTTGTAACTTCTTCTTGTAACCGACTTTGTAACTTCCTTTTTAGTCAGCATATCTTCAATAAATCTTCAGTTACTCTTTAAATAAGCTTTCCAAACTTATTCTTCAAATTTAAACAAATCAGCACAGTAACTTACTGTTCTGATTTTTACTCTTCGGATTTTTACTCTGCTGAGCCAGTCAGCACAGTAACTCAAAACTGTTCAAAACTTCTTCAGATTTCTTCTAATCTCTTCTTCAACTCTTCTTGAAGTCTTCTTATTCTGAAGTAGTCCTCTGAGTCTTCATTAGTCTTCTGATCTTCTTCTAATCTAGTTCTAATCTACTGTTCTGAACTTTTACAATGCTGAATACAAATAGAATACAACTTTACAATTATAAAACCTATCCATACATCAACTGAACTATATACAGATGAGTATATCAAAGTCCTATACTATAAGCTGTCTATACAATACAAAACATCAGCTTAGTTCCTAACAGTTCATGTATCAGATCAGTAAATACAATAAGATCAGTAAACACCTAAGATCAGTAACTTACATATAAGATCAGTAAGCATATAAGATCAGTAACTCAGATTCAAATATCTCATATAAGATCACTAAAATTATTCTCAGTTTCCATACTCAGATCAGTAATCTTATTCCGTATGACTCAGTTAAGATCAGTAATCTTATTCTTAATATTACTAAATAAGATCAGTAAACTTATTTCAGATATCATTAAGATCAGTAATCTCAATTTAAGTTTCTCATCAAATGACTTAGTTAAGATGACTTAGAACCACATATATTACTAACTTTAAGTTGCTTTTGGCCATCAAAACATACTTTCATCAATTAGAACATTGTTTCAAGGATTCATATCCCAACAAACAATCCATATGTGTTCAAACCAGAAGAATGATGGGTATGAACTCAAAGGATGGGATGTGGTAAGGTCTATTTGTATGTCATCTATGTGTAGTAAGGTAACCATGAATGTTATCACTCCATGATTGAACCTAAAACTGTTAAAGAAGCATTAAATGATGAGAATTGAGTTGAAGCCATGCATGAAGAACTAAATCAGTTTGTTAGGAATAATATTTGGACTTTAGTTCCCAGACCAGATCATATAAATGTTATAGGAACTAAATGAATCTTTAAAAAAAAAAATTGATGAGATGGAAAACATTATTAGAAACAAAGCTACTCAAGGTTATACACAAGTAGAGGGGGTAGACTTTGATGAAACATTTGCTCCTATTACTAGAATAGAGTCCATTACACTTTTACTTGCCATTGCATGCTATATTGACATAAAACTGCACCAAATGAATGTTAAAGCTTCTTTCTTAAATGGTATTCTCATGGAAGAAGCTTATGTTGAACAACCAAAAGGTTTTGAAAACCCTGAGTTTCCTGATCATGTCTTTAAACTGAAAAATGTTCTATATTGTTTGAAACAAACACCTAGAACATGGTATGAAAGACTAACTGATTTTTTAATTGAATTTGAATTTGTAAGAGGAGAAGCAGACATAACACTGTTCATTAAACATGAGAGTAAAGCTATTATGATAGCTCAAATCTATGTTGATGATATAGTATTTGGATCTACATGTGATAATATGCTCAAACTGTTTGTAAATGAAATGACATCTACATTTGAAATGTCCATGGTAGATGATTTAAATTACTTCTTAGGACTGCAGATTAAACAACAAAAGGATGACATTTTCATTTCACAAAACAAGTATGCTAGAAATCTAGTGAAAATGTTTGGTTTAGAGAACTCTACGCACATGAAGACACATATGAGATCAACTCAGAAACTGAGTAAAGATAATGTTGGCCAGAATGTTGATCCAACATTATACAGATCAATGATAGACAATCTCCTTTACTTGAGCTCTAGTAGGCCTGATATTATGTTTAGTGTATGTTTATGTACTAGATACCAATCTAACCCTAAAGAATCACATGTAAACGATGTCAAACGAATCATTAAATATGTTGCACGAACATGTGATTTAGGCATTTGGTATAGCAAATATACAGACTGTACCTTGATTGAGTATAGTGATGAAGATTGGGCAAGTGATTGTGATGATAGAAAAAGCACAAGTGGTGGTTGCTTTTATATGGAAAATAACTTGATCTCTAGGCACAGCAGAAAACAAAACTGTGTGTCTCAATCCACAGCTGAATCAGAATATATTGCAGCATGGAGTTGTTGTAATCAATTATTATGATTGCAAAAAATGTTTCATGATTATGGCTTAACTAGTGATGTGTTGATTGTGTACTGTGATAATACAAGTGCTATAAATATTTCTAAAAATCCAGTGCAACATTCATTGACAAAGCATATAAGTATTATATATCACTTCATTAGAGATCTTGTTGAAAAGGAAGTAGTTAAGTTGCAGTATATTTCTACTGAAAACAATTGGCTGACATATTCAATAAAGCTCTTGATGACAAGAGGTTTTCATCCCTTCGAGAATCTCTTGGTTTATGTAATATCTGAAAATATGATCAAAGGCGTTGTTTCAAATGTGGTAGCATTTGAGACAACACAAGACACAAGAAGAAAAACTAATCTCGACTACTAGTCTATCGAACGCTCTTACGCTTTTAGTTAGAAAAATTATTGTTTCTTCTTGTAGATCTACACATTGTTGTAAACCCGAATAATAGTGTGTTGATCATGGTCTTATTTACTAGGTTATATGCATAGATCTATGATGGAGATAGTTTCATAGGATCTAGTAAATTGTATACACTCATTCGAAGTGTTATTGTACACCTCTAAGAGGTTGTAACTCGTTTCATATATTTTTATATAGTGAATACCGTAGATTATTTTATAATCTACGTAAATTTTGAATACTTTCATTTTTACAAAGTGCAATTTAATTTCTGCTGCATAGTGTTGTCTGAACAGTGCCAACACGACAGACAACATCTCTGATTTCGCACGCATACACACTTTCATTAATTATGTACTGTATAATTTATAATTTATAAACGGACAACATCTCTGATTTCTATGCAAGGATGAAAATATCGCGAAATATCGCGGATATATCGCAAATTTGGATATTGCGATATAGATATTGGGGTCTAATGTATTTTTTCCCAAGTATCGCGGATATATCGCAAAATATCGCTAAATATCGATGTCGATATCGATATCGTTCAACCGTAGTGTAAAATTGGATGAAAATCGATAAATATCGCTGATATATCGCACGATATATCGCACAATATCGCAAAATCTGAAAAAATCGCAAACTTATTTGAAATTTTATTTTTATATGTACAAAATTATACTACATTTTATTTTATTATTAATAGTGCAAGAGAATATATTGAGTTTATTAACAAACTAAGACAATCCATAAGTCATTTAAACAAAGTAAGACAAAAATTCTAAGTAAAACAATTAAGACCAAAATACAATACAAAATTCCATTTATGCCCTGCAGTTATAAATAATCGAAATTAATTAAAATTTCAAAGTCTTTCAGCATTAATTCATTTCTCCCCCAAATTTCGGTTACACCTTCCTTTTTCTCCCCCAAATTTCGGTTACACCTTTCAGCATTAATTCGAATTCAATTCAATTCAAATTGAAGATTGTATTGTTACTTGCGGTCGATTAGTTTCAAAAAACTTGATGCATTTCCACAGTGTACGATTCACACAATGGAGGTGTAAATCGTCGTCCAGCCAACATCTCTCCAAGCTCTGATCCGCCCCCTCCTTCTCGACGACAGTGGAGGTGTAAATCGCTGCACCAGGCCGGCCACCCATTGATTTTCACACAGTGGATGTGTAAAAACCCCCACCCACCCCTCTCAGCTCTCTCTCTCTTCCGTCTCTTCCGCGACCATAGAAACATATACGTCGCTCTCCAATATTATATGACTCTTCAATTACTGCTATGGGATTCAGATTCGTTTTTTCGAATGATTTATTGATTTTTTTTTATCTAGTTATTTGTATATTACTTGTAGGAATTTGGAGATATAAGTGTTAGTTCATACAAGTATCCATTTTATTCTGTTCTATGGTTTAATTTATAAGATTTTTGCACTATTCAAATGGATTGAAAAGTGAAGTAAAAAAATTCTTCAATTTATCTTTGAAATCCTGTGTTTTCTAAGGCAGTGTTATTCAATCTATGCAGTTGAGGAAAAAAATGGAGGGTACAGTGTTTGCCCCTGCTTTGGATTTAGATGGAATGAAGCATGTCAAGTCAGAAAATTGAGTAGTGAGTATCTGCAAAATTGAAGTTTGCTCATTAGATGAACATATCATATACAATAGTAGTTAATTAAGCAGAAATTCAATAATCTTAGATTCATTTGATTAGTTGCTTTGTATAAATTGATTTTGTATATTGGAATGTTTGGAGTCATGATAATTGTAAAACGTCTTTTCGTCTGATTTATATCTGTTTCTTGAATCTGTTTCTTGAAATATCTTATACAGGGGAGTAAGACACCAAGAACATGAATTTTTTAAATTTGGGGAGCTTGAAAACAAGTACACCTAATTTACTAGAGTAGGGTGAATTGTAGATACAAGTAATTTGGGAAGTATATGCAATTATCGGTTGCATATATAAAAAAAATGCAAGTATATTTAAAATTATATGCACTTATCGGTTGCATATAATAAAATATGCATATAGAATTTATGATACAATCTTATATTAATATTATGCAATGCACATATTTGATATATGCATCCCCTATAAATATGCAATGCACATATTATGTATATGCATCAAACTATCAAAAATATCATACAAATATGCAATGCACAAATACACATCTTAAAAAACCAACGATTTCTTACATGCGAAAACTCCTTTGTACAATCAAACGAGAAGATGAAAAGACGAAACAAACATACCTTCAATCATTTTCCTTCAACTATAATTTAGGGATAATCTCTTACCTTTTTAAAATTTAATTCATTTGACTTTTCATATTTTACATTAATCAAATTAAATGATTCAAATTTGAAATTAAGTATAATTATTTCAATTTCGAGCTTTGGAACATCGAATAAGGAAAACTATTTAAAAAAATTAAGTGTAATTAATTGCACGTTTAAGTTTAAAAAGAAAGAAAAATTATTAACATTGCTTAAAAAATAAAAATTTTAGTGAAGTGATGGTTATAAAATTCATAGAGCTAATTCAAAATCTGGAAAGAATATTATAATGTTGGCGATTTCAGGTTTCAACGCTTCGAAGCTTCGAAATACTCTCTGAAGATCAGGCCACCGCTTAAATATGCACTGGAAAGAAGCTAGGAGAATTTTGGGTAATATCCATTCTTAATTAAAAACAGTGCGAGATTCTAGGCAAAATATCTCACACATTAATTTAAATTTAAAAATGTTGACTTTCCTAATTTTGCTTAACATAATTAATTGAATTCGAAAATCATACCTAATTCGAAACCAGGGGCATAATAGACTGTAACTAGTTCATTTTGTCCTAAATTGTTTTATTAAAAAAATTTGTCTTGAAACTTAAAGTCTTAGAGTGAATTGTCCTATTCTGTTTTTTCCCCGAATATATTCTCAATTTACCTCATATATTTAGTAGTTTTTTTAAACATATGAATGAATTACACGTGCATAACTATATCCTAAATTACTATAATGTGATGAGTTAGTATGAATGTTGTTTGGACAAATATGTCATTTCACCTACTATATGTGAACTCATAGGTTATCATTTTGATATTAATTACAGTAGAAACTCTATAAATTAATAAATTCTCTAAAATAATATTTTTGGCCAGTCCCGACTCGGGGATAGCGTGCTAAATTAATAAACTCGCTAAAATTATAAGATAATACATTTTTTGTAATTTCTATAGACCCCATATAAAATATAAATTAATAATTTCTTATATACTACCTATTAAATAATGATTTATGAATGTTTTTTGAAAAATGACTCAATTGTCTTTTGTTTTTTTGTTGAAATCAATTTCACCTTAAATCCCGTCTCAAAATTTTCTTATCATTGTAAGAACTTTTGGTGTCGTTTTCTCGTCTCTAATTTTCCTTATCAATTGTCTTTTATTTTTTGTTGAAATCAATTTCACCTTGTATGATTTGTTTGTGTTAACATATTTTGATCTTGTATATTTATATTAAAAATATTTTTTAATGTTCATAAAGTAATACTAATAATGTAAGATATATTGAAAGATTCTTTTAAATTAGGCCCTTCATTTGATATAAAATAAATAATTATAAGTGAAAGTTTTAAAGAGTGTTTCTATAAAATATTAATTTATAGATAAATTAATAACTCTTTTAATTAATAAATTTTGATGGTCCCAATATTATTAATTTATAGAGTTTCTACGGTATATGTTATCATGTATATTTATTTAATCATTTTGTATTGTATTATGTTGTCAATTAGTTTTCGTCAGTCAATATTTAATTGTATTTTATCAATGTTGTTTGGACAAAAATGTCATTTCACCTACTATATTTGAACCACATAAGTCATCATTTTGATATTAGTTGTATTTCATCATGTACATTTAATCATTTTATATTGTATTATGTTGTCAATTAGTTTTCGTCAGCCAATATTTATATAATTTATTATCTATATGCTTGTTTTAAACATATAATTTTAATGACTTTTGAATGGAATACATGTATAATAGTATGTTTTAATAATCCATAAAATTTCATGTTAAATTTTCAAGATTTTAATAAGATTTTCGTCATTTTTTTATTTTTTTTGCGATATCGATATATTATATTCCGCGATATATCCGTAAAATTAAAGTTGCATGCGATATTTGTTGCGATAGCGATATTTTTATCCTTGATTCTATGAAATGCGTTGGGAACATGCTTGATGAGTCTACCTGTGCAAGTAGTAAAGTAAGAAACTGATTCTTAGTTTTTTTTTTTTTTTATCTTTCTAATGTACTCATAAATAATATGAATATCTAAATAAATACGTCGTCGGTGAATAATTTATGCTATATATAAATAAAACACAACATTAATTTTTTATGAGTCTATCCATGCAAGTAGGAAATTGAGAGACCGCTTATTAGTAATTTTTTTTTAATCTTTCTAGTGTACTCATAAATAATATGAATATCTAAATACATATGTTGTCTTTATGCTATATATAAATAAAATCGGCGCATTTTTATTTTATGTCTTGGTATATGATTTAAGTATCGACTAATTCGGGAGATCGATTTCAGTATCCATTTACAGGGATTGTTTAAAGTTAGAGTTTTATACTTTGTGGACTGAACCCTCTTAGAAGTTTCGAAACTTTGATCTAGAGAGGAGTACACTCCTAAATTTTCAAACCTACTCATTAAGCCAACTCGAAATTTTGTGAATACTAATATTAGATCGATATAAAAAAAATTGCTAAATAATTCATGGATAAATACATACACGGGACAAACGTGAAAATGTAAATTAAAGAGTACCGACTTGCATTATCTAAATTAGTCTTGAGGTACAATGATTGGTCTATTTAATATAGTTTAATTATACATTAATTTAATTTATCTTATACTTTAGGCGGCAATTTTGATGTAGACTCTTACCACGTGAAAGGCCTGAAATTTGGTTCAATTATTTTGGAAACGGAATTATATACTATATATATTTTTTATTTCTTCAGAATTAATGAATTATGCCTGAATACTTCCTCCAATATCTTGTGACTATAATTTGCATATTTTTTTTATTAGAACGCCACAAATTTATTTACATACTTTTAATATGTAAATACTTCATAAAATTAATAACCTCACAACATCATTTTATTTTAAAAATTGCAATTCATTTTTTTTCATACATTTCACTTTACAACTCATCAAATCGATCACCTAAAATACTCCTCATTTATCTTATATCATCAACCACTACCTCTCTCTTTCTTAAAAAAACGTATCAATTAAACTATGTAAGTTATCACGGGAGAGAGTAGTTCAATATTAATAGTATACATGGGATATATTGAAACATTAGTGAAAAGCCTGAAATCTTCAAATTTAAAACATTAGAAAAGCATTGTGAACGAGAGAAAAAATGTTGAAACAGTTTATATACACAATTTGACTTTTTAACAAATTTTTTCATAATTTTCTTTTCAAATATGATGGCATGAGGCATATGAGTACTGAGAAATTAAATTTGAATTTATTCATAACTTTTTACTTTTTTTTTTAATGTTCGCGCAATCTTTTAATTACATTTTTTAATTTATAAATCTCATATATATATATGTATATTTTCAAATTATATCGATCCTTTCAATCTCAAGTCGGAATAATGAAGCACGATTTTTAGCATCTGGTGTCCACCAATTTTGTCGAAATGACGAAGCACGTGATTAACAAATGTTAAAAACAACGTAATTTTAGTAATTTTATGTGAATTTGTAACTAATTCAAGGAATACAATTTGAATATATATGACTAAATTGAAAAAGTAAAAAAAATAGTGGGACCATATAGAAATAGCTTGTCCTTTTTTTTTTCCGAGCCATAGCTTGTCCCTTTTTAAGTTTTATATTTTATCATTTGGTGTGCATTTAAAATTTAACAATTATTCTTACATTTAAACAAAATTATATCAATGTCACTCATTTTTTCTTCCCTTTCCACCTTTTTACTTTTCTTACACTTTTCAACAACTTTACGTAAAATCTATATACTTCAACATTAAATTCTTATACGCACCCACACCGACTACTCTAAAAGTATAAGTTAATAATATAGCTAAAAAGTAAAATACAGGTGCAAGTCAATATAACTGAAAAATGCAATGCAATATTATTAAAAAGTGTAAGTTAATATAACTAAAAAGTGCAACACAATATTTACTAAAAAATACTCCCTCCGTCCAATTTCATTATTCCCACTTTCCTTTTTTGGTTGTCCAATTTTATTATGCCCATACCCTTTTTAGAAACAATACTATTCATACTACTTTATCTCCACCCTCTTACCATCACTTATTTACCCACTTTGCCACTTACTTTATTCATAAACAATCACTTTATCTATAAATGGACCCCATAACATCACATAATACCCTCAACTTTTCTACTTTATACATAAACTAATCAATATTCATTAAAACTCGTGCCCGGAGAAGTGGGCATAAAAAATGGACGGAGGGAGTATAAGTTAATATAACTGAAGAGTATAATACAATATTATAAAAAAATGCAAGTCAGTAAAACTGAAAAGTGCAACACAATATTACTAAAAAGTGTAAGTTAGTATAACCGAAAAGTGAAGTATAAAAAAACTTACTCGAACATGGGACCTTGTACTAAAATGGGTATTGAACTACCATTGGGCCACATGCTAATTTTGGTAGTAAAATTATACGGAATGAGATTCGTGAGACGGATCACACAAGTTTTTGCCATACTTTATCTAGTATTTTTTTTTTTTAATTCATTTCATACTAATCTATTATTTTCTCTCTCACCATCACATCATTTGTACTTCACATTCACATTTATTATTTTATCATACTCCGTATTTATTAATCAAAACACAAAAAAAAAAAAAAAAAAAAAATGGAAAAAGTGATAGTGGAACAAAATAAGTATAATTAATTCTAAAAATCTGTACCATATATCAACCAACTGTAAAAGTTAAAGGGAGGGGACAAAGAAAGTATATATATAATTATCCAACACGATCTACTGATCATGATTGAAAAAAATGGTCTTTGATGGATATAGTACTGACTTTTGCTTTATTTTCTAGAGTGTGTATTAGAAAATGACGAATTTCCTCCTAATTATATATGCCACCAAAAGTTGCAACGTGATAGTGCACGTATCAATATTTAAGTATATATTAATTAATTAATCCGTTTTTCTTCGATTTCCCTAATTACCATGCACGAACAAAGATTACTATAAATAGGAGAGAAGTTAGCTAGGAGAAGGTACACACCAATTAAATTGCAAGTAATTATGGCTGCTTTCTCAAAAACCCTAATTATTCCCCTCCTCTTCCTGTACATGGTGGTATTAACAAGTTACATGGTGGCATCTCAAACCATCTCCTTCCAGTACGATTCCTTCAGCCCAGACTCAAAAAACCTAATCTACCAAGGTGATGCCTTTGTTCCACCATCTTCCTCATCCGTACGTCTCACAAAAGTGGATGCATCCGGAAACCCGTTGGGTTATAGTGTCGGGCGAGTGGTGTACTCCCCGCCAGTGAAATTCTGGGATACGGGCCTAGAATCGACATTCCAGGCTGAGATAAAGTTTTCCATCACTTCGGTTAATAAGGAACCGGGTGACGGGCTTACTTTCTTCATCATTCCGGTTGACTCTCCCATCCCTTACTCTTCTACGGGAGGGAATTTTGGGCTCTTCAATTCTACGGGTACTGCCCCCAGCTCTGTCTTTGCTGTCGAGTTCGATATCTACCATAACCCTTGGGATCCCACATATCCTCATATTGGAATCAACATCAACTCTAGAGACTCTAAAGTCGTTTCAAAGTTTGAAGACTCACTCGAGGAAATAGTGGACGCACGCATAAACTACGAGGAAAACACTAGAACCATAAGTGTCGTCGCCAATTATGGGTCTAAAAATGCGACCCTCAAACACGTTTTCGACTTGAAGACCATTCTTCCTAAGGAGGTTCAAGTCGGAATCTCCGCTTCCACTGGTGGCTCGTTCGCCCTTCATGACCTCCACTCTTGGTACTTCACTTCCACCCTCATCTGGGATGGCAGCAACAACAACAACATCGAAAAACCGGCCTACGATATTGCATGATTAATTTATGCATGTCGATTTCTAATTATGTATTAATATATATGTGTGCATGTGTTGTAATGATTTTCAGTTCACCGTGCACTAAGACGTACGGCCATCGATCACTATGCATGGGCTATGCATGTTCCAATGTGTACATGTCATCTTATCTTATATATGGTCGCCCAAATTATAAATAAAAGGCACGCATAACGCATGCAATTTAATTAAACTCTTCAAGTATTACCTTTTTACTAGTTTTGGCCGTGTCTATTTGTTATTTGTTGTTGTTTGTGAAAAAAATATATGAATGTTAAAAAGAGTTTGAAGTTTATCTTTCTTCATCAAAAGACTTCTCTTTTTATGGAACCTCTTTTTAAGCTATATATTCTTATTCATAAATTCAGTATCCACAGTTTATTTCTTCCACAAAACCTTCTTCTTTGAACAATTCAATTACAAACCAATGAATCAGTAATTTGAGACTGATGTTGACGGGAGAACAACCTTCTATCGATATTTATAGTCAAGGGCGGAGCCAGGAAATATTTTTAGGATGGGCTGAATACCTTAAATAAAGAGGCTAACGAGTAGAAAAAAAATTGAAAGTACCGATTTTTTTTATTTAAGAGGTTTGAATTGATAAATTAATGTAAGGTTAATTATTGACCGCTAAAGAAAATCCCTCAATTTTATTGTACACATTCAAACTATTATACACACCCAATATAAAATATAATTTATTTTTAAATTTCTACTTACATCTTCAATTTTGGACAATTATACCCAAATCTAAAAAAAGTCACGAAAAAACCTTATCCTCTAATGGAACGGAAGAAACGTGTGAACGCGAAAATCACAAAAATTTAAACCCTAGATATTGATAAAAATAAATGAAACTGCCTGAAAAAAAATGGAGATTAAGCGTACTAAATTTACACATTTTATTGAATGTCATCAAATATATATGGTTGAAACTTCTCCTTTCAAAATTGAACTCACTTTTGTATTCTTCTTATTTCACGTAATTTTTTAATTTATTTAATGATAGTTTCGATTTTGGAATTAGGCATTTCTTTTAATAATATAAAGTTTTTTTTTTTTTTTTTTTTATTATCAAAAAATTGGGGTGGGCTACAGCCACCCTTAGCCTTGCTGTAGCTCCGCCCTTGTTTATATAAATAATTGTTTTCTCAATTATTGTGAAATTGATTGTGTACTAATTGTTTGAGAGTCTCTCTCTATCTCTACTTCTAAGGAACATGACACATGACTTTAAAATTACACTTGGCAAAATAGTTTTTTTAGGAGAGGCTCATACCCCTTTTATATAATAAGATTCATTGTACAAACGATTTTCAAGCTCTGGTAAGGATGAATGTTGTTGTAGAAATATGGCACAAGAATAAATGATTTGGGCATCACGATTTTTCCACTCATATTCCTTTGGACTTTGGGAGCAACACATTTTTTTGGACAACGAAATAGGACGTAATTAATTAGGGATAAATTTATCCGTAAACTTTATTCGAGAACTAAATTTTTTTGAAACAACAAGCTAAATCTGAAAAATAGAATTCTCACCATCCACATCCACATCACATCTAATAAATTTATTACCAAAATAACAATATTTGCACATATAATATGGAACAAGGCTTAGATCCCAGGAAACCCAAACAGTGAGCCCACTTTGGCATGCGCCGAGGGTCTAGAGGATCTTCGAGTTTCCGCTCTCTTCGACGCGGATACCCACCAGTGGAATCTGCCCTTAATCCAGGAACTCCTGCCCCACGACACTGAGCGTATCCTCTCCATAGCTTTACCGCCAATAGGCTCATCAGACTCTGTCTACTGGCACCCTGAAAATTCAGTTAAATTCGCGTATAAGATAATTATGGCTTATACAACTGATCTCTCTTTGCAGGTTCATGGTGATTGGGAAGCCGTGTGGAAACTGGAGGCTCCCCCAAAGGTCAAAGACCTGTTGTGGCGTACAGGTCGCGATTGTCTCTCGACTAAGGCCAATCTCCACTCTCGCCAAATTATTTCAGAAGTGGGTTGCATATTTTGTGTGGGAGGAATTGAAACCAGCTGGCCGGCACTTGTTTGTGGCCGGAATTGAAACCGCTGGTACTCGTTAATAAAATAATCTTTTTCCGTTAAAAAAATAATATACTGTACTAGATATTTTATGAATGGAGCTAGCTAGTGGGGGGTGGGGAAGAAGGGGTCCCCTTTTTCATTACATTATTGGTGTTGTTTTTGTTTGAATTTATTAATAATTTTATTTATTGGTGTTTAATCTTGAAATATTTGTGTAGTGGTAGGTAGAGTTTGAAGATATATATGCAAGCTATCATAACACATGCATATATTGTTTAAAAAGCTATTAATTGCATCCAATTCACGTGTGGTCCTGGTAAATGATTTTTTATTTTATTTTTGGCATATATGATATATAGCAAATTAAAACTCCATTAAAGGAAAGATAAAATAGGAATTACACACAATATTTAATATATATATATATATATAATTCACTACAAAAAACACGAGTATTAATTAGCGAATGCTTTTAATCCAATTAAGCCTTTATATATATGCATTAGGCCTTTTAATTATAATTTGCACGATGACACATACATAAGATCATAACGACTCATACACATTTGTAATTAATTAAAGACATAAAAATCATACAATAATTATTAGATGAGGAAAGAAGTGAAGTCCCAAGAGTGGAGGTCATGAAGTGCGACGGCGGCTCCAGTGGCAGCGGAGATTCCGACTTGAACCTCCTTGGGAAGAATGGTCTTGAGGTCAAAACGATGGGTGAGCGTCACATTATTGGACCCGTAATGGGCGACGACATTTATGGTTCTAGTGTTTGGCACGTAGGTTATGCGTGCGGTCACCATTTTCCCGACTGAGTCTTCAAACTTTGAAACGGCTCTAGACACTCTGGAGTTGATGTCGATTCCAATATGTTGGTATCCCGGATCCCAAGTATTATCACTATTAAAGAAGGTATCGAACTCGACTGCAAAGACGGAGGGAGCAGTACCCGTATAAAGATCGAAGAGCCCCAAACTCCCTCCGGTAGAAGGGTTAGGAATGGGAGAGCCAACCGGAACGATGAAGAATGTAAGCCCGTCACCCGGATCATTATCAAGTGAAGTGATGGTAAATTTTATGGTAGTCTCGAAAGTCGCTTCTAGGCCCGTATCCCACAATTTCACCGCTGGGGAGTACACCACTCGCCCGACGCTGTAATACACCGGGTTTCCAGATGCATCCACTTTTGTGAGACGTACCGATGAGGAAGATTGTGGAACAAAGGCATCACCTTGGTAGATTAGGTTTTTTGAGTTTGGCTTGAAGGAATTGTAGGTGAAGGAGGTTGTTTGAGACGCCACCATGTTTGTTAATACGACCAACAAGAGGAGGTGGAGGAGGGGAATTAGGGTTTTTGGGAAAGCCATGACTTGCAATTTTATTAATTAATTGGTAATGTGGATATATACATGCATGGCCTCTCTTCTATTTATAGTAATCTTGTACGTGGCAATTTGGGAAATCACTTAATTAGGAAAAAAATCACTACACTAGTTGGCATTCATGTATTTTAATTTTAAAATCGAATTAATTAATCATTATAGTATATACATATCTTAGTATATATCAAATGAGTTATATTCCCTCCGTCTCGGAATCGTTTGTATCAATTTATGGGCACACAAACTAAGAAAAAAGTGTAATGAGTGGAATATTGATGGGTAATTTTATAAACTTTTATGAATAAAGTAAAGTGGATTGAGGGTAAAAGTAATTGTATTTTATGTAAATATATGAATATTGTGAGGGTGGGGTTTATAAAAAAATTTCTTTTTTTTAGAAGTGCAAACAATTATGAATCGACGGACGAATAAGGAAAGAGTGCAAACAATTGTGGGACAGAGTGAGTAGCATTTACCATGAGTATTTTTCTAATAATGTACTCTACACCCTTGTTTCTTGTTGGGTCCGCCAATAATGTAGATAATTCAAAAAGGAAAATAAAAACACTTTATATGGATGAAGGAGTACTAACTATGTATAATTTATATATAAATGATCATAACTAGTACTAACTTCGGACCCGTCCCTGGTGATGACAATGGAGCAAACTGAAGTCGAAAGACCAATTTGCTGCCAAAAGGAGTTGACCCCGCTAAACGCGTTTTCTAAAAATACGCGCTTAAATTGAAGATGACAATACAATAGCATTTTTGGCGATATATATAGTTGGTCCCGCGTTCCCTTCGCATTTAAATTGCTTTATCTTTAAACTCTTGCCCTTCCACCACTCAAATATTTCAAGATTAACCACCAATAAAATAATGAATAAATAATTAAAAAAAAAATTAATGAATACAACCCTCATATAAAAAGTGATAATGTTTGAATAAAAAGTGATAGTGTTTTTGAAAAAAAAAATGAAGAAGGGTTTAATATTAAAGAGTGAATATGGACATGCATTATGTACCGTTTGGTATATTTGAAAGTTGAGAAATTCGATAATCTTTTTTTTTGAATTACATTATATTATATAATCTCACTTTTCTTTTTCCTATGACTCAAATCCAGAACCTTAGATTGATTGAGAAAATTTATAAAAAAGGCCATTTAGACACCTAGCTTCTTAATAAAGGACAACTATTATAATCTTTTTAAAAAATGATAAAAACGCATGTTAATAACCCATTATACCCTTATATTTAAATATGGAAATTAATTTATTAATTTAATAATTAAATAACAAGTCTTCATCTTCCTTATTTGTCGCCATAAATTCAACCACATACCTCTTCAATTGATTATCAACATTGGCAAATGTTACCTGATCCAGGCGCTCATCATCATCATTCTCAAAGTTTCTGCTGCGTAAGGTAACGTTAGTTTATTGCATCGCCTTCTTCACAACGAAATCGTCTATTGCCTCAACGAACCCTTCCTTTTGATAATTAATTGCACTCTCAGAATCCAAATCAATGTTTAGATTTCCTGCACAGTCAGATTCTTCGATCGGCTGCTTGTTGCTTTTAGGGATTGGAATCGAGATTAGGGCTTCACGATCGGCGGGGTGATACTTAGAGGCTTGTTCCTCTCTTTCAACGACGGCCATGGCTATAAGGTCTCGTCTCCTTTGCTCTTCCATAATTGTTTCCTCGATCTGTTCTTTCATCTGCACATGATCAAGAGACTTTCCACGCGATCGTTTCTTTATATTCCTAGGGGATTCAAACTTCACCGATTTCTTCATTATGGATGACGGACGCGAAGCCGCCGGAGATACAGTAGTCTTCCGGTCCCATCAATATCCAGAATCCGGAGGTGGCGGAGGTGGGCCTTTGACGACGATTTTATCGCCTAGGAGTGGGGCGACGCAGCGTATGGTCCACATGGGAACCATTAATCCGGTCTGATGAAGAGTTTTGCCAAGGGTATGATTATTAATTCCACACGTACACACATAATTTGCAAAGAATTTATGATTTTTTGAGATGATTTTAATTTATGTTCAATGTTGCTCTGTTTTCGTGTAATTGTGATGATTTACGTGCGCGTTGCTGAAATGTAGTTCATGATTATTTGTTATTGGTTTGGTCAAGGGATAATGCAGATCTTATTTTGCATATGTAGACACCGTACTATTTTTTCTGCATTATTCATTTTATTATGCAGTTTTAGATTTCATTGTTCTGCATTATTCATTTTATTATGCATTTTTAGATTTCATTGTTCTGCATTATTCATTTTAATATGCAGATTTAGATTTTATATTAATTTTCCAACCATGGTCTAGGGAGCAAAATGTTCTTCTCACTTCGTCTTCTTCCGTACTTCACGGTTTTCTTTCTTCACAAATTGAAAAACCCCAAAATTCTGCCCAAAATTAAGGACTTCTGTCCAGTGTTGTTTATGAAGTTTAATTTTTGGAATGTTTTAATTAATTGCGTAATTCGGGGGGATTTAATGAGCTGATAGACTTGGCTTTAAATTTCAAACATTTAAACATTTTCTCCATATTAATTCCGAATTTATGTATTAAGGGCATGATGGTACATTTATGTTCCACATTTTGTCCTTATTCTGAAACTATTTCAAATCTTGTCTTTATTTAAAAAAACATTAGGTGAAATGACCTTTTATGTGAAATTCCCCCTTAGATTTAGATAGTGGCGCTTTAACCACTTGAACTATCACACTCAGAAATTCGATTATCTTCTAGAGGGCTGAGATTGGAAGGCGAGGAGCCGAGGATACCATCTCAAAAATTCAAGTATCATCGTATATATTATTTAACGATTGGATTAGGGACCCTAGCCTCTTCAATGTGAGTGTGAGCCATTTGTGTAATAAATTGGAATTTCTGCCGAATAGTTCAATTAAAGTCCTTTATATTTTAAAAATTAAGTATTACTCCATAATAATAATAAAAAAAAAATCTAATAGTCTCCTTAAAAATTAAAAGAATTATGAAAATCTCATTAAACTTAAAAAATGTGTAAAATCAAATTAAAAAATTCTAAAATATATAAAAATTATAAATTCTACCATTATAAAAATCTGAAAATGTGTAAATTAAAATTTCAAAAATAAATAAATTCTAAAAATCTCATAGATTTTTTTAAAATTTCTAAAAACATCAATACAAATTTAAAGTTATACAATTCTAAAAAATTGAAAATGGGTAAATTAAGAATTATTTTTTAAAATTATCTCATTAAAAATTCAAAAAATCTGCAATCTGATTAAAACTAAAATTTCTAAAATGTGTAAAATAAAAAAAAATCCCAAATTCTAAAAATCTGAAAATTTGTTAATTAAAAAAAAATTCTAAAACACCCACTAAAATTTAAAAAAAAAATTCTAAAAATCTCAGTAACAATTCTTAAAATCTGAAAATTAGAAATTATGAAATTCTAAAAATCTCATTAAAAATCCGTAAATATTTAGATTAAAAATTTAAAAAATCTCACTTGATTCGAACTCTCCCGCCCTTAAATTGGACTATTTTCGCCAAAATTTCATTCATTCTACACATGTGAACCGCATGCTCACATTTCTAGTGAGGTGAAAAAAAGTTTGACGAAAATGACGTAAATTGAAATAGTAAAAATTTAAAAGATATCAGACCTAAATTACGTGACGTAATATGTACGTACCAACATGCATGCATTATCTAATTACTAAACTAAATCATAGAAAACAAAAACATGTGTTTTCCATTACTTATAGTACCATTTACCTGGACCACAGACCTAGAGCTATATGATTAAAAAAAAAAAAAAACTTTTGGACAATAGCTTTTTAAATTGCTTTATCTTCAAACTCGGCCTTCCACCACACAAATATTGCAAGATAAAACACCAACAAATTAATGAATAAATTAAATTGAACGCGGTTTAAAATTAAAAAAATTAACAGATTCAACTATCCATCATATTCTCTTCATCAATCATTTTCATTTATACTCCTATAATACTACTATATGTGATAATTGCAAACGTATTTAAAAAAAATATTAAAATAATACAAAAGTGATCCCCTAACTGACATGTACGTGAGTTTGTCCGTCTCATTTAAAAGTTCGAACTTATATAAAGATGAAAAATTAATTATTGTATATTAATTTCTAATACTCCCCCTCACTTGTAGGTCGAATTATCATCTCTTACCCTCTGTGAAGGAGGCCCAACGAGTGGACAATTTAAACGAATTTCAAATGACATGGTTTTAGTGAGGATTTAAAATCCAATCAATTTTAACTAAAAAAAAAGATACTAAGTATTTGAAATACATTCATTTACATTTTAATCCAAACAAGTGGAGTGGATTTGGATTGTGGATTTAAAATCCGTAGACCAAAACCCTCCATTCAAATGGAGCGTAAAAGCCCGAACTTGTATACAGGTGACGAATTAATTATTGTATATTAATTCCTAATAGGAAAATAGTTTATTAACAAAGTAAGACAATCCATAAGTCATTTAAACAAATTAAGACAAAAAAATTGAGTAAAACAATTAAGACCAAAACACCTTACAAAATTCCTAATATGCCCTACATATTATAATTCGAATTCTGCCATTTTTCAACTCTTTCCAAAATTACAGCTTCTCTTTCCTTTTTCGAATTTAAATCTAATTTGAATCATTCAATTCAATTTAATTCATTTCACGTCATTTCTCATTTCACACGAAACCCTAATGGCCGCCTCCCTTATTTTGAATCTGGGTGAGTCTCGGAGAACCGAAACGATGTACTCCGTGTGAGTGACAGAGATGGATGAGTGTGGTGGCGGCGGAAGAGTTTCCGGCCACAGGGTTCGAGCGATTTGATTGAGGCGACAACTGCTCTGTTTTGGCGATTTGTGTCCCTACTTGCAGTTCGCCGGCGATTTTAGTGTTTTGTTTGGTCTCGAAGCTCGGCGGTGAGTCAATTAGCCCTGCCTTGTCGTCGATTGAATTTCTCCGACTATGCCTTGCCGTCGATTGAATTTCCTCGGCTGTGACTTGCCGTCCATTGAATTTTTATTGGGGATTGGTTAATTTTGATTCATATTGATCAACAGTATTTTCGCCTGGTTCATAGTCAATTCTCAAAAATTGACACACAGATTTTACCCAAATCGGCTAGATTTTTTTTAGTGGTGATCCACATTTCTTGAGGTACGATTAAAAAACGCTACTCACTAAACGGTTTCTGTTTTTGTTATTCTGTTTCTGAATATTAATTTGATTTCATTGTGATTGTTGAGGAGAATATTTTATTTAAATTTAGCTTTTTTCTACGTTTGGTGAAAATGGAATATGGGCAGTTAAGGAGAGAGAGGATTGCAGAGAGAATGAAGGCTTTACAAGAGCTTGTACCCAATGATAATAACGTAGTACTTTCGATCTTGGAATATGGGCAGTTAAGGAGAGAGAGGATTGCAGAGAGAATGAAGGCTTTACAAGAGCTTGTACCCAATGATAATAACGTAGTACTTTCGATCTTAGTCCTTATTTTTCTTACAAATACTAATTTTACCTCTGCCTAGAGTGCTCATTGCTACTTTGGTATAGACAATTGGTTAAATTTGTTTAAATTTTTAGTAAATTAAAATTTGTAGTTTAACATGCTTAATTATCAAGTTAGAATTACTAGAGAAAGCAAAGCTTTTCAGTGGTAATATTATCTGCTTATCTATTTGACCAAGACAGAAAATAGTTCAGATTCAGAATAAATTACAGAAGCACTTGTGGTACTTTTGAAGCACATCATTCTCAGTTTTTGGTTAGTTGAGAAGCAGATTCTAGGAAGATAAACAGAGGAAGGTGATTCTTGTTGTTGAAGTTGGTTATACACTTGAAGTTGGGTTTGCTGATAACGCAGTCTGCAATTTTTCGTTGCATATATAACCCAATTTATTGCATATATTTGTATGTATAATGCATATTCAGTGTATTTTCGTATAATGTAATTTTTAGATTCAATAGTTTATTTACTTCACGAACTGGGAAAATCATAATTATTATAGAATTTATGATAAAGTCTTATATTATTATTATGCAATGCACATATTAGATATATGCATGTCATTGAAAATATGCAACAATTTTTTATATGCAAAGATATTACCCAATATATTTATAACTTTATTTGACAATTTTCATAGCTAAAATAACACATGCACATATTTCTAGTAAAACAAAGTAGACAAACTCTTAGTGAATTAATCCACCTTATTATAGAATTTATGATAAAGTATTATATTATTATTATGCAATGCACATATTAGATATATGCATGTCATTGAAAATATGCAACAATTTTTTATATGCAAAGATATTACCCAACATATTTATAACTTTATTTGACAATTTTCATAGCTAAAATAACACATGCACATATTAAAGTATATGCAAGTATCGATTGCATATATAAAAAAACGTATACATATTTGAAAGTATATGCACTTATCAATTGCATTTAATAAAATATGTGTATATGCATCTTGCAAAAATATTATAGACTTATTCAACAAGTATTTGTTAATACAAGTTGTTCATCAAATTATTTAAACACTTTTAAAGGTGTATCGAGTAAAATAATTTTTTTGAATGTATTAATTTTATTAAGTATTTTATAATATAATTTATATTTTAATAAAGATATGGTAATATTTCGGATTAATAAGAAAATTATTGAATATATAAAAATATAAATGTGAACATGCAAAAGGATCGAATTTTAAGAAAGTAAATTTTAGAAAAGTAATTAATTTGAAATGGAATTGTCCTATAATGAAGGGATAATCTCTTAGTTTTGTGATATTATTTAGGAATGTTTCTTAGAATTGAAACAAGGGCGAGAATCGAGTAGGTTTTACTCTCAGCTAATTTTAAATTGTTAATGTTTGACTTTTCCAAATATAGATTAATCTAATTAATTGAGTTTGAAATTCGTAATCAATTATACAAAATCGACAATATAGATATGATTTTGTCTTTCTTTGTTTTATAAAATAAAATTAGCTTTAATTTTAAAGACTTAGGGTGATTTGTCCCATTTTGGTTTTTCCCCATAGTAAAAAAAGGATTTCGTCCTTTTGAATAACATGAAACCAATTAAAAATTGACACCTCATTATGTTTCATCATGGTGCGATCTAACTTTGCCATCAAATTAAATAATTAATTATCTAAATAATATGTATAAAATTATTAAAATATTCTTACAATATTAAAAAAAACAAATCACATACTACTTATAAATTTAATATATATTTTATCCCACTTCTATTATTTAATAATTAAAAACCTCAAAACTAATTAAACATCAAAAAACGGTTCAATCCTAATCAAAATTATAATAATCAATTAATTTTTTTTCACAATTGAAGTTTCTTAACCCTAAATCCCAATTTCCAACCTAAGCCTGACAGTCACAGGTCCAGGGGAAGGACGATGGTTGCCGAACTCGAGGATTTGGGAATTTTTGTTTGTCGATGAAATTTCCCCAATTTTGGATTTTTTTTATAAATATTATGGTCAATTATTTTTAATTTTTTTTAACACTTTGGCATCTTGGGTTGCAAGAGAAGGAAGCACTGAAGTGCTTCTGATCTGGTATTCTATGTTTTCTATGAAAATCTAGAAATTATAGAATCTTCAAAAGTGAGAATGTTACTCCAGATAAGATTTTTGAGGAGATTCAAACTAAAGTAGAGAGTTTTTTTTCCTTACATTTTAGTGATGTTAACCCCTATTCGTTTCAAGATTGGTATTGCAACCCTAAATTTTGTTGTAAGAAGCTTTGAGTGATAGGCTTGATTATGCTTAAATTAGTCTGCCCGTCATTTTATAAATATTGTAACTCTGATTGACCCTATTGAGTACCCCTGATACTCGTTAATATATTACTTCCTCCGTTCTATGATTATTTGCAAACTTTTCTTATTTGAAGGTCTCAAAATTATTTGCACACTCTTAATATGGTAATATCCCACAAAATTAATACCCTCCCAACATAATTTTATTTTCAAATTTGTAACTCATTTTTTACATACATTTTACTTTACATATTATCAAATCCACTTTACACCTCATCAAATCACCTAAAATAACACTCATTTATCTTACATTATCAACCACTAAATCCTCTTTTCATAAAAACTGTGTCGATCAAATCGTGCACTCCTTTATCTTACATTACCAACCACTAAATCCTCTTTTCATAAAAATTGTGTCGGTCAAATCGTGCAAATAATGCCGAGATGGAGAGAAGACCATTTTTGTTGTTAAAAAAAAAATTGATATGATTATTGTGAAGAGGAGAGCTTCGATCCCGTGATTTATGGTGCCCAATCCCCATTCATACATGGGGACAAAGCGCGTTGCACCTTGACTTTCACTTCCCGAAAATTTATAGTTTCATGAGCTTGCTATGGAAATCGATACTTCCTCCGTCCAATTTTATAATTTCTCTCCATTTTTTTTTGGATGTCCAATTTTATTATTCTCATTTCTTATTTAAATATTTTACTATTCTCACTACTTTATCTCCCCCTTCAACCACCATTTATTTTCTCAAATTGTCATAATTGACTTTATTCATAAACAATCACAGCAAGTCCGCAACATCCCATTATACCCCCAACTTATCTACTTTATATATAAACTAATCAATATTTATTAAAATACGTGTCCGAAGAAATTAGCATAATAAAATTGTTGGAATTAATGTGGGATTAATTGAGTTTTGACACCCTTATCTAATTAATTAATTAGATGGAATAAACGTTAATTATAAAATAATTGAACGTGACATAGTCGATCTACTCGCGGAGTAGATGAACGTGGTATATTTAATATCTCAAAACCGAGTTAAGGTGAGTGAGAAATTAATTGTTGAAGTTGAAGTGTTTCAACTTGAAGTTTGAGGTGTGAGAATTTGTCCCACATAGAAAGCCTACAAAACATTTAATGGGTTTAAAGGCATTGAAGTAGGAGTGGAGTTCAACTATGTATAAGGGGTACACCCCCTAAAGGGCCACACGCGCGCGCGCTCGTTTGGCTCGGCTTTGGATTTAGCAATTGGTCTTTGGGGCCCACCTATCTTTTTGCAGACCAAAAAACTCCGAAAGCCCAACTTAGGAATTGGTTCGGACCATTTCGAAATACTTCAAGAATGTTCCAGAATTATATGGAAGTCTCAAACTTGGTCTTCAAGACTTATCCACATGCGCGATATTAGGGTTTCGTCTGCCTATAAATATCAGTCTCTTCCCTCATTTCCTACGCTGAAATTCGCCCCTCTCTCTTCTACTCTCCTCTCGTCCCTCTGCAGTGTGTTGAGCTCCCAAAAGCCTTACACTGTTCTTTCTTTTGCCGGATTTATTTCCGAGAGTGTTCAGTTCGTACTTAGTACGTTCGCCGAGGCTTCGTATACAGTGGTGCTACTGTGTACGAAGTAGAAGTCGTTTTACCTTTGGGAACGGAACGCCATACCAGTCGAGCACTACCTGGGCGTATCCTGTTCTGCGGGAAAAGGGTTTTCCCTTGACTCGACTTGTTTGTTATCTGACTCTTCGATATTGCAGTATACACCATCACGGCGTATAGTTTCCAACAAAAATTGGACGGAGGGAAATATTTGATTTTCAATTTACTTTTTTCTTTTGGTTAAAATGTCTATGTTATTCACCGTTCAATAGTTGTTTTTTAACTTTACATTTTTGTCCAAATTGTTTCCTCCACTATATATGGCTCATTCCATGCAGTTGGACTGTGTGTGAATTCCATAGATTCAATGTAGAGAGATTTTCATAAAAAAACTGTGTTTGCTGTCATATATTAAAGGAATACACATGTAGTGTTTTTTGTGTAATGGAATCTCAAATTATCAAGTTTAATTTTATTAGTATTTTAATAATGATGTGTGTACTCAATGATGGTTTTGTGTTGTACTATTAATTTGAGTGTTGAACTTGTACTGTCGATCCCTACCCGGCTACCCCAATATTCCACTATCCATTTAATTAATACTATTATACCGTAACTAAAAAGTGTATGAAACCAGTAATACCTTAAATTCAAATGTAAATTATGTAATAAATTACTCTATAAAGAGTTGGTCTCCTGTGCACAGTGTGCACCGTGCACACTAATGCACAGTTCTATCCTGTATATATTATAAAAGACGAAAAAAATTAATCTATTAAATACTGTCCAAGCGGTTACATGTATTTTTTATGAGGTTACCTCTTCTCATTTTTTTTTTCTGTTTTTTTTTTACTTTTTTCTATTTCTGTTTTTTTTTCTTAAATACAACTTTTATTATATATTTTTTCTATTTCTGTTTATTTTCTCTTAACTACAACCTTTTGATAATAAAATCACAACTTTTCAATAATATTAGTTACCACTTTTCAATAAGAAAGAATCACACTTTTCAGTAATAAAATTACCACTTTTAAATAATACTAATGATTACCACTTTTCGATAACAAAATTACAACTTTTCAATAAGAAAGAACCACACTTTTCACTAACAAAATTACCACTTTTAAAAAATAATGTTTACCACTTTTTCAATAACAAAATTACCACTTTTCAATAAGAAATAACTACATTTTTCAACAACAAAATTACCACTTTTCACTCATAAGAGTTACCACTTTTCAGTATTAAAGATTACCACTTTTCACTAATAATATGTACAATTTTTTAATAATAATAGTTACCACTTTTCAGTATTACCACTTTTTCAGTTTTCACTAATAATAGTTACTACTTTTCATTAATAATGTTTACCATTTTTCACTAATAATAGTTACCACTTTTCAGTATTAGAGATTACCACTTTTCACTAATAATGTTTACCACTTTTCACTAATAATAATTACCATTTTTTAGTATTAGAGATTACCACTTTTCAGTATTAGAGATTACCACTTTACACAAATAATGTTTACCACTTTTCAGTATTATAGATTACCACTTTACATAAATAATGTTTACCACTTTTCATCAGTATTAGAGATTACCACTTTTCACAAATAATGTTTACCACTTTATACAAATAATGCTTCATCATAAACTGAGGCAACGGTTTTCATTGACGGTCAGGAGAGGAACCTGGAGTGGGAGCAGATGGCCGGAACTGAGGAAGGCGACGGCTAGGGTGTGAAGACAAACATAGTGAAAAGTGTGTATATTTTTTGTAGGGTTTACATATTCTCTCAAATAAATAATAAAAAACGGTTAAAAAAAAAAGCAGAAAAAAAAAACGGTTAAAGAAAAGCAGAAAAAAACGGTTTAAAAAAAAAGCAGAAAAAAGACGATTAAAAAAGGATAAAAAAAAGCAGAAAAAAAAAGCATTAAAAAAAAGGAGTTTAAAAAAAAGCGTTAAAAAAAGAATTAAAAAAAAAAACAGAAAAAAAGCAGTTAAAAAAAAAAGTGAGTGCACCAAAGTGGTGTGTATGGTGCATATAAGACTTTTCCCTCTATAAAATCTGTATTTGAATGTAATTTGAAGATACATCATATAGGGTTTTTTATTATCAATTTATTATAAATAAATTAAATAATTTGTAAAATAAATGCGAGGCCCCGATGCATTTTCCAAATTTAATTAGAATCAGTTATGATACAATTTTTTTTTTAAGAAAAACGCCAGGGCGCGTTTTCTTTTTTATATGTATGTGTACCATGGGTATATACTGATGCATGGCATGATGGGCGTATGACTAAATTGGATATGCTTTTTGTTCAAATGTATGCATACATGATGAGTAATTGGCTAGGCGTTTTACATTTTAATATTCTAAAATTCATATATCAAATTAAAATAGAAATGTTAATTTATTCTAAAATCAAGTTAGGTACATTAATTTAATTAAAAACAGATTGTTCACTTCCTTCCATAATAATTTTCACACTTTCTTCTGAAACATTCTACAATAATTTGCATACCCTTAAAATGTAATTTTAAATTTTTTTATAAACTTCACTCTCACAAAATTTATAAATTTACACAAAATACCATTGCTTTTGGATCCACATACGTAGACACGAGATAACTTTTTTTTTTTTTTAATTTTATATATAAATATTTATAAAATTAATTACCCCTTAAAACCAAGGTTGAAAATATTAGTATCGGTAGATATATCAATATCCGACATCAGTAAATTTTAAAAATTAAGAAGTTTTAATAATAAACTTTTTAACATAAAATTACTAAAATAATTTGAACACATTTTTCATTTGTGATAAATTTATATAAAATGTATATTATGTTATTTCATACGACATTTTCTCAATATTTTTTTGTATATTTTCGACAAAATTATTTTCTAAAAAGGAAACAAAAACATTTTATGTGAATAATTTATATTGATATACAAAAATATTATTTCCTTCGTTCCATAATAAATTTCATATTTTTTTTCGTAATCTTTCACAATAATTTTTACACCTTTAAAATGTAAATAATTTATAAGCTCCACTCTTACAATTTTACACAAAATATCGTTGCTTTTAGACCCACACATACACACAAGTCAACCCATTTTTTTACTTTATATACTCTATAAAAGTTTACATAATAAACTGGTAGAATGTAACACCCATATATATAAGAGAAAATTTATAAAAAATGTCATTTAGGCACCTAGCTTCTTAAATAAAGACAACTTTTATAATCTTTTTAAAAAAGGACAAAAATGCATGTTAATAACCCATTATACCCTTATATTTAAATATGAAAATTAATTTATTAATTTAATAATTAAATAACAAGTCTTCATCTTCCTTATTTGTCGTCATAGATTTTTGGTTAATTTATTAATTTAATAATTAAAGAACGGGTTTCTTGGCCGGAAAACTCAAATCTTCAAGCTTTTTGGTTATTCCATGATGAATCAAACATAATCCCGCTGCATCTACAAACGATTGGCCATAGATTTCAGATTGGTGAAGCAACAATCCTCGATTTCCTCTTGAAATCGAGGGATCTTTTTCTTCTTTTAGTTTTTGTTTCAGTTTTGGGTGACCCCTCACGCCCAAAAACTGATTTCCGATGATTCTCAAAGTTTCTGCTGCTTAGAGGCTTGTTCCTCTCTTTCAACGACGGCCATGGCTATAATGTCTCGTCTCCTTTGCTCTTCCATAATTGTTTCCTCGATCTGTTCTTTCGACTGCACATGATCAAGAGACTTTCCACGCGATCGTTTCTTTATATTCCTAGGGGATTCAAACTTCACCGATTTCTTCATTATGGATGACGGACGCGAAGCCGCCGGAGATACAGTAGAAACTTTTAATTTCAAGGGTCAGATGAAGAGTTTTGCCAAGGGTATGATTATTAATTCCACACGTACACACATAATTTGCAAAGAATTTATGATTTTTTGAGATGATTTTAATTTAGGTTCAATTTTGCTCTGTTTTCGTGAAATTGTGATGATTTACGTGTGTGTTGCTGAAATGTAGTTCATAATTATTTGTTATTGGTTTGGTCAAGGGACAATGCAGATCTTATTTTGCATATGTATACGTATTTCTGCATAATCACATTCTAATATGAAGACACCGTACTATTTTTTCTGCATTATTCATTTTATTATGCAGTTTTAGATTTCATTGTTCTGCATTATTCATTTTATTATGCAGTTTTAGATTTCATTGTTCTGCATTATTCATTTTATTATGCAGATTTAGATTTTATATTAATTTTTCAACCATGGTCTAGGGAGCAAAATGTTCTTCTCACTTCTCACTTCGTCTTCTTCCGTACTTCACGGTTTCCTTTCTTCACAAATTGAAAAACCCCAAAATTCTGCACAAAATTTACAAAGTTTGACCGGAGTTGTTGATAGAGTTTAATTTTAGGAAGTTTTAATTGACTGCGTAATTCGGGGGGCTTTAATGAGCTGATAGAACTTTAATTAGTACCAAACTTGTTTTTCTTCTCATTTAATTTTAGGAAGGTTTTTCTTAATTGCGTAATTCTCGGAATTAATGAGCTGATAGAGTCAGCTTTAAATTTCAAACATTTAAATAATTTCTCCATATTAATTCCGAATTTATGTATTAAGGGCATGATGGTACATTTATGTGCCATTTTGTCCGAAACTATTTTGAATCATGTCTTTATTTAAAAAAACACTAGGTGAAATGACCTTTTATGTGAAATCCCCTGTATATAAAAGACTCTAGGCTAATAGATTAAAGCCATAATGATGCATTCAAGAAACCTGCTAATTAATATTCCCTCCATTCCAACATTACTTGCATAGTTTCACTAGTACAATTTTAAAAAAAATAAAATTTAGTAGTTGATGATATAAGATAATTGAGAGGTATTTTAGGTGATTTGATGAGGTGTAAAGTAAAATGTATGTAAAAAAGAATGACAATTTTGAAAATTGAATGATATTGAGAGGGTATTAATTTTGTAGGATATTTTGATGTTAAGAGTGTGCAAGTAATCTTGAAATATCTCTATAAAAAAAAGTGGGTAAATAATCACAGAACATAGGGTGTATGATAGAATATAATTTTTTTTGAATCCTAGGTTCGATCGCCATGTATCAAATGTATCAAACGAGTTATAGCATTTACCATGAGTATTTTCCTAATACTATATATACTTCATATTTTATTAATGGAGCTACTAGTGTGGGGGTGGGGAAGGAGGGGTCCCTTCTTTATTATTGTCTATTTTTGTGTGGTGGAAGGCCTGTTGTCCAAAAAGCTATTGGATCCAATTTATGTGGGGTCGTGTAAATGTTTTTTTTTTTTACCAATTTTTCTGGGAAGAAAGCAAAAACTCCATTGAAGATAAAAGGGGAATTACACAATTGTATCAAACCAGTAATACCTTAAATTCAAATGTAAATTATGAAATTACACTAAACAATTTTTTATATACATAATTTATAAAATCTGTATTTGAATGTAATTTGAAGATATACCATATAATTATATAGAATCTGAATATTAATTTAATATATAATTCACTATAAAAAACGCGAGGATTAGTAACGAATTTGGTCAAACTGAACAAGTCAACTAAATTAGCGAATGTTTTGAATCCAAATTGAAATGGCGTCAATCCAATTAAGCCTTTATATGCATTAGGCCTTTTAATTTATATTATAATTTGCACGACGACACATACATACATTTGTAATTAAAGACATAAAAATCATGCAATAATATCGTAGGGTTTTTTCGAGGTTGTTGTTGGCACCTCAGTGTAGGGAGCAAGTGAAGTCCCAAGCGTGGAGGTCATGAAATGAGACGCACTATAAAAAAATATCTAAATAGAGAGGGATTTGGCGAGGAAAAAGTCCTCTTTAACATGAATAACGAGGGATTTCCCTCGCCAGAATTTTCTCGCTATTTTTTGGCGAGCATTTTAATTTATCCCTCGTCTGGCCGCGAGCATTAAATTCCCTCGCCAGCCAGTGAGCATTAAATCCCTCGCCTTTTATTATTTTTAAAACAATGTCCCTCGTTAAATGGCGAGGGATTTGTAATTCCCTCGCTATTTTACGAGGGTTTTTTGAACCCTCGACATTTCCCTCTCCATCTGCTCACCTCGTAAAATCCCTCGCCATTTAATTAGGGATTACATACCCTCGCAATTTTCCCTCACAATTTTGACAATTATTTGTAGTAACGGAGCCTCCGGTGGCAGCGGAGATTCCGACTTGACCCTCCTTAGGAAGGGTCTTGACGTTCAAACGATGGGTGAGGGTGGCATTTCTAGAGCCGTAATTGGCTACGACACTTAGGGTTCTAGTGTTAGGCACATAGGTTATGCGTGCGGTCACTATTTCCTCAAGTGAGTCTTCAAATTTTGAAACGGCTTTAGAGACTCTAGACTTGATGTCGATTCCAATATGAGGATATCCGGGATCCTAAGTATTATCACCTATAAAGAAGGTATCGAACTCCACAGCAAACACGGAGGGGGCAGTACCCGTACGACTATTGAAGATTCCCAAACTCCCTCCATAAGAAGGGTTAGGGATGTGATAGCCAACAGGAATGATGAAGAAGGTAAGCCCGTCAGCCGGAATACTATCAACCGAAGTGATGGTAAATTTTATGGTAGTCTGGAAGGTCGCTTGTAGGCCTGTATCCCGAAAATTCACAGGCCGGGAGTACACGACTCGCCCAACGCTTAAACCCACCGGGTCTCCTGATGCATTGACTTTTGTGAGACGCACCAAGGAGGAAGATGGTGGAACAGAGGCATCGCCTTGGTAGATTAGGTCTTTTGAGTTGGGGTTGAAGGAATCGTAGGTGAAGGAGGTTGTTTGAGACGCCACCATGTTTGTTAATACGAGGAAAAAGAAGAGGAGGGGAATTAGGGGTTTTAAGAAAGCCATGACTTGCAATTTGGTGTTTGATGAGAGAATTATATATGTATCAAATGAGTTATAGGATTTACCATGAGTATTTTTCTAATTAATAATATGCTTGACCTTCTTCATTATAGTCTTTTTTTGTTGGAAAATTCTCATATGCACACTGTGCACGGATCATGTTTTGGTGCACACTATTTTTACCCTAACCCGCTTCCGATCCGCCCCAACCCACGCACAAAAAGTTCAACATCGAAAAAATAAGAGGAAAAGGGAGAGATGAGAGTTCTAGGAAGGCACAGAGAAAAACGGTAAGATGAGAGACAAAGATGGCGGTGGCTGAAGGGTTTTGCTCGGCCGAAATGGCGACATCCATTCCATACGGAAGACGAACGGTGAGGGCTGCAGCGTCTTTCATGGCCCATCGTGGCCTCCATCTTCATCGAGGTTTGCCCGATCTGTTACAGATATGAGCCTTTATCGGCGGTAGCTTTCGATCGACGGCGCGTGAAGCCTCTACCGCCGCTAAAACGGGAAGATGAGAGACGAAGATGATGGCTCAGCGTCAATGGCTTAAAAACTTTCCCAAACAGAGCGGCCGGCTTTCTGGGCTTGACTTCTCCGGTGGTCGACGGTGAGAAGCCTAATCCTAAAACCAGCATCTATTGAAACTAGGAAGAAGAATTGAAATAGTGTATGAAGAGTGAGAAAAAGAGTGCGATTTTGAGAAATGGAGATTAAGGGAAAGGAATTTGTGTGAAGAAAAAGTTACTCAATCTCTCTGTCTCACACATACATTGTGTGCCATTGGAAACCCCACTTATTATGATTGATGACAAGACCGAGGAAAGTGGATTAAAAAAAAAAAAAAAAATTAAGTGATTTTTTTATTACTTGATAATTTATTACTTAAAAGTGGTAATATATATTTTATTGAATTGAAAAGTGTAACTTTTGTTATTAAAAAGTGGTAAACATTATTAATGTAAAGTGGTAATCTCTAATACTGAAAAGTGGTAACTATTATTATTGAAAAGTGGTGGATATTGAAAAGTGTAATTTTTATTATTGAAAAGTGGTAGATATTTTAACTGAAAAGTGTAATTTTTATTATTGAAAAGTGGTATATATTTTAACTGAAAAATGTAATTTTTATTATTGAAAAGTGGTAGATATTTTAACTGAAAAGTGGTAGATATTTTAACTGAAAAGCAGGTTTCAAACCTGTGACCTAATAACTGTTTTGAGTTGTTGTAACCGCTAGATCAGCTGCTGCCTTATTGTTAGATTTTCTTTTTCTGAGTTCATAAGGGTTGACTTATGCATTAGTGTGCACCAACTCTTTTTTGTTTGTTTTAATTTATTAATTTTTTTTTTATTGATGTTTAATCTTGAAATATTTGTGTGGTTGAAGGCAGAGTTTGAAGATATATATATACATAACACATGCAGAGTTTGTTCAAAAAGCTATTGGATCCAATTCACGTGTGGTCCTGGTAAATGTGAATTTTTCTTTGCTTTGGGAAGAAAGCAAAATTAACTCCATTGAAGGAAAAGATAAAAATGGAATTACACACACAAGTATCAAACCAAATACTTATCATATAGGCTAGGATCTCATGTGTTACATCTACTGTTACAATAGTTATATTGTAATACCCTGTTATTTTCTTCATATTTTATGAGCAATAATTATTTTAAATAAATTTTAATTAATAGAAATAAAAACCTTCTTTATGCAATTTAATTACACATTTCAGAACCTCCATCCCAATAATAGAAAAAACGGCCAAATTGAAAACCCTAGTTACTAAAATTTAATTATATGTTAATCATTGTAACTCCCACGTTAATTTTTATTAACTTCCCATCATGACACAACAAATGTTATATATATTGCTTGGTGGCCAGTATTTGTGTGATCAACATCATTTGTCCATTTTCATTCTTTCAATTATTTTATTAAGTATTCTTTAGGGTTTGAGTATAGCTTAAAAGAAAATGTATGTCTATATTATATTCTATGTAACACGTCAAGGATATGATACTTACAAGAACTATTTTTATGCGAGGCCTCCACGTAACAATTTCACGTTCGTCTATCGAGGTGGGTTTTTAATTGCTTTAATCTCTACGGTGGTTTGTAGAGTTCTATTGCAATGTTATTCTCTATTTAATGTTTTAGATAAATGTTTAAGTTAATTGTCTACTATGTGATTTCATTTCTATTAATGTTATTCTATTGGCAAAGTATATTATTCTATTGGCAAAGTTTATGGCAAAGTACATATTCGATCTATTGGCAAAGTTATTTAATAGCCAGGGGCTCCAGATGGGGTCCGGGACCGACGGGTCTTCGGGTGTTAACCCGCCGTGCTCACGTGTGGAACTATCTTAGTCATTAATTTGACTTTGGGAAGGTTAAAACATGCGATTGAAAAGTCTACGTGTGAGAATACCTTAGTCATTAATTTGGCTTTGGGAAGGTTCACAAAACATGCGATGTCTACGTGTGGGAATACCTTAGTCATTAATTTGGCTTTGGGAAGGTTCACAAAACATGCGATGTCTACGTGTGGGAATACCTTAGTCATTAATTTGGCTTTGGGAAGGTCCACAAACATGCGATGGTTCACAAAACTCTATTGGCAAAGTTACAATGGCAAAGTATCAATGGCAAAGTATATGTGGCAATGTGAATGTTATTTACTAAGTTGCAATTACTTGACTATTTATTTTTAGTGTTAACTATTGAATGACTTAATCCCACTGAGTGTGCTTGCATGCTTACCCCCAACAATTTACAATTTCACGTTAAAGAGTTGGATGGCGAGGATGGTTTTTATTATGGATGTTTTGCTAACAAGTTAGTCGTGAACTTCTTGATTTTATTATAATTGTTTCCGCTGCAATACTTAAAGTAATTTTTATAGCTATTGCGTCCCTTTATTTTAACGTTATAAATTTAAGATTGAATTTTTGGCACGTTAAAATTAGTTATTTTAACTTTTTTTTTAAAAGGTCAATATTTTTTAATTTGGGGCGTGACATATATGAATGGCATGTGTCTTATTTAGTTAATAACTAATTTAGGTGACTATGGTCAAAAGAAAATCTTTTTATTCTCTCCCTAAATTTCCATTAAAAAAATTAGAAAAGAATTTTCAACATTTAATTTTTTTTAAAAAATTACGTAAATTTTTTTTACATTAAAGAAAAATATTTTTATATTCAAATTATTTAATTAATAATTTTATGTAGAAAAGTCTTTAACTATATAAAAAGATTTTGCAATCAGTTTGTTAAAATATAATTAAATACTTTTAAATAATTTAATAATTTTTAACATTTTATTTAAATATAATCTATACTACAAAATAGAATATATAAAAGTATTGAGGAAATACAAAACCATGTCATTCATTTAATGATCGATGTAACATGAAATGTAACACCATTGTGTAACAGTAGATCTGTCCCGACAAATACACGTTGACTAACCATAAAAAAAGCCCGGTGAAATAAAAAGGTAATACTTGAAGACTTTTAATTGCGTTATGACTTTTATTTATAATTTTTGACGAATGAAAATTGTAACTAAAAAGTGTAACACAATATTACTGAAAAGTGCAACACATTTTTATTAAAAAGTGTAAGTCATTATAATTGAAAAGTGCAATAGAGTTTTTAATGAAAATTGTAAGTCATTATAACTAAAAAGTGCAACACAATATTACTGAAAAGTGCACGTCAATATATATAACTGAAAAAATTATTTTAAAAAGTGTAATTCACCACAATGGAAAAGTGTACCTACTACACATTTAAGCTTGGAGAGCTTTGAAAAGAGCTCTCCAAGTGGGAGCTGTCCAAACTTAAGGGCTCTCCAAGTGCAATTAAGGGCTCTCCAAGTGCAATTTAGCTTGGAGAGCTCCCACTTGCAATTTAACACCAAAAAAAAAAAAAAAAAACAAAAACATTACTCAAAATACAAATTTGGTCAATCCAATTTTTTATATAGTCTCATGACAAATACAAATTTGTGAAATATTTATTTATCTATTTTGGAATGGTTCCACAACATTTTACTTTTTCAAATTTTTTTTTTTTTTTTTGATTGAAGTTAATACCTATTAACTTTTTTTTCCTCCCCATGACTCGAACCCAGGACCTAAGACCTAGGTAGTGGTGCTCTAACCACTTGAGAGCTATCCCACTTTATCTTACTTTTTCAATTTAATCACATATGTATTCAAATTGCATTTCTTAAATTAGTCTAAAATTCACATAAAAAAAATACTGAAATTAGGTTGTTTTTAGCATGGGTTGATCTCATGATTCGTTATTTTGACAAAATTGATTGACACACCACATGATAAAAAACGTGCATGCTTCATTATTCCGACTTGAGATTGAAAGGATAGATATATATAATTTGAATATAAATATACATGAGATTTAATTGAAAAAGTAACAGATTACGTAAACATTTTAAAAAAAGGTAAAAAGTTATGAACAAATTCAAATTTAATTCTTCAGTACTCATATGCCTCATGCCATCATATTTGAAAAGAAAATTATGAAAATTTTGTTAAAAGTCAAATTGCGTATTTTATTTCTCTCATTCACCATGCTTTTCTAATGTTTTAAATTTTAAGATTTCAGGCTTTTCACAAATATGTATTGATGTGGATAAAATGTGTCCTCTAATCACATATTGACACGTGATTTCTGAATTAATTATACTTAAACTAATCATATATTATTCTTTATTTATCTTATTATTATATTAATGTTGGGCTTTGAAGATATTTAATTGGGCTCAAAGTATGCCCAAATTATACAAGAAGCAGGCCAAATGAACTGGACCAGTCTCATAAAGAAGGAGTCAAAAGCCCTTCCACCTTTGTAGCAAAGCAGTTGGGCCAAAACCTAAATCCCCGCTATTTGTAGCTGAGGAGCTCGGAGGCCTCCAGGGCCTCGAGGTCCGAAATCCCGAAACTTGCGTTTCTTGCTTTGACCATGCTGCACAAGTGACTTACAGGCGAGATTATCTCGCCCACTATCCCTATTTTCGTGGTTCCCAAGCGTGGAGAAGAGAAGAGAAGTTATGGGCCTAACCCACAAGGTGGTAAGTTGAGAGAAAAGGGGAAGTGGATATATAACCCTTCTCCTAAGAGGTACTATTTATACGCTTTGACTTGCTATTTGCGGATATCCAATAACTTACACACTTAACTCACCTAAGAATACACTTTCTCACCGGAAAAGTGCCTGACATTCTTTCCGGCGAGGCTGCAAGAGCTAAATCTAAGCTTACTTACCTTGAAAGCCTACTTTCTCCGACCATTATTACTTTAAGCCATAATTGAGCTATTCATACACGAGGAATCTCCCTCACTGCCATTTTTCGGCCACTTTACTGACTTGAGCGTCGGAGGCCCAACGCCGGGGACCCCTCCGTCAGGGTTTTCGCAGGTTCTTCGAGGCCTTTGGTGATGAAGAAGTACATCATTTGAAGACGAGATGCTTACGTAATCTTGACATAAGGTTAGTAACTATCTCAACCGTTGTGTGCTCTTTTTTGACACATCAACTGACACCGTCTGTGGGAAGTTTTTGAACTAAGACGTGAGAGTTCGATAAATCACCATGGGAGGAGATCGTGACATTCCTCCATTAACGAAAGACGGGAGAGAGGCTCCTATACCCCCTGCCCCCGTAGGATCTGGAACAGTGATAGGAAGAGGGACTGGGCAGTCTATTCCCCCACTGCCTCTGTGATAGGATCATCTGTGGGTCGAGGCAAAGGTCAAGCATCCAAGACTTTGCCGTCCCTTCATACTGAAAGAGATACACCTCTGGAAGTAGCTTCCACCCCCGCACCTACGGGATCTCAAGACCTGCCCGGAGGGGTTGGAGGATCTACTCCCGTTATAGCGGACGATGTGGCTGGAGGATCTAATACCCCCAGAGACGAACAAAGAGACTGAGCACCCCCTGGTGTCCTCAATGCTGAAATGATGATCGTGTCCATCGAACAGTTGAACACGATGTTCGCACGAGCCATAGAAAGAATGATGGTAGCCCAAAAGAGGCCGGCAGTCCCGACCCCCTCAAGAGTAGCGGACACTGGAGGTCTCCGAGGACCTGAACGCATGCCTGGAGCTTCCCTTAATCTCTCGCGAGACGTCGGGGGCCAAGGCGAAAGAGAGGAGAAGCTGCACTCTCAGGCAGAAAGGAGTTCTCCTGTGTTGAATAGGAGAAGGAACCAGAACCTTAATGAGGCTGAAGGAGCCCTAGCTCCTGAAGTTGAGTAAAGTACGGACGACACTTACCCGGGAGCTGTGAGCGACCAGCTTCAGGCCTTGCAAGAAGAGATGAAGGCCATGAGGAAAAGAATGACAAGTCATGTAAGTAGACATACTCCTGTTACTGAATGTTAGTTCTCTACAACTATATTACATGATGAACTACCTTTAATTTAAAATCTCTAAACTTTGAATACGATGGTACAACCGACCCTTACGAGCACCTGGTGAGGTTCGAGAACGCAGCCCTCCTGCATCGATACGGAGAAGAGGTGAAGTGTCGTGTTTTTCTGACGACCCTCTCAAAGGCAGCTCATCAGTGGTTCACCCAACTTGAACCTAACACCATCAGCTCATAGGCTGGATACAGTGAGCTTTTCTTCCATCAATTCGCCAGTGCAAGGAGACAGCTCCGAGCCACGTTAACATTGTTCAACCTAAGACAGGGAGAAGCAGAGAGCTTGCGAGCTTTCCTTAAAAGATTCAATCAAGCAGCTCAGGAGATACCCACAGCCTTCCAGGAAGTCAAGATCAATGCCTTGATCAATGGATTACTAGATGAAGACCTTTTCTCCTCTTTAGCAAAGAAGCCAGCTCAGACGTTCGATGAGTTACTACATCGAGCAGAGAAATATCTCACTTTGGAGGAAGTGAGGCAAGCCAAGAGGTCAGAGGCAAAAGCAACGGCAAATGACAAAGGAAAGGACTCGACTGCGAGGAGGTCTTCAAGACCTGGAGGATCGGCCAATCCTGGAGGTCCTAGACACACTGGAGGTCCCGGAGGTTCGAGGAACTATGGGTCCAGACTGGGACCGGAACCAAGGTTTGATAGATATACCCCTCTGAAGCTGGAACCAACTGAAGTGCTAGATGTAGCAGGTGAACATCCAGATATGAGATATCCCCATAACATGAGTAAAAGACCTATGAAGCCCAAGGATAGCAAGTACTGTCAGTTTCCATAATGGGTATGGCCATGATACAAACGAGTGCCTCCATTAGAGGAATGAGATCGAAAGGATGATATAAGCAGGCCACTTGAAAGAATTCATCTACCGAGATAGACAGAGCTTCCAAGGGCAAAAAAGGAAAGAACATGAGAGAAGACCAGATGAAAGAGAGAAAGAACCTCGAGCAGAAGAAGAGAAGTTACCCCCTCAACCGCAGAAGAGATGAACAATACAGATGATCATGAGAGGTCCGGCTGATGGTGACTCCTTTAGACAAAGGAAACAAAGCATCTGAGCTCTGAGAGCTCGGTACCAGAAGGAGATTAAGGAAGTCGGACAAGTGGTGGCCAACCTTAACATCCAGTTTGGTCCTGAGGACGCTGGAGAAGCTCAAGAGCACCACAACGACGCTCTGGTGATAACGACTGATATTGTAGGTTACGATGTGGCCCGAGTGTTCGTAGACACGGGGAGTTCAACAGACATCATGCTTTTAGAGTGCTTTAAATGAATGAAGCTGAACATCAAACTAAAGCCAATAGAAACATCGCTCTATGGGTTCTCTGGAGGAGCTATTCAACCTCTAGGATCTGTAATGTTGCAGGTAGGACTGGGGAGTGCTCCAGCCCGACGAGTAATGATGATCGAGTTCTTGGTGGTGGATGTCTCATCCTCCTACAACGTGGTATTAGGGAGACCAAACTTGAATTTGTTCCAGGCTGTCGTTGCAACATTCCACATGAAGTTAAAGTTCCCAGTCCCTGGAGGTGCCGGAGAAGTGCGAGGAGACCAGTACCAGTCTCACAAATGTTACGTGGAATCTGTCAAGATCGCGGATAAAGCTCTAACCCGAGATCTTGGAAGGATCAAATGAGATGATCCTGAGTTAAAGAAGCAGAAAGTAGCTGAAGAAGCTGGATAACAGCCTCGAATCAAAGTCGACGAAGAATTGATGGCCATAGAGCTATATCCAGGAAAGACCGGATTCACTACGAGGATAAGAGTGCAAATGGAGCCTGAAGTGGCTGAAAAGGTAATTTATACACTGAGAAAGAATGCATATATCTTTGCCTTTTCCTCAGGAGACATGACAGGGATACCTCCGGAGGTGGCCATGCACTTCCTCAACGTTGATCCCAAAGCTAGGCATGTTAAGCAGAAGCTTAGGAATTTCGGAACCGAAAAGAATGCAATCATAAAGGATGAGATCAAGAAGCTGTTGAAAGCTGGACATATCCGAAAGGTGTAGTTCCCGGAATGCTTTCCTACGCTGTCCTAGTATCGAAAGGAGTTGGAAAATGGAGAATGTTATTCAATTTCAGGGATTTGAACAAGGCCTGCCCGAAGGACCATTACCCTTTACCTTGGATTGATCAGTTGGTCGATGCGACTTCCAGCTTTGAGCTGCTCAGCATGATGGACGTCTATCAAGGTGACTTGTTCGTATATTTGCAATTTTCTAACAACTATACGATCCCCACAAGCGTATGGGTTCGATAGTAGTATGGTAAGTATACGGCTTAGTATTTTTCGTTCCAAGGACCTAGGTGAGCGTGGAGCCCCAAAACTATAAGTCGAAATGGTGTTATAGAAGCTAAACGTGATGATAAAGCAAATACCAATTAAGAAAAATAAACACTAACTAAACAACTAAAAACTAACTCTCAAGATGAAAGTGCAAGTGGAAGAATTGTTTCGGGTGTCTTCCTTATGTGGGATCACTTATGAATTAACGAACTAATCACAATAATTAAACCTAATGTCTTGAATTATGCTGAAGGCTATCACTCTTATGTGTAGACCCCCTCGAAAGGCATATGTGAACATGTGCATTGATTAGCAATTATAGGATCTAATCAAATACCATAAGCTCCTAAGACAGTGTCTCACATGCACTTTCAACACGGTTACTAATGCTTATGAGACGCCCTCTGACCAATCTCATAAACGACCTCTATTCGATTAATGTCTAATGTTGTCGATCTAAGCAATCAACCCTCTCTCGGTTAAGCTAATTACTATTTAACTCCAATGAATTAATCAAGGCTCACACCCACACCCCAATCATGCAAACTCAACTCTCGTTGCAATTACATAATCGAAAATGCTAGCTAATAGGATTAATCAACCAATTGAATATTACAAATTACAACACTAGAAGCAATTAAAATCAAGACTTAGACTAAGTGTGCAATTAATACATTAATCCATAAGTAAATTAAGCAATTAATTCATAAACTCATTAATTACCCACATGATTCCAACACTAAAAACAATCAAAGCATAGCCCATATCTAAATTAACAACTAGAATAAAATTCATGTAAATTAAACTACAAGACATGAATGAAAATAAAATTACCAAATTAAATTTGCAATAATAGAAAAATATCATAGGTTTTCAAATCTTCAATTTCACAAACAAAATGAAATGCTAAATTAAACATGTCTAAGAAATGAAATAACAAACTAAGCTAATCTATTGAGTGGAGTGTGGGAGAGAGGGAAGAGGGAGTCTCCACCAATGGAGTTGCCCTGTTTTGCTTCTTCGCGTCTGTATATTGGCCTCTTCCCAATTAAAATGCACGTCTTCCCCTAATAAAAACAATAAGATGGGCCAGCTGGTTGGGTCTCCAAATGAGATGCCCCAAAACTCCTTTTTAATGCTCGCAGCATTTCCTTACAAATCAAATAATGCTCACGCAGCATTACATTACATTACAAATCAAATGGGCCTAGCTAGTCAGCTGCTTGCTTAATTTATCCTCAAACTGATTACTGATGGCCTAAAAAATAGGGTGGGTCCTGCTCCTTTTCCTCCATCAATTTAATTAATCACGTGGGACTAGGTCAAAGTCAACCATTGCAGCCTGCTTTCAATCCTCTGCTGCTACTCTGATAATCAATTAGGGCGCGGCTAAAGGCACACACAGATCCTACGAGGACACCCACGCGATAAGGACACACCCAAAATGGATGTGTACACCCACAGGGTAATTTCAAAATTACCCTCTTCTAAATTAAAACTCTTCATTCTCCCACCTTCATTCTCAAAATTCAGGACACCCACTTCCATTTCTCTCTTCACGTCGGCGCCGCCCCTCTTCCTGCGTCCCAGCGTCGCCCGCCCGTCTGCAGCGCTGCCTCTTCGCCTCCCAAGCCAAGCACGCCGGTGGCAGATTCTCTCCCCCAGCGCCCGCTTCTATTCCTCTGCTCCCACGTCGCCGCGCCGTCGTCGTCTCTTCTCCAAGCGACGCGGCCGCGCTGTTGAAGAAGAAGCCAAGCGGCGGGCGACCGTTCACACCCCTCCTCCCTCGTTCGCTCTTCCTCCCCCAGCCCCCGCTTCTCTTCCTCTGCTCCCTGTCGCCGCCGCCCACCGACGCCGTTCGAGGGCTCTCCCCTTCCCCTTCGCGTCCGTTCGCGACCGCAACCCCTCTCCCTCCCCTTCATCGCACCCACGCACGTCGTCGACACCCACGCAAAGGTAAGTTTTTTTTTTACAATTTTTACAGATAAAAAAAATTAGGGTTTTGAAAATTTTAGAAAATTTTAGAAAATTAGGGTTTTTAATAGTTCGGGAATTATTTTCGAACATATTGAGTTTGTTTTGGAAAAAATTTCGAACAACTTGAGTTTTTTTTGGAAAAAATTTCGAATAAGATGTTCGATCTTTTTTTTCGGAGAAATTTGAGTTGTTTTGGAATTTTTTTCGAATATATTGAGTTTTTTTTTTGAAAAAAATTTCGAACATGTTTGTTTTGGAATTTTTTTCGAACAGTTGGTGTTTTGGATTTATTTTTGTTGCAATTTTGGAGTTTTTTTTTGTTGAAGAATGGTGTTTGTTTTGGTGGTGGTGGTGGAGATAATTCTGTGGAATAGAATGGGTGGGTGTACTCATCTTCATTTTTTTCATAAATTTTACCCTAGGGGTATATGGGACATTTCACATGTTCTGAAAGATTAAAAAAATGTTTGGTGAGTGTACTCATAGAAAAACCGGGTGCATTTAGCCGCGCCCTATTTTAATTGCTAAACTGAACAGGCCCAATACATTCCTCTTCTAATTGCTAAATACGCGTCCTCACTATATTTATATATTATTTGCTTATGATATCGATTCTCCTTGTCATTGTATTTCAATCTTTGAGCTTCAAATTCAAGAAGGCTCTTATGAATGGAAGATCAATCATCCAAATGTTTCTTCCAGCTGTGTGAGTATCAGCTAGGACATATATGGTAGTGTCTAATCTAATTTTAATAAAATTATTATTTTTTTGCCAACTATTCCATATATTTTAACAAAATAAGTTTTAAAAAAATATGTGGATTTTTGCACTAGTTAAGAAGAAAATATAATATTTTGCATGTTAGATAAAGATCCAAATGTCGACCGTTGATAGGTTGAGCGGAAAAATCAAGGTCTTAGGGCGAATTAATTATTCATCTTTTAATTTTTTCATGGTATCAGAGCAAACTTTATGAGTTCAATTCCTGCGCAAAACAATTTCATCGATATTCAATTGTTCATTCAATGGGTCTTCTTCTCAAAGTATAGACTTTTTACGGAAAGCAACTTCACCAATATTCAATTATCCATTCGATGGGTCTCCTCCCCAAATGATAGAAATAATAATTCAGTCCACGTGTAAAAAAGAATGTTAGAAAAAATTAATTTTTTATCTCTATACAAATTCAAACTTTAAGATGGGACATGATTTTTTTTTAAGAGGGAGCATGATCAATTAAGGCCCTCACCACGTGAATCAAGTGAAACATGGTTCAATAAGCTTATATGAAATTATCTTTTGGAAATTAATTCCAATTTTTTTTTGCGTATTAATCATTTTTTCTAATTATAGATAAAACAATTTGTTGTTTAATTAAGAGTCTTATATCCAAATTGGACATTTAGAAACTTAACTACACACACAATATATTTAAATATTTAAACAAAAATTCTGTTCAATTTTTTTTTTAACAAATTGAATTTATATCCAACGCGTGGCCTTCGTCAAGGGGATCCTCTATCACCTTTTCTTTTTGTCATGTGTGCTCAAGTGTTTTCCTCTATCATATCTTCGATGGTGCAGGCAGGAGGGATCTCAGGAATTAAGGTGGCACGCTCTGCTCCGACATTGTCTCATCTTTTTTTTGCGGACGACAGCCTTTTGTTTTTCAAAGCATCTAAGGCAGAAACACATATGCTAGTTAATAGCATATACATTTATGAAAAGGCTTCAGGACAGCTTGTTACTAGAGATAAGTCCACAATCACTTTCAGCCCGCTTACAAGGCAGGATAATGTTGAATTTTCAAAGAGCACTTTGGGCATTAGATCTTCTCAAGGTCATGATTTATATCTAGGCCTTCCCACTATTATTCCTAAAGCAAGAAGATTGAAATTCAACTATTTGGTAGATAAGGTGAGAAAAAGGATATTTTCATGGCACCATAGGTCTTTCTCAGAAGGTGGAAAAGAGGTACTCATCAAGGCAGTTCTTCAGGCCATCCCTTCATACGCAATGTCTTGTTTTAGAATTCCAGTTTCGATATGCTCAGATATTGAAAAACTCATTGCTGATTTTTGGTGGGGTGATAATGAAGCAAGTAGGAAAGTGCATTGGGCCAGATGGGATGAATTATGTAAAAATAAGATGGAGGGTGGGTTAGGCTTTCGGAAGATGGTCCAATTCAACAAGGCTTTGCTTGCAAAACAGCTTTGGAGAATCATTACTATGCCTAACACTTTAATCAGCAAGGTTTTTAAGGCAAGATATTTTAAGCATACAAATTTGGCGGATATGAATGTGGGCTCTAATCCTTCCTTTGTGTGGAGATCGTTGATGTGGAGTAAAGAATTGCTGGAAGATGGTGCTAGATGGAAGATTGGTTTGGGTGATAATGTCCATATTTTTAAAAACCGATGGATTGTTGGTTCAAATGATGGTCGAATCAATTCAAGAATAGCAAGTGCTTCTATGGTTAGTCGGTTCCTATTGCAAGATGGTGGCTGGAATGAATCTTTGGTTTTACAAGCTTTTCTTCCCTTTGAAGCTGAAAGAATTCTATCAATGCCAAGGATGGCGCCGAATGAGCAAGACCAACTTTTCTGGCCAAAAACATCTACTGGAAAGTATACTGTCGCATCAGGTTACCAAATGGCATGCAATCAGACACAGGGTATCAAAGAAGTGGTATCTTCGAGTGAGAATACTTTGCAAAAGGTGTTCAAACAAATTTGGAAGCTTCGAGTTCCGCCTAAGGTACGTATTTTTTGTTGGAAGTTGGCTAGAGGTCTGATTGCATCAGAAAGTAATCTTGTTTATCACCATGTGCCTACAAATTCTCGTTGCTTATGTTGTGATTTTTATTTGGCTACTACGATGCATTGCTTATTTACTTGTCCATTGGCCAAAAATACTTGGAAACATCAAAATTTCTGGAGGATTATTAAAAGGGCAGTGCATGGAGATGGGTTGGATTTTTTGATTTGGTGCTTTAGTAATTTGGATAAAGAAGGTTTGGAATGTATTGCCATGGTGGTTTGGGCTATATGAAAGGAGAGGTGTAAGCTGCTACATCTTGAATTTAAGGATGACAATGGTAGGATTAAATATCTCAAGTATGATGTAGCTTGGGCATTATTCTACTGGGCGAATTTAATAGGCTACAATAAAATGGAGAATGTGTTGGAGAATTTTGTGCATAAGGAAAAATAAATTTTATTGGCACAAAATGGGGGAAATCTTTTGTTCACTGACGCTGCATTTAATGAAGCTAAAAGTTTTTTTGCTGCAGGTTATGTGGTTATTGGTTCCAAGGGAAATGTGTTGTTTGCAGAAGCATCATTGATTGATAATATAGGTACTGTATATAGTGCTGAACTAAAGGCTCTGGAAATTGGTGTTATGAAGTGTATTCAGAATAGAATCAAGCTTGCTGGTGTTAGATTGGATTCTATGGATGTGATTAATACTTTAAAAAAGTGTGTTGAGGATGGATCAAAAGAAGGTAGAATTGCGTCTAAAGTCAAGCAAGCACTCCAACAAATCCTAGTGTGGGATTGTCAGTATGTTCCTCGATCTCTGAACTCTGTTGCACATGAGTTAGCCCAAGGAGTTTATCACACTTCATCGCCTCAAGACTGGTGTGAAGATGACTGTCCACAATATTACAAGGATCTGGTTTTATCAACTTTCCGTATGTAATTGTTGTATCCTTGTTATGTTGTCAAAAAAAAAAAAAAAAAAAAAAAAAATTGAATTTATATGTATATTTTTTACTATTGCTATGTGCATGTGTAATTAAGCTGTAATTTCAAAATATATGTTAATTAGCTAGTTGAGAATAGAGCTTGAGCCTATTTAGTAATGGTCCCATTAATTAATTACTCTTGAGGTACAATGATTGGCCTATTTAATATAGTTTAATTATACTTTAATTTAATGAACCATACTTTAAGCGGCAATTTTGATGTAGACTCTTACCTAGAGTTGTAAACGAATCGAAGCGAATACTGCAGTATTCAATTCGATTCGTGCAAATATTCGAATATTCGTATTCGTATTTGTTTAATTTTCGAATAATAAATTTGATTCGGTATTCGAATCGATTCGAGTATTCGATTCAATTTTTTTAATACATATTCTAAACATTATTTTCCAAGTATTCAATTTGAAATTGATTCGTATTCAATACTATTCGATTCGAAAATTTATGGAGAAATTTATTAAAATAATAATTAAAATAATATTATAGGACATGAGACAGATATACATTTAAAAATATATTTATGTATATATATTATAAACATAATCGAATACCTACGAATATTGAATTGAATATCATAATTTTGTATTTGTATTCATTTATTAATCGAATCAAAATAAATATTTGTATTCGAATTCGAATCATAAAATTTTGAATACGAATATCAAAATTCGAATACGAATACCGAATTGAGAAAAATTATTCGATTCGTTTACAACCCTCTCTTACCACGTAAAAGGCCTGAAATATGGTTCAATCATTTTGGAAACGAAATTATATATATATATATATATTTCTTCAGAATTAATGAATTATGCCTGAAAAAACATACTTCCTCCGTACCGTGACTATAATTTGCACACTTTTTTTATTGGAATCTCACAAATTTATTTGCACACTTTTAATATGTAAATACTCCATAAAATTAATAACCTCACAACATCATTTTATTTTCAAAATTGTAACTCATTTTTTCCATACATTTCACTTTATACCTCATCAAATCATCTAAAATACTCCTCATTTATCTTACATCATCAACTACTACATCTCTCTTTCTAAAGATACGTATCGGTCAAACTATGTGTTGGGAAATTAATTCCCCCAAGGGCAGACGAAAATAAACAAGAAATAAAATGAATAAATAACACAATCACCAACACAAGAATTTAACGTGGAAACTCTAAAATCGGAGAAAAACCACGACCCACCAAAGAGATCACTATATGATAAATTTTTACAATCACACAGAATTCCTCTCTTTTGACACTCAACCCTCCTACACTCTTTCAAGTCTACAATGACTCTCACATTTCTCACGAGACTCTATTACAAGAGAATATAAGAAAGGACTTTAAACTAGAATCAAATACAAGACTAAAGTGTATTGATTGGTGCACTTGTAACAAAGATTTAAGAACTAGCTCCTTATATAGAGTTAGGAAGTCCTCCCTTCTTTGCTTACATCTCCAGGCCCATTAGGATCAAACTTGTCCTACACTCCAAATCCATTAGAGCCAAACTTGCTCCACACTCCAGGCCCGTTAGAATCAAACTTGCCCTACACTCCAAGCCCGTTAGGATCAATTCAGACTCCTTTAAAAAATTCTTTTTATTTTAGCACAAGTCCAAAAAACTCCACCTTGATAAAATAAAAGAAAACTCCATTGTCTCCACCGACAAACATGATTCTTAAACGAAAGAACCAACATTCTCAACATAGAGAATACCTACTACACCATATGAGTAGAACACTTAGAATCACCCATTCTAAGAATTTCCTTCAGCACATGTCGAAAAACACCCACTGAAATTTATGGTGCAACTTCTAACTTTTGGCATTCCTAGAAGTCCTTCAGCCATCGACATCCACTACAAGAAAAATGGTTTTTAGACACAAAATCCTCTCACTATTGCTTCTTTGACTAAAGGTCTATAGTGACAGGAAATTGAGAATTAATGACAGGACCTATCACTAAAAGTCAATTCCTGTCATTAAAAGTTTTTAGTTAGAAAAGTTATAATGACAGGATTTCTGTCACTAAAAGTAATTTTTCTTGTAGTGGTCTTTCACCACACACCTTGCATCCTTGCCAAACCAATGCACATGTGGTCCAACTAACGTCATCACATCCTTTTTCATGACAGTTGGACATGCCATAAGGTTGTTCATTTCCTCAATCAGAGGAAATCATCTTCTATCAAAACGTTAGCAACTTGTTCAGAGTCATTTGTCGCCACCGCTTCACCTTGATTAACTTCACCTTGTGTACACCAGATTATATCAGCACATCCTTAACTTGCACTTACCACAAGTTAAAACTGATTCTTCCATCAAATTTCTCCATGTCATACTTCATTGCACTCAAAGTCTTTGACATACCATTTCTCCGCCCTTAAACAACCGTCTAAAAAGAGACCCCCGAACCTATCTAAAAAATCTTTTATGATGTGGAAGATCAGACTACGCTGCAACCACAGAGCATACTAAGAATAAATAGAGACTAAACCCGGGCTCTGATACCACTTGTTGGGAAATTAATTCCCCCAAGGGCAGACGAAAATAAACAAGAAATAAAATGAAGAAATAACACAATCACCAACACAAGAATTTTACGTGGAAACTCCAAAATCGGAGAAAAACCACGACCCACCAAAGAGATCACTATATGATAAATTTTTACAATCACACAGAATTCCACTCTTTTGACCTCAACCCTTCTACACTCTTTCAAGTCTACAATGATTCTCACATTTTTCACGAGACTCTATTACAAGAGAATATAAGAAAGGACTTTAAACTAGAATCAAATACAAGACTAAAGTGTATTGATTGGTGCACTTGTAACAAAGACCTAAGGACTCCTTATATAGAGTTATAAAGTCCTCCCTTCTTTGCTCACATCTCCAGGCCAATTAGGATCAAAATTGTCCTACACTCCAAGTCCATTAGAGCCAAACTTGCTCCACACTCTAGGTCTGTTAGGATCAAACTTGCCCTACACTTCAAGCCCGTTAAGATAAATTTAGACTCCTTTAAAAAACTCCTTTTATTTTAGCATGTTTAGGGATTTAATTATGTGGAAGTTGAAGAGACTCAAGTCTGCTCTGCGGGTTTGGAACAAGACGGTCTTTAGGAATGTGTTCACTCAGATTGAGACGACCACTCGACATCTTGCAGATATTCAACATCGTATCGAGTTGGAAGGGGACTCAGAGGCCAACTTTGCGGAGGAGATTCAGGCTCAGGTCGATCTGAACAGACTGCTCTCTGCCAGACAAGAATTCTACACTCAGAGGAACAGATTACAGTGGCTGACTGATGGGGATAGGAACACTCGCTTCTTCCATATCTCCCAACGTATTAAGAACTCCAGGGGTAGTATTGCTTCGATGGTTGTTGATGGGGATCTCACCACGGACTTGGATTCCATTAGTGCCCACGTGGTTGCCTACTACTCTCAATTGTTCGCTGATGATCCGTCTGCGTCATTTGATGCCTCTATTCTGGATAGTTTTGTGAACACTGTGGTGACCGCTGACCAGAACGAATTACTGTTGAGTGTTCCCTCGACTGAGAGATTCGGCGTGCAGTCTTTGGAATGGATGCTTTGAGCGCTCCGGGACCAGATGGTTTTGGGGGATCCTTCTTTCAAAGTTGCTGGGACATTGTGGATCATGATGTGATAGCTGCTGTCAAACATTATTTCACTAGCAGGCTTCTGCCACCTGGGCTGAACACGTGCTTCATGACATTGATTCCTAAGGTAGAGGGAGCCACTAGGGTAGAGGAGTTTAGACTGATTGTGATGGGTAATTTCATCTTCAAAGTCATGACCAGAGTTTTGTCGTCGAGACTGGGTACTTTCATCAACAGTTGTCTTTCTACTTATCAGTTTGGGTTTGTTCCGGGTAAGCGAATCCACACGTGTATTGCACTAGCCTCAGATGCCATTAATACCTTGGACTATCCGAGGATCCGTGGGTATATGGCGTTGAAGGTGGACATGGTTAAGGCATTCAACACGATCTCCTGGCAGTTTTTGGAGGCAGTTTTGGCTAGGATGGGGTTTAGAGCAAACTTCATTTCCATGGTCCGAGGAGTTTTGGACTCAGCTAGGATCTTGGTTCTCATTAATGGGGAGCCGAAATGTTACTTTTCTTGTACGAGGGGTGTTCGTCAGGGTGATCCTTTGTCTCCATTATTGTTTTGTATCGCGGAGGAGGCTCTTGGAAGATGGATTGATTGGGAGACAGACAGAGGTAGACTCCAGCCCATTCGTAATGTCCCCTGCTACCTCTTTTACGCGGATGACATCATAATATTCTTACGGGCCACAGAGGCTAACGTAAGGAACCTGCACTCCATCTTGCAAGGGTATGGGAGACTGTCGGGTCAGATCTACAGTCCTCCGAAGTCCAGGGTGTTCTTTGGGAGAGCTGTACCTCGGAGGCTGCGTCGTAGGACATTTAAAATTACTGGCATTGCTGAGGGTTCACTCCCCTTCACATACCTAGGGGTTCCAATCTTCCGCGGCAGTCCAAGGAAAGCGCATTTACAGCCCGTTGCAGATTCTGTTATAGCTAACTTTAGTAGGTGGAAGGGCAGCACTTTGTCCCTTGCCGGCCGTTGTTGCCTGATTAACTCAGTCATTACGGCCACTTTGGTACATTCGATGATGGTCTAAAAATGGCCTAGTTCTTTGTTACGACAAGTGGAGTCAGCTATGAGGAATTTCCTTTGGAAGAGAGATGTGAACTGCAAGAATGGAGCTTGTTCAATTTCTTGGCAGCGGGTCTGTGCCCCTTTGGGGGAAGGAGGTCATGGGGTTCGTTCTATCCGACTGGCGAATGCCTCATTTCTTTGTAAGCTGAGCTGGGATATTCTTCAAAACAAATCGCCAGATACGGAGCTCCTGCATCGAAGGCATTTTAATTCAGAGCACAGGCTGCGACCTTATGGTAGAGTCTCTTCTATTGGAACGAGCCTTCGTCCACATGTTACAAGACTTAGAGATGGCTCGAGGTGGCTGATTGGCAGAGAATCTCGTGTCAGCTTTTGGCATGACAATTGGCTCGGTTATACTATCTTTGAGAGGATGGGTCTGCCTGATTGGTTCGCTTCTACCCTCACTTCCACGGTTGGAGAAATCTTTTATGATGATTGTTGGCACTTCCCGAGGTGCTTTATCATGAGATTTACGGAGATTGTCAGGGACATCTTGCAGATCACGGTGCTTAGGGGACCTGACAAACGTATTTGGGAGGGCTCACTTTCAGGGGAACTCTCCTCCAGCATGACATATGATTTGCTCAGATCACCCCTACCCAGGCTTGGTTGGGCATCATGGATTTGGGGCACCTTCATGCCCATGTGTCGCTCCACTGCGATTTGGAGAGCGGTTTGGGGCAAGCTGCCCACAGCGGATTGACTCTTGTCTTTTGGGATTTAGGGTCCGTCGATTTGTGTGCTGTGCCGCGGGGATTCTGAATCGCTGGACCATCTACTTGCCCATTGTCCGTTCACATTGGAGATTCTGCGCAACTTGACTCACATGTTTGGGGTCACGATTCACACAGGGGTTAGCTTTCTTGACATCTTCCTTCAGGCCACTAGAGTTCGGTTGGGTCCACAGTCTCTGGAGTTGTGGAGGGCGGGCTTCATCACTGCTATTTGGGCCGTTTGGACTCTGCGGAACAGGGTGATATTCGATGGGGTTTCGCCCTCTACTAGGAGACGTATGGCTCAAATCATTTCAGGCATCAGGGAGGCCAACAACATAGCCATGGGATATTCGGACGGCACGGTTCGGGATCTACTGATTGCTAGGGCTCTTGGTGTTTCGAGTAGACATAGGCCAACGAGACACGGTTCATCTGTGATTTGGCTCCCGCCTTATCCGGGTTGGTACAAGGTTAACACAGACGGTAGTGCCTCTTCTTCCCCGGACAGTCTGCATGCGGGGGCGGTCTTCAGGACTTTCAGGGGATTTTTCGTGGCTGCGGTCGCCATTAAGGTGGGTTGGGCCCTCCCTCTTGAGGCTGAGTTGGCAACGGTACTTTTGGCCATCAAGTATCCACATGATCAAGGATGGCACTTCCTTTGGATTGAGTCGGACTCTACACTCACGATTGACACTTTTATGAGCACCAATCCCTCTATTCCTTGGCGTCTGCAAGGCCTTTGGAGCCAGATCCGCCCTCTTACACAGGACATGCACATCAGATACTCACACGTCTTCAGAGAGGCCAACCAAGCGGCGGATGCTGTGGCCAAGACGGGCCTTGATTGTGTCTGGAGAGGCAACCCCCCAGACTTTTTACTCTCATTTCTGCATAATGATTTATATACTGCTTTCTATAGACATTGACTTTTAGAGGAGTGTACCTTTTTCCTTGACTTGAGTTTTATCCCTAAGGAGGGTTTTCCCAAGCAAGGTTTTAATGGCACTCCGGCCTCTGGCTCGACCTGTGAACTTATGGTCCTAAGTTTTTCTTCTTTTATATAATCTACCTTTTATTGTCTTTTATTTTAGCATAAGTCCAACACTATGTAAGTTATTACGGGAGAGAGTTCAATATTAATTGCATACATGGGATATATTAAAACATTAGTGAAAAGCCTGAAATCTTCAAATTTAAAACATTAGAAAAGCATTGTGAATGAGAGAAATGTTGAAACAGTTTATATACACAATTTGACTTTTAACAATTTTATTCATAATTTTCTTTTCAAATATGATGGCATGAGGCATATGAGTACTGAGGAATTAAATTTGAATTTATTCATAATTTTTTACTTTTTTTTAATGTTCGCGCAATCTTTACTTTTTTTTTTTTTAATGGAAAGCATATGACTTGTTCATTTCAGGGCCGATTCTCATCTTCATCTGACCCATTTATCTCAATTTCCATGGATTTGGGCCTATACTTGGCTCAATCCAACATCTGAAATATCCATCACTAATATATCAACAATTGCCATCATAATAATTGATATAGGTAAATGAATAATATCCAAACCTCATCGGATAAAATTCATCCGAACGCTAAGTGTCATTTTTTCACAGGACGACACATTTTGTCCATATCAAAGGAGTATATAGCCTGGCCCAATAAAAAAAACATGTGTTTTCCACGAGTTATACCTATCAGGACCACTATACACATACACATAAATTGGATCCAAACTCCGCCTTCCACCATACAAATATTTCAAGATTAAACATCAATAAAATCAATAATGAATTATTTTGATGAAGTATAACTATATATACATATCTTCAAAAACTCTGCCTTCCACCACACAAATATTTGAAGATTAAACAGCAATATAATAATTAATAAATTAAAACAAAAAAAGACAATAGTGAAGAAGGCCACCCCTACACTAGCTCCATTCATAAAATATCAAGTATATTTTTAGAATATAGTATTAGTTTATTCCGTATATAAGTTGTTTACTGTTAAGATCTGTTAGAATATTTCAATAAGTATTTTTATAGGACTTGGCATCTATACAACTTACTTGATTTTGATTATTAATTTGTGTTATTAATTGTAAAAGTTTTTGAAAAACACACACATCCCCCCTCCCACCTACACATGTCACACTCTTTTTGGGACCAACAGAGTCGATCGGGTAATTTTGGCTTGAAATTCCAAAAAAAAAAAAAAGCTATAGGCCTAATTTTGTCAGCCCGTAAAGTTGCGGTCCTCTTTTAGCAAACCCTCCTAAGTTGTGGTCCTTAAAAAATAATTTTTCTGATAGGGATAGTAACGGGGCAGGTTTGGTACGGGTATACCCTGTCCCAAGACCCGCCCCGTTAGAAAATTCTCATAAGTGGACCCGTCCCGTCCCGTTTGAAGACCCGTCGGATTTTACCCTCCCCGTTTCGCATAATTTTTTAATTATTTTTAAATTAAATATAACGTATACATTATTTTTATTTTTATATTACATAGTTCAAATTAAATATATAATTGTTGAGTTGCACTCTTGTGTACTAGTTACATGTATGTAACTAGATTCATTTAAAATATAGATCTTATTTGAAGTCTTGTGTACTAGTTACATTCATGTAACTGGATTCATTTAAAATATAGATCTTATTTGAAGTTGATTAATATATATATTGTTCATTTAAAATATAGATCTTATTTGAAGTTGATTAATATATATATTGCAAAAACACAATATGTCTAATGTATGTAGCCTATTGTTTAGTCATGCTTGGTTTTAGTCAAATGGTGGGAGATCAATTCCCCCATATTTGCAATCACACCTCTTTTTATTTCTTTTTTATATATTTTTGTGATTTTTTATTTCTTTCTATGGAATTTTGTTATCCAAATTATACATATCTTTAAATGGTTTTTATTTTTTTATATCTAAATACTATAATTTTTTTTTTCATGTCCAAATAATATTTTTTAATTTTTTTAAAGTAATAAATTTTAATCTTACAATAAACATTTGAGTTCATTTTATCTCTTTCTTTTGGTTCTTTGCAATCCAATTAATATATTTTTTAAATTAAATATTTTATTTATTTTATGCCCAAATAATAATATTTTTTTTTGTTTTATGTCCAAATAATATTTTTTAATTTTTTGCTCACTCCTTGATCAACAAGTGCTTGATTTGACAAAACAAAGTTAGTAATATTAGATAAATTATCATAAAATATTCACTACAAGAAAACAGTGAAATTTCAGCGGCAAAATTCCAACGGAAAAATAAACCGTTGGAATTTTCAAAATTCCAACAATTTTTCCAACAACATAACTCGCCGTTGGAAAAATCCAACGGAGATTCCAACACCTTGTGGTAACTGTTGGAATTTACCGTTGGAAAATGCATTGAAATTATTTTAAAAATAAATCCAACAAACATTCCAATGGCACCCGACAGTTGGAATGATTATCATAAATTAAATTATATGTTTATATGTAATTCCAATAAAATTTCCAACGACATGAATATTGTTGGAATTTATTTTAATTATTCCAATGGAAATTCCATTGGCTCTAGATCGTTGGAATGATTTTCCTAAATAAAATTATATTTTATATCTAATTTCAACGGAATTTCCAATGAAAAAATTCAAACGAAAAAATAAATCGTTGTAATTTTTAAATTCCTACAATTTTTCCAACGACGGAAGCTTCCATTGGAAAAGTCCAACAGAGATTCCAACACCTAGTGAACATCGTTGAAATTTACTGTTGAAAAGGGCATTGATTTTTTTTTTTTTAAATCCAACAAAATTTCATTTCGGTTGATTTTTTTAAAATTATTTCATGAAAATACCATTGTGACTAGAATGTTGGAATAATTTACCTAAATAAAATTATATTTTTATATATAATTCTAACCGAATTTTCAATACTATGATGTTATTGTTGGATTTTTTTTCTTTAATTGTTTCAACTAAAATTCTATTGACACTCACCCGTTGTAATTCTTTGTTAAAATGGTTAGGGTTTTTTTTTCTTTGCCAGGAAGCTTCTACTTCTTGAAGCTTTCTTTCCCCTAAGAATTCCGAAAGAGAATTCTTTAGGTCATGATAGAGTTGACTTCCTGGGTATGGGATACGGGAGCACGAAGCATTTATAACATGTGATAACATTATATCATTAAAATTAGGCGGCACTTTCGAAAGTTCGTCAATTATACCCGCAATTTTCCTTTCTCGACCAATAATCAAGTCTTCAGTCAACTGGTGGAATACATCGCATCAACCTGGGAGCATTAGCCGATCTGGTACGTTTGGGTATTCTTCGGCAACGGGTACTCTTTGTCCATTCTATTTCATTGGTGAGGTAAGTCTCATGTGGTACCAACCACATCTTTCCTTTCCCAAGATGGGCTATAGATAAGCGTCTTTTTGAAGCCATCGACCCGGCTCGACCACCCGGGAACAAAACAAGGAAGGATCCATGTACCATTTCTGAAGTCTAAGCAAAGCCATTTACCGCGCCTTTCCAAGAAAGCAAACCAACCCCAATGAATGATAGGAAAAGAGCTCTATACCCAATTACTACTGCGTAGGGCAAGAACGAACGGGGTTGGATGCGCTTCTGTCTTCCCCTTTCTGGCATCTGGTGGAAATGTTATCTCGATCGATCCGTTCTCCAATAGAAGCGCCCTAAAGAGCCTTTAAGGTAGCAGCTGGTTTGATGCGAAATGAACCCCTTACTCTAAAGAAAGCTTGCTCTCATGCGGCTATTCCATCGAATATAGGCAAATGGGGATGGGGATCCATCTATGGCTTGCAATTTGTATAAGTCTCCTTAATTAATGGCAAGAAGGAAAGAAGCAGCAGCCCAACAATCAGAGTATCAGCTTAGGAAAGATCTTTGGGCTATCGGCTAGGAGTTCTCATCCGTATTAGACCATTAAATCCCTCATCCGTAAGAAAGATGATCTACTGGCTCACAATTTATTGAATGAAAGAACGAGGCCAGCGGGCGTACATTACCAGCATGCCCGCGTTAACCAGACTTTTCTATTGATTTTGAAATCGGCCTGTTCATCTTTGCATCCTTGCATTAATGGTCTGTCTCAAAACGGGATATGCAAGTGATTCCCTACTTCCTATGCCATCAGTTCTATTATTAGCCCATTAGCGATCGAACAACTGTTTAAGAGGTCTTGCCTGGTTCTCTTGTTCCTAGGCCAAAGCCTTTTGAGTCCTAAAAAGTATTGGAAGTCGATGTCTGTGCTGAAAAACTCATGTCTACGCCGCGCCCGCTCACGCTTCGCTGACCTATCGCGTGGTAAAAAGAATAAAGTACGAAAGAATAGTAAACCGAGCACACCGCAGCCTGGCTGAACGTGAATTTCTGGCTGGTTGATAAAACCATCAAATGTCTCTATTGGATGAAACAACAAACCTTCAACTGGAAGGCTACTTTCAGTACCAGGGAGAAAACCGTACCATATAGTACACTCGTGCAAGTAAGAATTCGGCGTTGTATGACGCGACGAAAGTCGAGCTTTTTTTGACTCTGTCATTCATAAGAAGTCACCTTTCGGGTCTCCCTTTTGAGGCATACGAACCACTTTGCCTTAGACTCTATTGGAAGAAAGAGGGAGGCGGAATGCAAGCCATGGACACTCTTTTCATCCGCCGAAGATCAGCAGGAGTCAGACACTGCATGGCTCATCCATCAGGTAAAGAAATGCCAACAATTAAGACGTGATTTGAGAGTATTATTGCTGATCATTTTTACACCCCTTCTTTTGTTAAAGATGGTGCAATGCTTGTGTCATTTTTACAGGTGTCTTTTGTCGTGGTTAATTCATTAGAGGATGCTTGTCCCACACCACGCCTTTATTTGGTGTTCGTGTCTTCGAAGGAGCAATATGCAAACTATATGGGGAACGATGTGCCAATACACAAACTACATATATTTTTTTAAGGGGACACAAACTAAGGATGTTGTGGCGGATCGATCCCTACGCGCTCTTCAGGTTTTCCATTCGATAGCGAATCTTTCCTACATCGGGAGAGATGATGGAGATCAATTGACAACAATTAAGACGTGATTTGAGAGTATTATTGCTGCTAAGGGAGACTGTGAAAAGTTCACTGATTGCTGCTTCTGATCTATTCAAAGCCAACTTGGATGATGTGATAAAAACTGTGAAGAACCAAGTTGATGAAGCTATCAAAAAGCAAGTAAATGAAACTGTAAGCTCCAATGTTCAATTGGTACATTTAACTTTTTTGGGACCATTTCAAAACAAATTAGAAATAAATAGGACTAAATTGATATATTTAACTTTTTTGGGACCATTTCAGAAAAGGTTAAAAGTTATGGGACTAAATTGACTAATATCCCTAAAAACTTCGTGAAATACTATATAGATTATTGTCATGACATAATAAAATCTTTAAATCATGATGATTTGTTATTCTAGACACACTTACATATAGTAATTGATTATGACTAATTGATTATGACTAAATACAAACTTCTGTAAAAAAATCACCTACATGAGAAAATGATTGTGCATTACTTTTATTAATAGGATCATATGGTACAATCAACGAAAATTTTCTACGTTGAAATTTGAAAGACAATATAGAACCAGAAGGAGTCAATGTAAGTCTTGGTATCAATGTTAATTGTCCAGCACTAACATTAGCTTTAAGAACATTATCACTCAACCTGGTTATAATCAACCTACACATAAAAAATTTAAATGCTAGAAAAAATTAAAAAATAAGGAAAAATATTTTTGAAAAAATGACATAAACCTTGTCCATTGCACAAGCCCGTTGAGTGATCTATATTTCTCAACAATATAAAATAAATGTATGTCGTTACAGAGCTCAAATAAGTACGTGATTTATTTTCATTTCAATAAATCATGTGCTCATTTATTAATCTAACAACATTTAACGTAGATGCAAGAATAACTCTATTATACAAATAATCATGATCATTCATTATTTTCTTTAAATTAGGATAATTGTTGTTAATAACTGTAGCAATCGGATCATCACCACGCTACAACAAAATATTCTTAGAAATTTGTACATCACACTCATACTTAATTTCTGTTCATATATTCCAATTTTCTGTTCATATACTACCATCACCAATAGATTTTATCCGTTCAGAATAATTTATAAGTTCATGTACAGCTTCATCATGACTCATATTTTGCAACCTTATATTCCTAGTAAGTTTCATGAGAATACAATTATTCAAAAAATTAGATGAATTGATTATTGTATGAACGGTATCCTGCCTCGTTCCTTTTGAAATAATGGATAATATTTGACGAAAATCACATCCAAACACAATGCATGGTCTTACCACCAGAAGGCAATTCAGATGACAATGAATCTGTGAGTTGCATTATATTCTTTAAGGTGGTATCGAGAGCCGCAATATAATATATGTTCACCATTAGAACGTCATCCAATATTATAAGATCACATTTAATCAAGAGTTCAGCAAGAGTACTTCTCTGGTGAATATTGCATGTAAAATTTTCGGTATCATTAATTGGAATGACAAATCTGTAATGACTTCAACCACTACTACAAAATTGAGCTTGAAGAGCTTTGAAAAAGGGCCTTGGAGAGCCTTTAAAACCGCTCTCCAAGCGACAGCTCTCCAAGCTAAGAGAGCGGTTACAAACCGCTCTGTAAGTAAGTGGACTTGGAAAGCGGTTCGAAACCGCTCTGCAAGTGAGGCCCTTGGAGAGCGGTTATGAACCGCTCTCTAAGTATAAGAGCTTGGAGAGCGGTTCAAAACCGCTCTCTATATTAATTTTTTTTTTTATTAATTTCACTTGGAGAGCGGTTCAAAACCGCTCTCCAAGTCATATATATTTTTTTCGATTTTACTTGGAAAGCGGTTTTAAACCGCTTTCTAAGTATTTTTTTTTTGTATTATTTTTTTAATAATTATTTTATATTTTAAAAATCCTATTTATATTATTTTTTTAATAATTATTTTATATTTTAAAAATCCTATTTATACAAAATCAAAACTTAATTAAATTCAAATAAATAAACGTACAAAAACATATATAAACCAAAAAGATGAAATATCATCACATCACAAATATATAAGTTAATACGTTACATTCTACCAAAAATTATACTAATTTAATTATATGTTTACAAAAATCGATTGTAAAGGTACCCTGTCCAATCTTTTTTCCATTTGTCCATTCTTTTGTCGTTGTAAGTTTTGAGCGGACGGTTATAGATAAACTGCAAACAACGATCAATCAATATAGTTAGATATATAGTATATGAATTTTTATTCAATGAAAAATAATTTAAATAAATCGATAAATTGACTTACCGTGTTAGGAATCGTCGTTTGATAAGTCTTGATTATATCCTCAATATAACAACATACAAAATGTCCACAATGATAACTATCACGTTGGCTCGGAACCTGTTATATATAATTAGCAATTATAAGTATGCATTAATAGTACTATTATGATTATTTTCTATTAATTTGATAACTTACTAAATTAAATTACCTTAACATCTATCCAGCTCACTCTATTGAAAGTAGATCTTGAGACTAGATTGTGAAGGCGACTTCGATACATCGTCATCACACTATTATTATTATAATAAGAAGAAAAAAATAGATTAAATATGTATAATTTAAAAAGTAATTAAAACAAATCATTATATTATAATATTAAAAATGAACTTACGCTTCCATGTATGACATGAGATCGGGACGATTTGCAACCACCCCATCCAAAGCTGGGTCCATAAAAAAGACACTTAATGTCTTCATATTTATGGCAACCAACACCCAATGGCTCCTATATTATATTAAGAATATATATTTAAATTAGCTGCAAATATGCAAATAACATATTATGCATACAAATTTTAACGAAATGTTTATTGTACTCACCCCACATTTGTTGGCCAAAAAATGAGATGTTCTCTCCCAGTATGACTCAGCATATGTTCGACTATCCCCTCCATGCCCTCTGCCCTATCACTACTCAATATGCAAGACACTTGGGGGGAGATGAAGGAATACAATCCACATGCTCGGTTATCTCTAGAGAGATATACCTCACCCAAATATCTTTAACCAACATATATACGCTAATTAAAATTTAAAAAGAAAATTAAACTGTATAGAAAGTAAATACTGATAATTAATAAACACATACTTGAGGTAGAAGGCTATGGTGGTTGCACTCAACCACTGGTCGTTCAAGACTTCAAGGACATTTTCCGCACCGATGAATTCCTCAAAAAAATGCTTGTGAAAGTAAGAAGTCATCGGAACTGTGATGGTATCGAAAGCACCGGACTGCACCTTCGTGTTCACCATATTCTGTACGGCGGGGCCGTGATCTAAGTGTCCAGGCAATGGATAACCAAGTACGCGTGCCCGAATACCCACGTCCCTCGTTCTCTCCATCCGACTATCTACGACATCTCTTGATTTCTGTTTAGGCTTTTGTCGTGGAGATAGTGTCTACAATCAATTTGCAACATTATTTAGAACGACATATAAGATAATAAATTTTAATAACATAAATTTTACCTTCGCGGTGTGCGAGACCAAGTGTCTCGGCCATTCGATGAAGTGTCCGATCGCTGTTCCGACTGTGACAGCATCATCTACTGGTTTCGGCAAGGGTGAATCTAATTCTTCGTCTATGGGTACTTCTAGTGTGACCCTCACGAAACCAGGAGTGAGTGGACAACCACGAATCATTTGATGGGAGTTGTTGTGCAACGATCCCGTGGCCACCAACCGAAGAGGATCCTCCAAATAAAGGTAGCAAAAGGTCGGTGGCTGTTGGAATAAGATATTAGTTAGAAAATTTTAATACACTACTCTTTAATTAAAACAAAGGCGAGACATGCACATTTTGATACCTGAGAGATGTTTTGAAGTGCCTCAATAAAGTCGTCTCCACCATCAGCCGAAAACCTAGCATCAACGACACTATTCTCACAGCTTGCTCCACTCGACGACAATCCGTGACTAGATTTTTTCTCGGACCTTATAGTCTCCATTTCTCTAGTCAACTTGGCAACCTGTTCTGAAAGAATACCCACCATATTCATGGCTTGAAGGGCAGGTGCCATAGCTAACGAGGTCTTCGTCACGCCATATCCCAAGCTCCGAAAGCGGCCGGGATGCTCCTGACGACCTACAACCCGTCCATACAAATCATCAGTGCCGATAGCGCGGATGTCGTCGGGTGTCATGGTCTGAGATATGCGCTCCTAAATAAAAAAAAAACATCATTTAATTATTTGTTTAGAAATAATAGTTTGTAATTGAAAGATAAATTAATGGATAGATTACCGCTTCTTCGATGATCCGCTGTGCATTGGAATCGGGAATACGCCCATCTCGAGTCTTTCTTGTAGCCTGAAATAACTCGAAACGGGTAACAAGAGGCGCATTCTCTCCCGATTTCCTTCTTTCTTCCTTCTACAATAGTGATGAAAGTGTCACTTTATTAGATATATTAAAAGTGAACATATAAAAAACAATTAAAAGTTAGAATTCTGATCTCACAATATTTTCGCTTATGCGTGCATATCCTTTGTTCGATCCACGATATGGAGCCTCCATCTTCTTGGCTTGTTCGCGATTTTGATGACTTTGCCTCTACAGTTGTATTATAAATACGATAAACACTGAAAAGCATAGGACATAAGGAATTGAGGAAAATGACATTGATCAATTTTACCTGAAAATCTTCATCCATAGCTCTACGAATAAAGTCCTCCCAATACGGGGCCACCATAGGGTTATTCTCATACTGCTCAGGCGGAGTAGCCGAGTAAAGTCCGGTTTCCGGATCTAGTGCGTTATTTCTCAACCAAGCCCGAAAATTCTTGGCCAGTACTCCAGCTTGCGACAGTACAGACTTCTTGTGCGAATGTTCAAGACCGACGAATGTAGTCTATACGCATATAACATGACAATTTAGTAAATTTAGTAATTATACAACAACTTTCAATAAGCATATAATTAACATACCGTCAGTTCGTCCCATAATCTGTCCTTTAAAGGAGCCATTTGGTTGCTGCGCCAGTCCTTGGATGGCAGCACGATAGGGATCACACTCCTGACTGTAGCTCCAAGGAAGAAGGAGAACTTCTCACTCTCTTTTCCTATGGGCTGTCCATACTCATTGAACGTCACCTGCAATAACATAGTATTTAATTAGGTTCAACGATCAAATAATGTAATTACAATTTCAACTGTTCAATTGTAATAAAATTACCTTAGGCATTTTCCCATGGCTACGAGCCCTCTTAATAGCAGACATCGTCACTATGCCTCTGGCGCGCTTCTCCCCAGAGCTGCTACTGGTGGGAGCATCAGTGAGACCCTCTCTCAAATCATCATCTTCATCAGAATCTCCAGGATGTTCAAAAAAAGACATGATCCTGTAAAGTAGAAGAAACAACATTTAATAAACAAAAAACAAACAATAATCAATAAAGCAAAAGAAATAACATTCAATAAAGCAGAAGAAACAACATTCAATAAAGCAGGAGAAACAACATTCAATAAATTCGTACATTTCTTTTTAGCACTTATTTTTCTTTTTCTTTTTTTGGTTGACTTTTCTCGTTCATGACCATGAATGTTAACAAGATCCGGATTGCAATATTCATCCTCATCTCTAATTATTCTCTGGTACGGGCGTAGATTTGCAGGATCATCGAAAGAGAGTACAGGATGAGTGAAGTTCTGAAAAGGATCATCTTCATCGACGTGGTCGCTATTCTGGTAACTATTGTTCAATTTGTTTGACATAACCACAATGGACCATTTCTTATTAATTGGGTCGGGGACATAGAAAATTTGTTGAGCTTGACTGGCCATTATGTAAGGGTCATCTCTGTATCCCACATTCTTCAAATCAACGCGTACGATCCCAGAACTTTCAACTTGGACCCCGTTAGGGATCCTCACCCAACTACACTCGAAGATTGGTTGGCGGTGAACAACATATTCGAGTTCCAAAATGTTGACAATCTGTCCAAAGTAAGTAGTCGATTGATCCCCTGCAGTTGCAGTAATGGACACCCCACTATTCTGCATTGTACTTGTGGCATCATGATCTCTGGTATAAAATGTGTATCCATTAATAAGATAACACTTGTATGAATACACATGTCTATCAGGCATTCTGGATAACCACTTAACTCTTTCTGTCACTGAATCTTTATCCTGTGACAACATACTTCGTACATGACCGTTGAACCAGTCAACAAACGTTCGGTTGTGCTCAATTTCAATCCATGATCTATCTCTGGTGGGAAACGTCTCAGCAAGTGCTTGCATGTGCAAGTCAATAAAAGGAAGCACGTCGACCGTGTTATGAAGTACGCACAAGTGCATTCGTGTTAGTTCCTCCATACTAACACTTACATGTCGACCACCAGTAATGCCTTCACCATCCATTCTATTGGTGTGCCGGGTAATTGGAAGTCCAATTGCATCGACATTCGGAATAAATTCAGACCAGTACTCAACTGCTTCTTCTACTAAATAGCGTTCTGCAATGCATCCCTCCGGACTGGACATATTCATCACATATCATTTGAGCACTTGCATATATCTCTCTACACCATACATCCATCGCATACGAGCAGGACCACACATCCTTGTCTCGTGTACCAAATGAACGGTTAGATGAACCATTATATCAAAAAATGATGGAGGAAAATACATCTCAAGCTCACAAAGCGTCCCCACAATCTGTCTCTGAAAACCAACCAATTTTCTAGGATCTATGACCTTGCTACTCATTGCCTTGAAGAACCAACATAACTTTGTTATGGTTATGCGCACATTTTCAGGCAAGATAGAACGTATTGCAATTGGCAAGAAAGTCTCCATGATGACATGATAGTCATGCGATTTCAGATTCATCAGTCTCATCCCATCATCTGATACAAGTCTCTGTATGTTGGACGAATAACCCTCCGGTACTTTCACATCCTTCAGTGTCTGTAGTAACTCTTTTCTCTCATTGTTGGACAAGGTGTGTGCAGCAGGAGGTAAGAACGGTTTGCCCTTTTCTCTAGGCACAGGTGTTAGTTCTGATCTTATTCCCATATCAATCATATCCATTCTTGCATTGTAACCATCCTTGGACTTCTTATCAGCTAGCAGAGTATTGAGCAAGCTGGCACAAACGTTCTTCTCAACGTGCATTAGATCAATGAAGTGTCTAACATACAGCTCTTTCCAATAGGGCAATTCAAAGAAAATTATTTCCCTCTTGAAACCACTAGTGGGGACACTTTTTTTGAAGCTCTTTCCGTATTGTGTTTTGATATTCTTCATCTCATCCAATACATCCGAACCTGACAATAAACGTGGTGCTATATCTGTCTCGATTGTGCCATCGAATGCATCAGCCATTCTTCTGTACTTGTGCGTTGGTTCCAACCACCTCCTATGTCCCATATAAACGGTCTTCCTAGAATGACTCAATCGAATGTGATGTGTCTTCTTGGTACAACAAGGACATGCATCGGCCCCCTTCACACTATATCCAGATAGATTCCCGTAAGCAGGAAAGTCATTGATAGTTCCAAACAACATTGCCTTCAACTTGAAATTCTCCTTTCTACAAGCATCATACACATCGACACCCTCATCCCACAGGAGCTTCAAGTCTTCTATCAAAGGAGCCAGATATACATCTATGTCGTTACCAGGTTGTTTGGGTCCCGATATCAACATAGACAACATCATGTAAGTGCGCTTCATGCACAACTCGGGTGAAAGGTTATAAACTAACAGAATCACTGGCCATGTACTGTGGTTGGTACTTTGAATACCGAACGGATTCATTCCGTCAGTTGAGAGTGCAAGACGCAAGTGTCGTGGCTCGTTGCCAAATTCTGGATACTTGAAATCGAATGTCTTCCACTGGGATGAATCAGCAGGGTGTCTTAGCATTCCATCTTTGATCCTATCATCATGATGCCAAGTTAAATTTCTAGCATCCACAGCGCTACTATACATTCTCCTGAATCTTGGTATTATTGGAAAGTACCACATCACCTTCGCGGGAGATTTGTTTTTCTTATATCGCTTCTTCCCACACTTGGGACATTTATCGAGATCTGCATACTCCTTCCGAAATAAGATACAATCATCCGGACAAGCATGAATTTTCTGATGTGTTAACCCGATGGACTTGAGCATTTGTTTAGCTTCATATGTTCTCTTAGGCAGTACATTTTCATCAGGCAATAGACCACTAATTACTTCCAGCATACTTGTGAAGCACGCATCAGATAACTCGTGAGTTGCTTTTAAGTTCAACAATATCAACACAGCTGACAGTTTTGTTGCCTTCGTACACCCGGGCCAAAGGGGTAATTCAGATGAATCCCTTAACTGCTCTGACATGTACGGGTGATCTGGCAGATCATCGTCATCCCCACTCGATGTATCAACAGTAGGTACATCATCCACTGTATTTTCAAACCTAAAGTCAGTTTTTAGGTTTCTTGAGCTACACCCATCTCTTGTCTCACCATGAAATGTCCAAACGGTATATGCTTTATCAATACCGTTAATCATCAAGTGGGTGAACAAATTTTTTCGACCTCTAACAGTTTTTCCATTCATACATTTCCAACAAGGACATGGAATGTAATGATCGTCGGAGCAGTGTCTAATTGCATGATTACAAAACTCTTCCACCCCATTCCTATACTCCTCTGATAATCGATCAGCTCGAACCCACTTTCGATCCATATAGAACTATAGATGCCTATAGTAAAGACAATATAAGTGTTTCTAAAGACAATTAATGTATCCTAATGTATTCGTGAATGTATTTAGTTGGTTACTGGAGTATTAAATACTCGAAATCATTTCAATTATTCAATTTCATTTTCTAAATGTTTCGCCTTTAATTTCTAGTTGAAGGATTATCTTCTGTAAATAAGTCTATGGGCAATTAATAAGTCTATATACATAATACCTTTTTTTTCAAATAAATTTTAAAACTTGAAAAGGAGATAAATAATTGTCATAAAAGATGCCAAAATCTCTAACATAATGGGTAGTTTTTAAAAAAAATTAAGTTCGTCGTCATCCAAAAAATCTCACTTTGATGAGTTTGTAATTTTTATATAATTAATATTTTAAGAGACAATTAATAATTTTTGTAGTAAGATTTTAAAAGTATATAATCAATCATGTTGTTTTTCATTTTAACCAAAAGAAGATTTAGCTCTAGTAAAGAATTCTCAAAATTCTCAAGATTAAGAAAACTAAACTAAACGTACTTATTTAATTTTTAAAATATATAATGATTCTCATCTTTATAAACTAATGTACAGTATATATGTTTGAGTATATATGTTTGACAGATACCACGGAAATAAATTAAATATATTCACCTCACCCTCAATTCAATTTCAAAAACAAGGAAAAGGAGAGGGATTGAAGCTAGGTATTACAAATCACTAGAAAACTGCCACATTATTCAAATTCAAAAAATATTAAAGAAGGGCTATAACAACAGTATTGAGTGCTAAAATCATTACAAACAGTTGCAAAAACATGATCTATTGACTTATTTCCACTGTCTGATTCATCTAAAAGCCTACCATTCAAATTCCACAGCAACAAAACCAATACACAGTAAATCAAAACGGCAGTAAATCTGAACAAAGATTCAAAACGGCAAAGAAAGCAAGAAAACTCCTAAAACAGTAAATCAACACCCCTTTTACTGATTCAACAACAAAAAACCTCAGTAGATACAACAATTCAGATCTGAAAAACTTACAAGAATCAACAAATTAAGCTGCAGCCTTTTTCTGTCTGATGCTTCAAATCCAGAAACCCCGTTTGTTCAAATAAAAATCCCTATGAAATTGTCAAAGAAGGGAAGGGCTTTAAAAACTCATGCTTAAAATAACCACAAACAGCAACAACAGCGTCATGCACTCATGCTTTCACATAAGCAATTCCACAAACACTTGGAAGTATATTCAAGTCAGGAAACGAAGGGTTGGTCCTTCAACCGATTTCCAGAATAGCGAGCTTGATTCATAAAAGTAACCAAACTCAAAAAATGCAAAATCAAACATCTATCTATTAATAATTTATGACAACAAGTAGCTCGTAATAACGCAATGCTCAAATTTATTGAAAACATCATCATTTCAGTTCAGCAAGCTCTTTAAGTGGCAAAACCAAAAACTCCTAATTTGGAAATGATGTTCGTACAGTATATAACCAAACACATTCGAAAAAGAGAGAGGGACCCGTGTTCTTGAAAAGGGAGAAAAGGGGGCAATATATGTGTGTACGTACCTGTACCTACAGCGGCGACGGAGAGGGAGGCGATGCGACGGCGACGGCTGGAGAGCAAGTCGACGGCGACGAGGAGTACGGCACGGCGACGGCAACGGAGAGGGAGGCGATGCGACGGCTGGAGAGAAAGTCGACGGCGACGGCACGAGGAGGGAGATGGAGGGAGTAAGGCGACGGCGCGAGAAGAGAGAGTGAGGGAGGCGACGGTGACGGCGACGCCGCGAGGAAGGAAGCGACGGTAACTGCGACGCCGCGAGGAAGGAGGCGACGGTGACGGCGACGCCGCGAGGAAGGAGGCGACGGCGACTGTTAATTTGGGGGAGAAATTAGGTTGCAAACGCGTTTTGAGTGTTGGAGCCTTGGAGGAGGAGAATGAATGTTGGAGGAGAAGAATGAGTAGAAAACGCGTCGAATTAATTGAATTTGGGGGATTTAGGGTTAAGACCAGAATTTGGGCTTGGAGAGCGGTTATGAACCGCTCTCCAAGTGTATACTTGGAGAGCGGTTCTAAACCGCTCTGTAATGTGTCTTGCAAAGCGGTTCTCAACCGCTGTCCAAGAGTTTCTCTTGGAGAGCGGTTTGGAACCGCTCTCTAAGTTAATTTTTATTTTTTTTAATAAAACCGCTCTCCAAGTGTTCACTTGGAGAGCTGATTGAAAAAAGAGTTCTCCAAGTGGAGCTCTCCAAGTGAAAATGTGTAGTAGTGAACTCTGATATATTGTATGCAAACTCATTCATAATCAATTTATTTTTAAATTAAAAGTTTGAATCGTAATTTGCAATCAACATGCCTTCAAAACCTTGCAAAGACTTACCAAGAGCATATATTAACATACTATGAATTTCTATCAAATAACATCTCTTGATTTGACAAATTTATGCAAAATAGTTCATAATTAAATCGTCTATACTTAATATGATAAATAAGCATGTAACAAATCATATTATTATTTATCAAAATATCATTTAAAGATTTATATTGAGTTCAATAAAGATAGTTTCACATATTAAAACATTACGAAGAAATAATTCATTATAAATATAACTCAATTATGAATAATACACATCATTATTAGAGGCGGATCCATGTATAAATTTGGGGGTACGGTTTGAAAATTTTATGTTTTTTTCTTAGGTAAGAAAAAAAATAAAATATACTCTGTAATAATATTGTAAAAAAAAAAATCGACAACTAAAACTGTACCCCCTTTCCCACACTTAATTTTTTTCGTACCCCAAATTTTAAATGTTGGATATGTCACTAATCATTATGATTGATTTTATAAATTAACTTTTATGTGTTACTTATTTAGATAATTAGTAAATACTAAAATATTTTTTTTGTCCCAGTAAAAACTACCTAACTTTATTTTTTCATTCGTCCAAAAGAAAATTACTTATTCCCTTTTTGACAAACACCCTCTCTCACATTTCATTATATTCTCCCCCTTCCCCCATCACATCGATTTACTTATGATATCATATTTCTTAATCTTTGTACCCAAAAATCATTCTAAAAATACGAAACTAATCTTAATTATTTAATAATAAAAAATAACTTTTACTCTCTTCGTTCCAATTTAGATTCATCATTTGTAAAATATGGATGTCCTAAGTTAAATTTATTATTTTCTTATTTGACAATAAAACAATTTTAAACCACACCCTTCAAACGTCTCAAAATTACATCACATGACATTATTTTATTATTCACAATATTTTATTATTTACTTTACCACTCAAAAGACTTTCATACCCTCTACGTTATCTCCTTTAATACTAATAAATAACTTCCACAATATTAAACTACGTGTAAACAGTAAATGTTGAATCAAAATAGAGACGGAGGGAGTATCTTTTATTTAACTACATTTTTTGATAATGTTGATGAAATTAAAAAAAAAAAATTATTCAATTTTTTTATTCTCCATATCAAATTTATAAGTAAATTTTCAAAAAGTATTAATTTGCAATCATAAATGTTGGGTATATTAAGGTTAATGTTAATACTACTTTTTTCGACACTTCACAACTTATGGGGTTTGGTATGATAGTCCACGATGAGGACGACTCTTTCCTTATGTGTCGTACCTTATAGAAACCGGAAAACTACATAGTACATGAAGGTGAAGTTATGGGGGATCATGAGGCGTTTTCGTGGATAAAGAAATTGGGAATCGAGAAGGTTAAGATTGAAGTTGATTCACAAATCTTGGTGTATGCATGGAAGAGTAATACTGAGGCCAATATCTCTCCGTTAGGGAGCATTATCGAGAGTTGTAACGCTTTGACTTGAGATTTACAACATGTGGATGTTAGTTGGATTAATCGTGAAGCGAATAATTTAGCACACACTTTGGCTAAAGCTGAGTTGTTAGGTCTTTTCTTAGTCCTTCATGTTGGGTCGAGACTCCATCCATTGTGGTAGGCCTTCCCCGTGTCGCTTGCTCGTGCTATTAATAAATTGACGTTTCTCTGTCATAAAAAAAAAACTTTTGTATACCTAAAAAGACTGATTTTTTAAGAGAAATATTAAATCATGTAAAATAATATAGTGGATCAAAGTTATCTATAAATAACAATTAAATTAAAATAATTAACTGACCAACTAATTTAAGTTGACTTGCATATTAATGTAATTGATCAATTATAACTTACAATATTATAGACATTAATGTTATAAATTTATTAATGTTGTTATATTAAAAAAATTAACAAATCAATATCTAATCTATTTTTTTTAACATATATACTTGAAAAATGCATAATTATTCTTCGATCTATTGTAAAAAAATATCATTAGACATATATCTCCAACACTTATTTCAAACTCTATAAAGTCGATCCAACAAATTTGATGTTAGATGTGTAACAAATAATGACCCTCTTCGAAGATGTTGAAGTCCAACGGGTAACCTCCTCCATACCATCAACATATTCTCTATCATCATCCAAAACACTCTTAGAAAAGCAAGTTTCCTGAAATGTTGGATGAATTAATCAATTGAAATTCTTACATCATCATAACATGTAGGTCCACCAACTACTTTCAAGAGTATCCTCAAGTAATGTGTCTCACCCGAATCAGGAAGAACGTAAAATATATGTTAGGTTGAAAAAACTCAATTCCTTTCAACCCACTCTGCTGGTTTTCGACTTCCATACGAAAAATTGTGGTATTTCGACATAGGTCAATTTTTTTGCTTTAGAAGATTTTTATTGAGTTCAAACAAAGGTAAAAATATATTTTTCTTTACAAATGGTCTTTTCTAGGGATGACAATGGGTCAGGTCTAAATCTGGATTCGGTACAAAATCGGCCCACACGAGACGGGTATATCTGGTCAAACGGGTCCCAGATCGGGTATGGACCCAGTGGAACAAAACCCCTCAAGTTTGAAAAAGTAGTGGTATTGCATAAATTTGACCCGTAGAAGTATATATATATATATATATATATATTATTACTTTTTTCCGAACTAAGGTATATAATTAAATTAGAATGTGAATGGATACATATAATTTTTATTTTTCAAAAATTGATGAGAAATTATATATATACCTTACAACAATTTTTGTTAGTGATTTGGTTAAAATTTTTAAATTACAACTTTTGATAATTAGAAAATTAATTTATAATGAGCTCGAAATAAATTATTATGTGATTAATTAGTTAGTTAATGTACGTAGTAATTAATTTTTATGAAAATAGGAAAAAAATGATGGATTTGGGTGAATTTATTCGTCGGGTTCGTAGGGTGCATGGGACGGGTCTAGGCAGGTTTTGAGGCGGGGTGGGCGGGTCCTGCGACAAACCAAACCCTTTTCAAACCCGTCTCGTTGTCATCCCTAGTCTTACCAAAACAGATTACCAACTTGCACCATCATTAAATATAACATTCAACTTAACGTAAAGATAAAAATAAAATCGTCCAACTGAAAATTTATGTAATTTATCTCAAAAGTAAAAAATTCTCCAACCAACTTCACATGAAGAAAGGTATATATTACAATCATAGATATTTTTGCATTTTAATTATTATTTATGGTATATTCATTTTATAATATCGCTAATTAACTTTTATATATATATATATATTATTTATTATCATAATTATACCATTAATAATTATTAACTTAATTTAAATATGTATATACTTTATACTTTATATGATAAATAATCATATTTATCCTATATAACATTTAAATGGTTACATTGACTTAAAAAATAAAATTCGGTATATATATTAACTTTAAATGTTATTTATTTAGATAATTAATAAATATCAATATTTGTTTTATCTTTTTCGATATAAACATAACTCAACCATGCATGAGTATGGACAAAAAATAATACTACAATGATTATTTACAAAAAGATTACATCTTACCTTGATTCAATAAATTATATATATATATATATATATTTTTTTTTAGAAAAGTAAGAATTGTCTATCTATATATATAGATAATTTATAAGCCTTTTAATAGTAAATAATTGGGAGATAAAATTAAATCTTTAATTTATTTATTTTAAAAATCACAAAAAGAAATTAAAATACAAATTATTAAATTCAAAAGTTATCAAAACGAAATATTAAAATAGTTTATAGATTAATAAAATTAACTGATATAATCTATAAGTTATTAATAGTAAGATAACTATGTTTTATTGACTCATTCAAATAAATTTTAAACTTACTTTATAATTCTTCCCTCACACAAATTGGACAAAATGGATGAATATTTAAATTTGAAAAAAATATTGGAAAAACAATGACATACACATAGAGCTAGGCTGCATTATAAATCGGGGAAAAAAAATGGATTCAACTTTTAAAAATAGGTACAATCCAATCATAATATAATAACAAAATAAAATCACTATGTATTACAATGGGTGAGATCAAAACATAGATATTAAGATCAAATCTGAAAAACATTAAATCTCTTAAAAAAAAAATCTTTAACAATACAAACTAATCTAAATGAACAATAGATATATTCAATAAAGATACGAAAGATCCATGAACGAGAAAATTTCATTTTACGTCCTGTAACTTAGGCCTAATCCGGTTTATATCCTTTAAATTTTCACTTTTTCAATTTACGTCCTAGGGTGTCCAATTTATGTCCTTTTAGGTCCAATTTATGTCATTTTCGCCGGAAAATTGGAATTCCGGTCAAATAGTCCAATTTATGTCCTTTAAGTTTGAAAATTAGAAATTAATAATTAAAAATTCTGAAAAATATTAAAAATATCATTAAAATTTATAAACGGTGTAAAATAAAAATAAAAAATTCTTAAAAAAAATTAAAAAATCTACAATTCTAAAAATTTAAAAAATTTGTAAACTAAAAATAAAAAATTTCTAAAAATCTCATAAAAACATAAAATTCTAAATAAAAAAATCTATAAATTAAAATTTTAAAATAAAATTAAAAATTATACAATTCTAAAAACTTCATTAAAATGAATTTGACACGGTTCTACAATAAATCAAGGCGTGGAATCCAAAAAAAATTAGGAGTTCGAGAAAAACTTTAATGGCGTATGAGTTCGAATCAAGTCTGATTATTATTATTGGATTTTTAGAATTTTTAATATTTAATCTACACATTTTTTAAAAATTAAAGAGATTTTTAGAATTTATAATGAAATTTTTAGAATTTTTAATAAGATTTTTGAATTTTTAATTTTAAGTTAAACATTTTTTTTTTCAATTGTAATTTTTTTTTTTTTTTTTACAAATTTTATAATTTTTAATGAGATTTTTAAAAAATTAAATAAGATATTTGGAATTTTATTTTACACATTTTATATTTCTTAATTTTAATGATGTTTTCGGATTTTTAATAATATTTTAAATTTTTTAAAGATATTTTTAGAAAAATTATTTATTAAAATTTTAAAAAAATCAAACTTAAAGGACGTAAATTGGACTATTTGGCCGGAATCCCAATTTATTCCTCACATTCCGGTGAATTTGAAAATTTTCCGGCGAAAAGGACGTAAATTGGACCAGAAAGGACGTAAATCGAAATAGTGAAAACTTAAAGGATATAAATTGGATTAGGCCTAAATTACAGGACGTAAAATGATTTTTTCTCATCCATGAACAAAGTTATCTTGATGACTTGAAAAGGTGAATATTACACCTCGTAAGATCAACCAAATTGAGATTAACAAATATTTTAAAAAAAATGAACATACCTTTAAAATTAAAAACTAAATTGAACTATAGTTAGAGAAACACAATTCACAAACTAAATCCAAATATAAAAAACTAAACATTCGACATTAAATGATTTGGTAAATGTAAATTACATTATACGTAGACGTGTAATTTCAAGATTAGATGACAAATTAAAATAAACAGTAAAACATATACGAAGTATTGTTTATCATTGACATACACGATTCTAGAAAATATATTTGAATACCCAATATCTTTTTAAAAAATCATTAAACTGATATACCTTTACATACATACATCACTGAGTATTGATATACCTCGAAGGATCTAATGTTGATAATACAGTGATGGTGGACCAATACAATGGTTTCGTCTATTTTGTTTAATTAAAATATTATTAAATTAATTTATAGTCATTAAATTTTGCTCAATCATTGACTCAAGAGCATACACCTTTGGTGATCATAATTTTATTTGTGCAATATAATGCAAATTTATTAGGTCTGTGGGTAGTGCTGTCAAAACGGGATAACGTGGCGGTACAGTCCATAATCCACCTCAATCCATTATTTTGCGGGTTTTGACGGGTCGGTCCACAACGGGAACGGGTTGAAAAATACTCAATCCAACCCAACCCGCGGGCTAGCCCAAAGATTTTTTCATTTTTTTTTAATTTTTTAACATTTATTATTATAATAAATTTTAAAAAATACATAAATAATTACTAAAAATATAAAAAAATAAAGTAAAAATAATTTTGGAAATACATGATGAACATGGTGTATTCTCAAATCTCAATTTTATTTAATATAATATTTTGTAATTTTGTATCTTGATTTAAAGTTGAATTGAATCCATAAATTTTTAATATCACATCTTACTCACATTCACAGTTCAACTTAATAAGTAATGCTTCATTTAACCTTAAAAAATAAAAAATAAAAAGTATGTGGGCCAACCCGCCCCGTCCGCGGTCAAACCCGCCAAAATTCACAATCCATACGGTCTAGTCCATACAGATCTGCATTTTAAACGGGCTTGTATTATTCAACCCAACCCACATTTTTAATATGCGGGAACGGACCGACCCAACGGGCCTAGCCCATTTTGACAACTCTATCCGTAGTTTTAGTAATATAATGTATTGTGATTTAAAAGAAAAAAAATGTGAAAATAATAAAAAAAAAATTAAAATTGACTTAACATAAAAATAGAAAAATAGTTGAGATAATGGATAAAATAGTTAGTGCCCGTTACCAAGCGAGAATTATAGGATTCCATTTGACCAATATGAATTATGTAAATTAATTTACTTATATAAAGGTATCTAATCCAATGTTTATAATTAATACTCCCTCCATTTTTTAATAGGTGATATTTTAACCTCTTTTTTTTCTTGTACACAATTAAATGATGTTTTAAAAAAAATCACACTATTTGTTTCAATTATGTCATCCATTTAACTTAAAAAATCAATTATTTGAAACATAAAATTGAAAAGACTTGAAAAGAATGATAGAATTGGTTAAAAAATTTGATTTTTTTTGAAATATAATGTGCATTAGAAAATTAATGTTATTAAAGACCTCTATTATTTAAAGGTATACTTGCAATACATACCCTTTTTTAATTTCAATAAATTTCACGAAAATAACACTTATTAGAAAACTGTTAGAGTAAGATATACTAATAAAAAATTTAACATGATCAAAATCACTATCCACCTAGACTAGAATAGAATATAGTGTACGTATAGCTTGGATATTAAACCTTAGATAAAAAAAAAAAAAAAAAAACTTGAAAGATGGGATATGAATATGCCACGGTAATCTATGTCGGTGTCAATCAATTTGAAAGATCAATATAAAAAAAAAAAAAATTTACATTTGAAAAAATGAAAAATCAATAAGGACTTCAATTAATTCACTCATAGAAATCACAAGTTTTTGTGAAATTTAAAATAAGAGTCCAGCATCATATAAACTTAAAAGAATTCACAAATAAATATATCTTAAAAATTAAATGGAAGTTGTCGAGTCCATCCATTTAAATTAATTAATTAATAATATTAAATGTATTATAAGCAGTGACGGAGCCAGGATTTGAACATAGGGGGGCCCGATTAACATTAAAATAAAAATGCAAGAATATTAAAGTTATTCTTTTTTTTCATTAAAGTATTGTTGAAACATTTTAATTCATTAATATTATATTTTATACAATTTATAGATTATTTTACGTTTAAATGGGTAAAATCTTGAAACATGAAATTAAAACTCTAAAATATTTTTCAGTATTAAATATTCAAATCTTGTCACAAACATAAAATGATAATTTGAATCAATAATAAATTATATATAATTATCTTCTATTATTTATATTTTGAATTAAATTCCGATACGAAAAATTCAGGTATATATGTGTCAAAATATTTCCTTAAGAAATAGTTTCTCCTATTTATAATATATGACGTTTTAACTTTTCGTTTTCTTTATAAATTATATGACGTTTTGTACTTTTTTATGTAAATTAATTACATTTTGAATAGGGGAGAATATTTATTAATACTCGTGTAAAGAAATTACACATACAAAATTTGATTAAAAAAAAAAGGAGTAGGAGTATTAAATATTTTTTGTTTAATTAAATTAACAATCATTAAAGTTAAAACTAAATTTCTAAAACTAATAAAAACAAAAAAGGTAAACATTATAATAGAGTATAGGCGCAAAAAAAAAAAAAAAGGAGGGGAGATATAGTGGAGGAGGGGCTATGGACTGGAATCGAGAATGTATGAATAGGGAGAGAAGCGGCTAATTGCTAAATAATACCAATAAATTAAATAAATGAAAAAGTGTATAAATATATAGTAAAAAAAATTAAAAATCAGTGGGGTGCCCAGTGCACCTCTGGGCCCTACATAGCTCCGTCTATGATTATAAGAGTGAGCAAAATTTTCACATAAGATGAACTTATTTTAACATTAGCCGATCTAATCACGTAACTTTATCTATAAATTTTTATACAAAAATTATTCAAATTAAAGCTACGTGGTAATAATTATTATACCGAAATTCTTTAAAGCTTTGTAAAATTATACTCCAGCTAACTTTTGAATCTAAAATTATTAATAATCTATTTAACAGAGAATTATTAGATTAGAAACTTATTAATTGTTAGGTATACTTGGAAAAGAGAAAGAATAAAGTAATCAATATTAAATGAGTACTAAATATTGTCAACAATCAAATTTAATTAAATAATAAATGAAATACATAATAAAGTATGTATACATATATAAAATATAAAGCGTTATAAATACCATAAAATTAATTTCAAGATGTCAAAATATACAAAAAAAAAAAAAAGATAATATACGGAGTACATAATATTGTGAAAAACTTAACTTTATATTATTAAACAATGTTTTAAATTAATATCAATACATTTTTTTCATAAATATAAAAAAATTGTAATAATATTTTATAGAAAAAGTAGAAAATAACAATAAAAAATATTAGTAAAAAAATAGATCTATAAGAATATGCACAATTTTAAGCTAATGAAATGGATAGAAAATAGTCAAATTAAACTAATGAAATGGATGGAAAATCATCAAATTAAACTAATGAAATTATATTACAGAAACCAAAAAATGAATTCACCCTAATTCAAAACTCATATCCTATGGTGAAGCAATCGCTGTGATTTCATGTCTACTGTTTTGAACAGGTATAGAAACGTATTAAACTCAATCAAAACCATGAACATGAAACCACACAAAGCATTGATGAACAGAGTCATTTAAAATATGAAATCAAAAATTTTGAACATAAATATAAAATTATATATCAGATTTCAATTGTAGTGATAGGTTTATGTTGTTGATTTCAATTTCAAATTTGAAACTACGAACCCAAAACCAAAAAATGCAAAGAAAAAAATTGTAACGCCATAATTCAAAACTTTTTCACATTCCTGTGATTAAATCTAGAATCAATATTGAAATGGAAATGAACAACAGACATATATCACCATAATTCAGAACTCATTCATGTTCCTATGATTAAATGAATGAATAACAATTTTTTTGTATTATAAAACAATGAGAAAAATGATGGCAACAAATAATGCAGAACATTCTTCAAATCTTCAAGAATTTGCGATCATTCTTCAAATCTTCAATCTGATAACTAACAAATAAATCTACAAAAATCTGTAAATATATTTTGCATAAAAATATTGAAACCTCTATTGGAGAAACAACTAAATCTAAATTTATTACAATATACTACATCGACGATACAAAAGAGATAAAGAGAGAGAAAAAACTTCAAGAATTTGCAAACATTCTTCAAATCTTCAATCTACTAATAACTAACAAATAAATCTACCGTCTGCAAAAAATATTGAAAAATCTATTGGAGAAACAACTAAATCTAAATCTATTACAATACATCGAAGATTCAAAAGAAAGAAAGAGAGAAGATGAGAATAACAAACAAAAAAGATAAATTTATAGAGAAAGAAAGAAAACCGTTACTAATTTTAAAGAATTGATTCGAATGATAGAATTTGATCAACACATATCAACGGTTGAAATGAAAAATGATAAATGGAAGACATTAAATACAATTAAGTATAGAAACTTACCATAATAATACAAAAAACTAAATGAACGGTCAAGATCAAGATCAAGAAAAGTGATCAACGGACCACAAACTTTCCCGCCTAAACTATAAAAGGAAATACGATCGATGGTGTATTATATTAGTATAGATACACCTATATGTGTGACGTGTGCAACGGTGTCCATATAACAACTAAGTTAGCCATAATTCGTCAGTTTATAACTTTATAGATACTATTGCATTTAGTTGTGTTCATGTTAGGTCAAAAAAGTGTAACCTTTTATTGTACCTATAAATATTTTTTTTAAGCGCTCTCATCTAAAATAAGTCAGTGATAATATAAAGTTGTTTGTACTTTAACTTGTTTCTGGTTTGTGAGGGAACTTAATTATTTTGAATATCTTGAGCTTGTAATTTCGATAGATAAGACTTTAGTTTTTTTAGAAAATGAGAAAATTGTGTTTTTGATCATATTTTTTCTTAACGAAAAAATGTCTAATGTTGAGCACTTAACATGATTTGATAATATTAAAATTCTTGATATTTTATTGTCATCTAAGTTTTAAGCAGTCACATTTGTTTACTAACCATGACGCATCTTTTTCAGGTGTGTCTTCTCGTGATGCTGAGAATCTAGATAATGATGATAATGAAAACGAGAATGAAAATGATGATCATGCCCTTGGTATTAATGATGATGAAGATGATGGCGATTTCTAGAAGTTAATATTTATGATATTAGTTTATTTTTGTTGGTGATTTGAATTGGAAGGGTGATCAACACTTAGACATTTATGATTACTGATGTGCCAAAATTTGCACGAGAGGATTACGTGTCCTCTCGATTGGATGTCCCGCTCTTCGAACACGTACAATCACTCCAAGTATGCTGCCTTTACTCGAAATCTTCAAGGACCTGCAAAGAACACACCGGAGGGGGGTCCGGTGTGGACACTCCGATGCCTAAGTCAGTATAGGGCTTATGAATATCTTCCAAGGATCTCAAGATCCTTGATGTATCGAAACAGTTCTCAAAGAATTTCAGAAAAGGCGTTTTGTGTTTTGTATATCAAGTTTGTAGTATAAGAGTGTCTAACCTGGAAATCTCCTCGATTTTACCTATTTATAGAGATACCTTCTGGAGAGGAAGTCAAGCCTTCCTCTTATTTCGGAGCTGCCCATAAGACTCGGCCCTGCTGAGTGGACGAAGTCCTCTTTTCTCTCCACTCCCTGAAGACTCGGCAACACTTCTCCTTAGTGGTTTTTGTTCCCTAAGATAAAGGAGGATAAGGTCCTCCTTTTATCAAGTCCGGACCGAAAATGGCGGAAGTCCCCTACATTTATGGTCCACAACTGCACGTTAAGACTGCTTCTTTTTTATGCTCCTCTCCAGACGGAGTTCCCTCCAGAGAGACCTCTAGAGGGGATTTCTTATCCAGAGGGTACTAGATAATCCAATCCTTCCATTTCGACCTTATCTTTTATACACGTGTCGACTCCTCATTAGGTGACATTTTTAGGCCGCATCATCTACTCCCCCTACTCTCGTAAAAGGGGGACATCTTTTGTGAGAGTAGAAAAATTTCCTAGAACCCAGCACAAGGGTCTTTCCGGAGAGAGGGTCTTTCCGGAGAGACGTGTATCGTTCTTGCTCCAGAGGGGAAGTTTCAAAACATGTTTTTCTCTAAAGGCTTTTCCCGCCTCCGACTTGGGGGACTTTTCGACTTCCGCACGTGGGCCCCACGCGATCGCTTTTCTCTCTCCTTTGTTATTCTCCCGAGGAAAATCCTCGATTCTTCCCCAAATCTTCTCCCATTTACTCCACGCAACCACCTCTTTTCTCTTCTCCATTTTTTCTGAATTTCATTTCTTTCCCGAAAAATCTCTCGTTGTCTCCATCTGTTCTCTAGGCGTTCTTCATTCCAGGTCACATCGTCGCCGGTCACACCGACTAATTCCATAGTCTTCCCGACCAAGGTAACCTAGCTATCCTTCTTTTTTTCTTTTATTCGTACTTGTTTAGTCAATGTCAAACCCCCTTTCTCCGCCGGAAGCCATTAGCCAAAATTCCTCCAAGTTGACTCCCTCTCTGATGGGGAGTCCAGAGAATAAGATTTCCCTTGCTTCCCAAATCGACCATACTCATCTAGTTAGCCTTGCTCACGCCTATGGTTTTCCGTCGGAGTATGCCTTTCGCGCTCCTCGCTCAAATGAACGCCCAGATATCTCCCAACCTCGAACTCTTGCTTTTTTCGAAGCTCACCTTAGGGCAGGACTACGATTTCCGATTCATCCCTATTTGGCTGCCATATCGACCCGCATGCAGATCCCTCTTAACCAGTTTACTCCGAATGCTATCCGTACCATGATAGGCTTTTTCATCCTGGTGAAGGGGAATGAGGGTGACCCGTCTGCCGAACTGTTTCTGAGCCAACATTCTTGCAAGGTGAATGATGGCTTCTTCTATGTTAATGGGCGAAGGTCCCGTGTTTGTAAATTTCTGAAAAAACTCCATGAAGAGGACTCGTCTTGGCGAGATTATTATTTTTTCGCTACCAGCCCCACTGATTGGCCATTCCCCCATGGGGATTGGATATTCCACAATCCAGGAGTACTCCCTCCTCCTCTAAAATCTTATTCCTTTTCAAATCATACTGTTATGGCTAGTCTCAATACCCACGTCCGTCTGCACGATCATTTTGATATCCTTGATATTTGCAAATATCCTCGCATCCTCTCCCACTTTGGCTTTTGTCCTCAAGATTTCCCTTTAGATTCTCGAGATGGTAAAAAATCTTCTATTACTGTATTTCTCTTCTCGTATGTGGTCATTTTTCTGCATTCTGAATATTTCCTTGGTTGTTTGCAGCAATGAGTTGGCTGACTCACATCTCCCGGGATGCCCCCGCTCTCAGCATAGTGAAGACCCCTGCATTATCCGCTCCAGCAGATCCTCCAAAGGCTCCTCCATCTACTGCTCTCGAGAGCTCAGCAAAGACTCCAGCTCCAGAGAGTCCTTCAAAGGTTCCTCCTCTCCCTAGTTCATCTACTCAAGTCCCTGGTTTAGTTGCCAGGAGAACCCGCTCAGCTGCCAACGCCTTCTTCTCTGACTACGGCACTTCTAAGAAGAAGAAGGGAAAAGCTACCCGTGCTGAGAAGGAAACTCCCCCTTCTACTGTATACGAGCCTTTCCACCGCCTTATTGACCGATGCCCTGCTCCTCCGGATGCTAAGTTATCCGACACGCCTCTTCCTGAGGATCGACTGCTCCATGGCGCTCACCTCCTTTCTGAGGTATTTTCTGTTATTTTCCATTTTCATAATCTCTGTCTTCTTCATATCTTTAAGCGTCATTTCCTTTTCCTCTGTAGTTTGGCCTCACCTATGCTAAGATACTCGATCAAGGTGTTGAGATGGTGGCTGAGCTCGAACTTCTCCGGGCTGAAGCGTCCTCTTTCCAGTCAACCCTCAAGGGTATCACTACAGAGAAGGACAAAGCTCATAAACGAGCTCAAGCTCTTTCTGAGGAGTTGTCTCTCCTACGGACTCAAAGCAAGCAGGATGCAGCTAGGATTAAATATCTGGTACAGGAGGTGGGACGGATGGAACGCGAGTTGCCAGACGTCGGAGTGCAGGCTTGCATTAAGTCCCTGTTCACTTCCTCTTTGGGTCAAGAGTTCTTGGGGACTCTTCATACTCAGTGGTTGTCCAGCTTCTTGAAGAGCTCGAGCTTCCTCTGTGCCATGGGGCCGCATATCCCTCACTTCATCGACCACGGCTTCAGCAATGCCGTAGCCGAGCATTCAGCCCCGGGGTTTGATGGAACTTACTCCCGTGAGTTCCATCTGGATCAACTTGCTACTCCTCCAAAATTCTTGGGGGATCCTTCAGAGAGCCCCGACAGTCCTTGGTGGTTACCCGGCATGGGTCAGGCCATTGCTCAGTTGCAGGCTGCCAAGGTGAGCATGGCTGAGTTAAAGCCTCTGGAGCATCTTGTTTATCCTTATGCCTCTGCTCCAAAAGTGGCAACAGAGGTGGATGGAGGGACTGGCGTTGCAGATACCGTGGGAGGTACAGAGGGTCCAGAAGAGGGCGGAGGATCTAGCAACCATGTTGCTGAAGAGGAGGGCGCTGTTGGAGGAGCTGAAGGAGTTGAGGTCGAGGGGGCTGTTGCTGAGGAAGCTGCTGCTGGAAAAGCAGTTTAAATTTCACATTTCCATAATCACAACAAACAATTTACTTTTCTCTTGTTTTGCTACACTTTTTATTTTCTGCTTTTCTACTCATAATACTTGCTCTCCATACTTTATAGGGGATCCCACACTCCTGGATATGTGGGAGCTTTTTGTAGTAATCGCATTAGCTTGATGTTGCATGTTTTGTTGTCTTTTTCTTTCTTGCATGAGTAACTTACAAGACCAGCAAAGAATGTGTTGGAGGTGTGCTCTCTTCCCCCCCTTTTTGTTGGTCTTGTAGGCTACGTTGGAATCACCCCTTGGCTGTACAGTTTTTTGATTTCAGGTGACTTAGTTATGGGAGGACACCCTCCCTCTTTTCTTGACTCTTGGATCATAAAACCTGTCATTTTCGTTATCTAGTCTTTGTAGTTCTCAAGCATGGTGAGGGCTTTCTAGGGGACCTCGGTCTCTAAGCCTCTACGCCTTTCTCTTTCTTTTCACTTTCTTGTACTTAAAAGACTTTGATTCGCAAAAATCTTCTCCTTTCATCAATTAACCCTCTTGGGTTTCAAATAAGATGGGGGCTCTTTGGAGCACCTCGGCCTCTAGGCCTCTGAGTGTTTCTCACTCCTACTCTTAAAAGACTTTAATTCATAAACTCTTCTCGTTTCAGTAACCCACTTGGGTCTCAAGCAAGATGAGGGATCTCTGGAGCGCCTCGGCCTCTAGGCCTCTGAGTGTTTCTCACTCGTATTCTTAAAAGATATTAATTCATAAAATCTTCTCATTTCAGTAACCCACTTGGGTCTCAAGAAAGATGAGGGCTCTCTGGAGCACCTCGGCCTCTAGGCCTCTGAGCGTTTCTCACACTCATCATTGTTATATTCATACACCGCATATTCAAATATGAGAAAGGTAATCAAGACACAATAATTCTGAATAATTCTTTCTTCAAAAAGGGATAAGGCTTCATTGATTTATTGTCAATTTTCAACATAGGCCATAGATAACCTACGCCGGTCTCATTAAAAACCTCTTTACGGAAAAACCCCAAAGGGGAAACCCGTAGAGAGGGAAAAAGAGCTCCGGTGAAGCCGCAAAATACATCAAGCAAAATATGAATCCATGCAAAAAATCACAAAACAAAAGTCATAAATGGTCTCAAGACCTTACACTTTCTTCAAATAAAGAATCTCTTCAAATGGCAAACGTTCCAGGGTCTAGCTATGTCGACCCCTTCCATACTCTGCAGTCTATATGCTCCTCCTTTCAGTACCTGTGTGATTTTATAAGGCCCCTCCCAGTTGGGTTCTAACTTTCCTGTATTCTTCAGGGCGTCCGCTCTTCTTAGCAGCAGGTCCCCCGCTCTGAAGGACCTCGGGATCACCCTTCAGTCATATGCAGCTTTAATTCTGCTCTTATATCTTTCAGCACGTACCCTAACCATCTCTCTTTCCTCTTCCATCAAATCTAGAGCCTCTCTCATCAATCTTTCATTCTGATGTTCTTCAAATTGGGCAATTCGGTGCGATCGTAACACGGCCTCTGGAGGTATCACCGCCGTAGCTCCGTAGACCAGCTGAAATGGGGACTCTCCAGTTGCTGTCTTCGGACTAGTTCTATATGACCACAATACATTATCTAACTCGTTCACCCATCCTCCTCCTATCTTCGTCAACCTTGTTCGAATTCCATCTACTATCGTTCGATTAGTAACCTCCACTTGTCCGTTAGCTTGAGGATGAGCTACAGAGGTGAATCTCTGTATTATGTTCAGTCTTGCACACCATCCTCGTACATTTTCTCCGTTAAACTGTGTTCCATTATCAGAGACCAATATTATGGGTACTCCGAACCTACAACAAATCTGTTTTTTCAAGAATTTAATCACATTTTCTTCGTCTATCGTAGCCAGAGGAGCAGCTTCCACCCATTTGCTAAAATAGTCCACTGCTACTATCAGAAATTTTCTCCCTCCGGAGGCTGGAGGGAAGGGTCCTACCAAGTCGATTCCCCACTTAGCAAAGGGACAGGGAGAGTGCATCGCTCCCATCTCTTCCGCAGGGGTCCTTATCAATGGGCCATTCTTCTGACACTTGACACATTTTCTCACAAATTCTCTAGCGTCTTTTGTCATGGAGGGCCAATATAATCTGGCCCTTAAAACTTTCTTCACCACTGCTTTGTATCCTTCATGACTGGCTGCATCACCTTCGTGGATCTCTTTGAGTGTGTACATAGCTTCTCGAGTTGATATACACCTCAGATATGGGTGTGTGAATGATTTCTTGTATAAGTGCCCTCCGATAATACAATATTTGATCCGAAGGGCTCGGGTCTCTCTGGTGGTAGGGGCATCTGCTCCCTTGGTGAGTTCCATCCATATAGCTCTTCTCCAATCATCTTCCTCTTCAATGGAACCAATGGGGTTCTCCAGAGTCTCTCTTTCTGCAACTACTAAAGTTACTATTCCTTGTCCATCAAACTCTGTGGAGCTAGCGAGTTTGGAGAGGCTATCCGCCTGCATGTTCTTCTCCCGAGGTATCTGGACTACCTCACACTCTTGGAATTTGCCCATCACTTCTTTGCCTCGTTCCAGATAGGCAGCCATCCTGCTATCTTTGGCTACGTATTCACCCTTCACCTGCTGAACAACTAATTGGGAGTCTGAGTATAGAGTTACCTTTAGAGCTCCCAATTCTAATGCCATCTCCATTCCTCTGATCAAATCTTCGTACTCTGCTCCATTATTTGAGGTCATGAATTGAAACCTCACTGCAAATTGTAGGTCCTCTCCTTGAGGGCCTACTAGCACAATCCCTGCTCCACATCCGCTCAGGGTCACTGAGCCATCTACATACACCTTCCATCCCTCGACTTCCTCTGGTTTGGTCGACTCTTGGATGAAATCGGACAGAGCTTGAGCTTTTATAGCCTTCCGCGGCTCGAAATCCACGTCATATTCTTGGAGCTCGATTGCCCACTTCACCATCCTTCCGGAGAGGTCTGCTCGCCCTATAACCTGTTTCAACAAGTAATTAGTGCGGACCAGTATTTTGTAAGAAAGGAAATATGGGCGCAGCCTTCGCGCTGTAACCACTACGGCCAGGGCAGCCTTCTCAATTTCTGAGTATCGAGTTTCGGCACCTTGAATGACCTTACTGACATAATAAATAGGATGCTGCAAAGATCCCTCTTTTTTTACTAAGGCGGTGCTTAATGAGAATTCCCCTACGGAGAGATACAGAATTAGGGTATCTCCCGGAGAAGGCTTTGTCAGCTTCGGCAACTGAGACAAATGGTGCTTCAGGTCTTCAAAGGCCTTTTGGCATGTTTCGTTCCATTCAAACTTAGTCCCTTTCTTGAGAATTTTAAAGAAGGGATGACTCTTTTCAGCAGACCTGGCTATGAATCTGCTCAATGCTGTAATCCTCCCATTGAGTGTCTGGAGCTCTTTTATATTTCTCGGTGGCTGCATGTCCAGTACAGCCCTCACCTTGGCTGGATTCACTTCTATACCTCTTTGAGTGACCATATATCCAAGGAACTTCCCTGATTTTACTCCAAAAGAGCATTTGGCTGGGTTCAACTTGATGCCATTCTCTCGAATTACTTGGAAAATTTCCTCCAGATCCTCCACATGTTGATCTGCTTTCACACTCTTAGCCAGCATATCATCTACATATATCTCCATGTTCCTTCCAAGCTGCCTTCGAAAGACAGCATCGACCATCCTTTGATATGTTGCTCCGGCATTGATTAATCCAAATGGCATCCGAACATATCCAAACGTTCTGCACGCTGCTATGAAGCACACTTTGGAGACATCTGCAGGGTTCAGTTGGATCTGGTGGTATCCTTGGTATGCATCCATCATGCTTAGCAGCTCGAAGCCTGAAGTTGCATCCACTAACTGGTCTATCCTTGGTAGTGGATAGTGGTCTTTAGGGCATGCCTTGTTGAGGTCCCTGAAATCGATGCACATTCTCCACTTTCCTCCCCCTTTAGGTACTAGCACAGCATTGGAGAGCCATTCTGGGAATTGGACTTTCACCGCATGCCCTGCTTTCAATAGCTTCTCGACTTCTTCTTTCACAATGTTATTCTTCTCAATCCCAAAATTTCAGAGTTTCTGTTTCACGGGCTTTGCCTTTGGATCAACATTAAGGCAATGTATTGCTATCTCCGGAGGGACTCCTGTCATGTCAGCTGGAGAAAATGCAAATATATCGGAATTTCGACGTAATGTAAATATTACCTTCTCTGTGAGTTCAGGTCCCAGTTGGGTGCCTATCTTAGTGACAAATCCGAGTTTCCCTGGGAAGAGCTCCACACTCATCAGTTCCTCGTCTGTTTTAACATTCACTTGTTCAGGTGTTGCTCCCTCTACTTTCTTTCTCTTGACCTCAGGGTCATTTCCTCTCGTCCGCTCCAGGCCCTTGGTCAGGGCTCTGTCCGCCATCTTCACAGACTCTGCATAGCACTTCCGTGCTTGGTACTGGTCTCCTCTTACTTCTCCCACCCCTGTGGCTGTAGGGAATTTCATTTTCATATGAAATGTAGAGATGATTGCCTGAAAGAGGTTCAGGCTAGGTCGTCCCATCACGACATTGTATGATGAGGGGATGTCTACAATAAGAAACTCCACCAAGTGGACCTTCCGAGCTGGAGCGTCCCCCAGTCCTACCTGTAACATTATTGATCCCAAAGGTTGGATGGCACCTCCGGAGAAACCATACAGAGAGGTATCTACAGGACGCAGCTTCACACTCAGCTCCATCCTCTTGAAACATTCAAAAAACATGATGTCCGCCGAACTCCCCGTATCTACGAAGATTCGAGCAACATCGAATCCAGCTATGTCGGTAGTGATCACCAGAGCATCGTTGTGATCTTCCTTGACTCCTTTCACATCCTCCGGCCCAAATCGGATATTGGGCGTCTCCGTCATACGTCCCACTTCTCTTAACTGGCTTCCTTGCTCTGCTTTTAGAGCTCGGACATTCTGCTTTCTCTTCCGAAAGGAATCTCCATCTGCTGGTCCTCCCACAATCATGTGGATCACTCCTCTCTTTGGTGGTGGAAGGGGCATATCCTCGACTGCCTCTCTGGTTTCCTTCTCATCTGGTTTTCTTTCATGTTCTTTCCGCTTCTGCCCTCGAGGGCCCTGCCTGTCTCTAAATATAAATTCTTTTAGATGGCCCGCTTGGATCATCCTCTCAATCTCGTCTTTCAAGTGGTAACACTGATTTGTATCATGCCCATATTCATTATGAAATCGGCAAAATCGATCAGACTTGGGCTTCTGAGGTCCTCGACCTCTGGAATATGGGAACTTCAAGTCTGGATGGTCTCCTGCTACCTCCAGTACTTCGGCAGGTTCAATTCTCAAGGGTGTGTATTTCTCAAACCTCCCGCGAGGGCCAGACCGGGGACCTCAGGAGGGATTGCTATCTCTTGCTGATCCGGAGGTCCGAGGGACCTCTGGACTGAATCGTCTGGAGGGGCCTTCCCTTTCCCTTCTCCTCTCTCGATCTTGTGGCCTAACCTCCAATCTCTTTGCTTTTCGGACCTCCTCCAGAGTGAGGTACTTCTCTGCCCTATGCAGCAATTCATCAAAGTTCTTAACCGGCTTCTTAGCTAAGGAGGAGAAAAAGTCTCCATCACGCAACCCGTTAGTAAGAGCGTTGATTTTCACCTCTGGAGAGGCTGTAGGGACCTCCAGAGCTGCTTGATTAAACCTCCGTAGAAAAGCTCTTAAGCTCTCGCCCTCCCCCTGTCTCAGATTAAAGAGGGTCAAAGTGGCCCTCGGCTGTCTCCGGGCACTGGCAAATTGATGAAGGAAGAGCTCACTGAATTCTTCTCAGGATCGGATTGTATTGGGTTTCAACTGAGTGAACCATTGTTGTGCGGCTTTTGCTAGGGTAGTTAGGAATACCCTACACTTTATTCCCTCTCCATAGCGGTGTAATAATGCAGCATTCTCGAACCTTACTAGGTGTTCGTACGGGTCTGCCGTACCATCGTATTCAAAATTAAGGGGCTTGAAATTGAATGGTAGTTCGTCCTGTAATATGTTAGGGGAGAACTGACATCCAGAGGTATGAGCGGATCTGCTGGTTCGGTTGCTCATCTGCTTCCTCATATCTCTCATCTCTTTCTGTAGGGCCAGTAATTGGTCGCTGACTGGCCCTCCGTAGGTATCATCCGTGCTTTCTTCTGTCTCAAGGGGTTCTGTCCCTCGGGGTGCCAAATCTGCATTCCTTCTTGCACTCCGAAGGGGGATGCTTCTTTCCGCTCGTGAGGGCACCTTATCGTCTTCTTCCGCCCGCATCCCCATTTCCTTGGACAACACTTGGGAGGCTCCAGGTGCTTCATCCTGGGGTCTCGGGGCAGGTACCTCCAGATTCCCTGGTGCAGCTCTGGGAATCCGATCCCTTTGATCCGCAAAGGCTTTCTCTACAGCTTGCTTGATGAGGGCGTTCAATTGATCGGGAGAGATCAGGAGTGGCCCCGAGTCTGGAATATCCTCTCGCTGAGGATCCGCGGTATGGAACTCTGGGGCTTCAAGATTCCCTGTTATTCCCTCCTCGACCGGTAGAGGATGACTTTCGTCACCTAAGCCCGGGGTAGGTGCCAGTGGCTGATTTGATCCAGAAGGAGTATGGACTGGATCTTTCCCCCGGCCTCCCCTTGGTGGTGGATCAGTTAGCAAAGGGGAATTTTCCCCTGGAAGATTCTTCTTTCCAGAAGTAGATGTTTTGTTTCCGCCACCCATTTGCTCGAACAGGTATAAATTCGTGAGAAAATCTTTCAACTCTTTCCCACAGACGGCGCCAGTTGATGTGCCAAAATTTGCACGAGAGGATTACGTGTCCTCTCGATTGGATGTCCCGCTCTTCGAACACGTACAATCACTCCAAGTATGCTGCCTTTACTCGAAATCTTCAAGGACCTGCAAAGAACACACCGGAGGGGGGTCCGGTGTGGACACTCCGATTCCTAAGTCAGTATAGGGCTTATGAATATCTTCCAAGGATCTCAAGATCCTTGATGTATCGAAACAGTTCTCAAAGAATTTCAGAAAAGGCGTTTTATGTTTTGTATATCAAGTTTGTAGTATAAGAGTGTCTAACCTGGAAATCTCCTCGATTTTACCTATTTATAGAGATACCTTCTGGAGAGGAAGTCAAGCATTCCTCTTATTTCGGAGCTGCCCATAAGACTCGGCCCTGCTGAGTGGACGAAGTCCTCTTTTCTCTCCACTCCCTGAAGACTCGGCAACACTCCTCCTTAGTGGTTTTTGTTCCCTAAGATAAAGGAGGATAAAGTCCTCCTTTTATTAAGTCCGGACCGGAAATGGCGGAAGTCCCCTACATTTATGGTCCATAACTGCACGTTAAGACTGCTTCTTTCTGATGCTCCTCTCCAGACGGAGTTCCCTCCAGAGAGACATCTAGAGGGGATTTCTTATCCAGAGGGTACTAGATAATCCAATCCTTCCATTTCGACCTTATCTTTTATACACGTGTCGACTCCTCATTAGGTGACATTTTTAGGCGTCATCAATTACAATATTTAAAACTTATTATTTTTGTTTTGACACCAGTTATTTTAAATTGTATTTGACTTTGAAGTTATTATATATATTTTTAAACTTGATTATATATTTGAATTATAATGGTATGTTCGTGTGATTTGGATTGATTTTGGTAGTGTTTTTTAATATAGCAATAAAAATAAAATATTTTTTAAAAATAAATTCCAACAAAAAAATGTTATTGGAATTTATATTGGACAAATTTTCACAATTGAACATTCCAACGATACATGCTCATTGAAATTTTTATTCCAAAAGAATAATATTGTTGGAATTGATATCGAAATTTGACTTGAATAAAATTCCAACGAAAAAAATCGTTGGAATTGACAAGGAAATTTGTGATGGAAATTTTTCAATAGCAGAATATTCCAACGGTATATATCTGTTGGAATCAAAATTCCTACGATTTTTTTGTTGTTGGAATTTGTGTAGGAATTCGCATTTATTATTTCCAACAATTAAAATTCCAAAGGTCAAAATCCGTTGGATAAAATTTCAACGGGAAATTACCGTTGGACTTGTCGATGGAATTTACGTTGGAAAGAATTTCAGTAGGTGAAAGTTCCAACTATCAAGATCCGTTGGAATGTACCGTCGGAATTTTTTTTCGCTGGAATTTTCATTGGAATTTTACAATTCCAACGCTCACTTTTCCAATGGTCGTATTTTCGCTGGAATTTCCGTTGGAATCAATGATTCCAACGGGAAAAATGCAAAAAATCGTTGAAATTTTTCTGTTGGAATTTCACTATTTTCTTGTAGTGATTAGAAGTAACATCAATGTGTATTTAATCATAACAAACCATGTACAGTAAAACCTCTCAAAAAGAATACTCTATTAAGGAATAAACTCTCTTTAGGAATAAAAATTCATGGTCCCAACTTGGGACCAATTATAATTTGGAATAAACTCCATATTGTCATAATTCATATTTTTTCAAGTCCCAACATAAAGAAATACACCTCCATTTAGGAATAAATCATAATAATATATATAATTTTACAATAGATTTAAGTTGATTTAAAATACTTGTTCAGGGTTGATTGTGACAATGATTTAATCTTTTGTGTTGTAACCTTATCCTTCAACTTGCGTGTGCGCATTAGCTCGTCCACATGACCACCTTCTTGTTGAACCCAAAACATTTCCAACTTGTCGAGTAAGCTTAAAGCTTCTTCACATGAAACTTTTTGTACTTCTATGCTATCATCCTCTGGATTATTTTCCTCATTTTCTTGCATAATTCCTTCAATAATTTCTTCATCCATTAAAGCATAAACAATTTGTTTCTCATTTGGATGATTAAGGAAAATATACATCTCCATCTCGTTGGTGTAGTGAATATCTTTTACCTGACTTTTCAACTCTTTAAGTAGTTTTTTATTCTCCTCATCCATTTCTTTTGCAACTTGCAACTCGTCAACTTCAACGGTCCGAATTTTGCAGTGCTTAAAGCAATTCTCGATCGTCCTTGGTTTCACATCTATCGACCATGCAGCAACTGCATTTATCATTCCATCGAGGAGAGAGATCTTTGACGTTTTGCATTTGGATTAGAAAGAGCCTGTTGGTCGTCATTGTTGATTGACCTCTTGAACGCCTTCGATATCGCTGATTGCGATAGCTTAAGATTATGAGTATCCTCCAACCACTTGGCAAAATCTTTTTGCTTCCAACCTGGATGTAGTTCTTTCATTTTGCACATCTTCACACGAATTTTTTCACTCATTTGAGTTCTCTTTTCTATTTTTGGTGCCATTATATGCGTGAAGAAAATGTTGATTTGATGTAATTGATAAAAAAAATGTATTATACATAATATTTATAGATGAAAAAATTAAAGCAATCAAAAGCAAGTACATGCATCTATGGTGGGTGACTCTTGTGTATTGTCTTTTCATATTACGTGAGTAAATTAGTTCAATTAAGTTCAACACATTACATCATGTACATGTATCTACTAATTATACCATTATATAATATACATGCATTTAAAAAAAAAACCTTATAACTCTATTTAGGAATAACCACCATTTAGGAATATTTTTTTGTGGTCCCAAGGATATGACTATAGAGAGGTTTTACTGTAGTAAAAATAATTATATAACACAGATTTCACCACCGAGTTGAGCATATTCTTCACAATATTGATTGAGTTTTCAACAAGTAAAGATTGAAATTCAATTGCAAAATGCTTAATTGCAACCATGTACTCGAGAGCTCCTTATAACCAGATCAATAAATTATAGCAATCAATCATACTTTTATCAACGTCCTATCGAAAAAAAATTGAACAATAAAATACTCTATATGTTCCATTATTAATTGAACATTTAATGTTTGCACGAGTTTTAATGTATGCATTGTTTATTAGTATTATGTGTGATAAAGTTGACTTTTAAGAGGAAAATTATGAGTATTTTTACTTTATTGAAGAGAGAGTCATTTGTTTATGTGTAAAAAATAATGGCATATGGTGTAAATAAGTAGATGTTTAAGAAAGATTTTTAAAGTAATAAAGAGTAAGTGGTAAATATTCAAATAATAATGGGACAAAGGTTTTTGAAAAATGTTCAAATAATAATGGAACTGAGGGAGTACTAATTTAGTTGTTTTTTTTGTTTTCGAAAGCATTTTTCAAAAATTTTGGTTATTTAAAAAGATTGAAAATTTTATTTTTAAGTTTCATATTTTTTCTACTATTTTTTTTAGGGTTAATTCTAAATAAATACACGACCTTTAGTTTCATTATCAATTCAATCACGAACTTTTTTCATGTTGCAATTACATACACATTTCTTTTCTCCGACCAACCATTGATTATGTGGCTTACACATTTCTTTTGGTTATTTAAAAACACATATTATTTTTTATTTTTTTTTATTTTACACATCAGATTACACTTTATAGAAATAAAAATAAAACTTTATAAAAATAAAAATAAAACTCCCCTTCTTCTTCCGCGTCTTGTCTGAAACTCAATCAAGTTCTTCTTCTTCTCAAACTCAATCAAGTTTTTCTTCTTCCCTCCTCAAACTCTTCTCTGCGTCTTCCTCACTTTTCAAACTCAATCAAGTTCTTCTCTTCTAACCCTAAAAATCAAAATCCGCCTAAAAATCATTCAAAAAAACTCAATCAAGTTCTTCTCTTCTAACCTCCACAGTGGACCTCAATTAATTATTGGTTTATTTCTTCACAAATTCTTCAATTATTATATACTTTATGAAGAGAGGAAAATATTCTAGGAATTAATGTGTTTAACACTAATGATTACTGCAACAAAAATATTCTAGATTTTTTTTTGAAGTATTCTAGAAAATATTCTAAAAAAATATATGTAGCATACTAAAAGTCATAGTTAGACTGTTTAATGTACAAAACATTTGCAATTGTAGGCTATAAGTATTCAAGTTTCATGTTACAAAAATAACAGATCATCAACTTGTTTCATGTTTCATTAGCACGTCTCTCTTGAGTACCAACACCATCACTCATGCCTTATTTTGTCATTTTTCTTGCGTTTGCAATCTCTTTCTTTTGAATAGAAGACGCGGTCATCATAGACCCACTCCACTAACTTCTGCTCCATTTGCTAACTTTCCAACCAATATATAAAAAAATAGTCTTCCATCTACGAAAAAAAAAAGAAATGACAAAGCTCTTGACAATTTTCTTTTTCTTTTTTTAGGGAATTTTTAGGGTTAGTTTTATGTCTTATGATTTTGATTTTTAGGGTTATAAGAGAAGAACTTGATTGATTGAGTTTGAGAAGTGAGAAAGACGCATAAGAACACTATTGAGTTTGATTTTTTTTTTTTTTTTTTTTTTTGGGATTTTTAGTGTTAGGTTCTATCCTTATATTTTGATTTTTAGAGTTAGAAGAGAAGAACTTGATTGATTGAGTTTGAGAAGTGAGAATTCGCAGAAGAACTCTGAGTTTGAGAAGACGCAGAAGAAGGGGAGTTTTATTTTTATTTTAAAAAAAAAAGAATTATGGAAAATCTGACGTGGAAAAAGCTTCGGCAAGCCACATCATCAATTGTTGGTCGGAGAAAAAAAAGTGTATCTAATTGCAACACAATGAAAAGGTTAGGGTTTTTTTACAATAATTGTAAAGATCGTGATTAAATTGATACTGAGATTAAAGGTGGTGAATTTATTTAGAATTAATCTTCTTTTTATATTCATAGTTTTTTTTTTTTTGGTATATTTTTAAAAAAAGTATAATATGTGACTAAGTGGTAAATTGGTGACTCGATGTCTAAAACTCAGTCATAACCCATGGGTAATATTCAACTCATTTACAAAAATGAATTAGTTACATGTATGTAACTGGTCACACAAGTAATTGTCATAATTGTTTATAATAACATTTTATATTAAAAAATTACATATAAAATATTTTTATAAACATATATACATACAAGTTTATATAAATAAAAATGTATATATATTAAATATTATTCCCTCCGTTCCGTGACTACTTGCACACTTTCTTTATTTGGACGTCCCAAAATTACTTGCACACTCTTAATATGGAAATACCCCACAAAATTAATACCCTCTCAACATCATTTTATTTTCAAAATTGTCACCATCTTTTTACGGGTAGGGCTGCTGTGTACTCAAGTACACGGTGTACTTGAGTCCACTTGCAGCCCTAATTATGTGGATAAATAACATATTACATGCTCATATACCAACTAGTTGTTACAGCCTAGTGGTTGCCCATTGAGTTTTTCACCACTAGCCACTAAAAGTGCAAGATTAAATAATAAAATGTGTGAAATTAATAACAATGTTTTTCAAAAAATTAGGAACAGTTATACAAATCTGCACTCCTCTTAGACTTCAATGCAGCAATAGAGGAAGAAAACTTCTTCAAACCTTCATCTATGATACCAACTGCTTCCTCATCATTTTCACAACTCAAAGCAAGATTATAAAATGCTCGTGAAACTCTATGTGTCCATGGTAACATATTTCCTTTCAAACAAATTTCAATACCTTTTCCAAACTTGTCCCAAACATGTGATTTAGCTAACTTGGTCCACCTATTTTTAATATAACCTTCTGGTATTCTTGAAACATTATTCATAAGGAGAACTCTTAGGGAATGATAACACAACATCCCAAATTCTTCATACCTCAAGCAATCACACATAATGAAATTCAGGCTGCTATAAGAAAATACCTCATTGCTACTGTCTCCCATAGGAGATGTAACCTTATACAATGCTGTGGTGTCTTGAATTTATCGATTAAGTATACAATTTGTTGAAATGCCTTTCATGAACTCTTTGTTAAACTTTGAAAAAAGAGCTAAGGTGTATACCTGAGAAGCATGCCACACTAACCCACACATTATGTAACCGGTGTCAGGACGTACCCTAGAGCAATTGAATTCATCATGTTGTTCAGCTCTTATCCAACGTTGAACGGTTTTCTTGAAAATACCATAAAAATCAGTCAACGAAGTAGTTGGATTTGCACTGAAACCAATTGCATGATTGGCACTTTCACTTCTTTGGGATGAACGAATTCCAGCTGAAAATGAATTCTTGTTCAATGCAGTGCACCATTTTTGCTTCAAGCTATATAACCTTTGAAACCAATCATTATTCTCCAATTTATACTCTGTAATCAAAGTCCTCCAACACCTTTCGAATTCTTCTTCATTACCACAGCCCGCCAAACACTTATTAAACGTATCCTTAAATGCACAATCAGTTTTCAATTCTCCAAATCTAGACACTGCATTTTGGTATATGTGCCAGAGACATAATCTGTGTCTTGATTCTGGAAAACACTGTAAAAAAAAGATAATTTTTTAATAAACAATTTATACACTTTTCATATACAAATCATGCACCTTTTCCACATTCAACATACACCTTTCTAATGTAAGACTTCTATTGTTCAGCATAAAAATAACAATAAAAATAGAAAACTATTTAGCATAAAATTGATGCACTTTTCATGTAACAATCATAAACCTTTTACATAAAAGGCATACACTATCCTAATATCAGACCTGAACTTTTAAATTAAAACAATTATTTTAAATAAAAGTCCTCATACCTTCTCAATGGCATTCGAAATTGCCAGATCCTGATCTGTGAATATTGTAATAGGACATTTTCCTTGCATTGATTTCTTGAAAACATCGAACAACCACTCAAATGTTTCAGCTTTTTCATCTGAAATAAATGCACACCCAAACATGGAGTTTTTCCAATGATTATTCACACCTACGAATGGAGCACAAATCAGACTATAACGATTTGTTCTATAAGTGGTATCAAAAACCATTACATCCGCCGCAATCAGGCGCCCTGTCCTCGCAACCGAATTCCTCAGCCGAATTCGACTCGCCGGAGCTGAGCGGGGCGGCAGGAGCAGGTGGGTCCGACGAGCCGGCCCGAACCCTGAAGCGGCCCCGGCTGGTGTGGACCCCACAGCTGCACAAGAGATTCGTTGACGCCGTAGCTCATTTAGGGATTAAAAACGTCGTTCCCAAGACAATAAGGGCAAAGAGAGTTGTGTGTGAATGAAATCGTGTATGAGAAGAAATCGGATGTGAAGCGCGCAAAAAACGAGAAAAGAAATAAAATAATTTAATATAATATATCATGGGCTGCGGGTCGGGTCGAAAAAATTGGGCCGGGTAAAAGCATTGGGTAGAGTAGGGCTACACATGGGTCTAGAGTACACCATGTACTCAGAAACATACAAGAATTTGACTCTTTTTACATACATTTTACTTTACACCTCATCATATCCACTTTACACCTCATCAAATCACTTAAAATACCCATAATTTATCTTACATCACCAACCCCTAATTTCACTTTTCTTAAAAAACGTACCGATTAAATCGTACAAGTAATCTTGAGACGGAAGGAGTACTATATTTATATATAGCGGTCCCGGATAGAAGAAAAAAAAACATGTGTTTTCTCCACGAGTTACCAGGACCACTATACACATAAATTGGATCCAATAGCTTTTTGGACAATATGTAGGTGTTAATGTAGCTGGTCCCGCGTTTCTTGGGAATTTAATTTGCTTTATCTTCAAACTCTGCCTTCCAAGTTCCACCACACAAATATTGTAGGATAAAACACCAATAAAATAATGAATTATTAGGAAATTAATATACGAGAATTAATTTATCACTTTTCTACAAGTTGAAACTTTTTGATGAAACAAAATTCTTTCATTTATTTAGAGTCTTAAGCCTCACGCCCACATGTCTTGGGTTCGATTCCAGTTATCTACTCGATGGACCTCTTCAAAAGGTAGAGGTGATAATTCGGTCTATTATTCACTCGATGAGCCTTTTCAAATGTTAGAGGTGATAATTTGACCCACGAATGAGAGAGAGTATTTAATTAAAATTAATATACAAAACTTAATTTCACTGTGAACAATTAGATATGATCACAGTTGAATTGGTGAGTGTTGAGAATATTGTATTTATAGAAGTAATATGTACATACAAGGAATATTTGACTTATTCCTTAATACATACCTCTTCACAAATTCGGATTTTTAGATGAAAAATAATTTTTTTTTTTTATGTATAAGAGCCCTTGGCGAAATTCTTTCATGAATAAATTTAAACAATAAAGAAAACAATTAATAAAATATGAAGGTGTTATGGTAGCAGTTTAGCCTGGGTTCTGTCTTTTATTTTCTTTTCGATGTATATATTAGAAAACGACCAATTTCTTAATTATATATGCCACCGAAGTTGCCACGTGATGATATATATATATCAATATTCAATTAACTTTCATTTTTTCTATTTACTTAATTTAAAAAAAAAAAAGCTACTGAGATTTAGTTAGATTTGGAAAGTGAATAAGGGATTTTATTTTGGTCCAAATTAACTTAACTTAGTTATTAGCTAAATTAGTAATTAAAATACATGACATTCATCTAAACGATGTAACGGAAGATGTAACACCATTGTGTAACAGGAGATTCCGTCCCTTCTCTTCCTCTGCGATTTCCGTAATTACCATGCACGTACAAGATTACTATAAATAGGAGAGAAGGTAGCTAGGAGGTGGTATCCACACACAGCACACACCAATTAATTAAATTGCAAGTAATTATGGCTTTCTCAAAAACCCTAATTCCCCTCCTCCTCCTCTTCCTGTTTGTGGTATTAACAAACATGGTGGCGTCTCAAACCACCGATGTCCAGTACGATTACTTCAGCCCAGACTCAGAAGACCTAATCTACCAAGGTGATGCCTTTCTTCCACCATCTTCCTCATCCATACGTCTCACAAAAGTCGATGCATCTGGAAACCCGGTGGGTTATAGCGTCGGGCGAGTGGTGTACTCCCGGCCGGTGAAATTCTGGGATACGGGCCTAGAAGCGACCTTCCAGACTACCATAAAGTTCTCCATCACTTCGGTTAATAAGGAACCGGGTGACGGGCTTACTTTCTTCATCATTCCGGTTGACTCTCCCATCCCTAACTCTTCTACGGGAGGGAATTTTGGGCTCTTCAATTCTACGGGTACTGCTCCCTCTGTCTTTGCTGTCGAGTTCGATATCTACTATGCCAGTAATGCTTGGGATCCCAAGTATCCTCATATTGGAATCGACATCAACTCTAGAGACTCTAAAGTCGTTTCAAAGTTTGAAGACTCACTCGGGGAAATAGTGACCGCACGCATAAACTACGAGGAAAGCAGTAGAACCATAAGTGTCGATGCCGAATACGGGTCTAAAACTGTGACGCTCAGCCACGTTTTCGATTTGAAGACCATTCTTCCAAAGGAGGTTCAATTCGGAATCTCCGCTTCCACCGGAGCCTCGTTCGCCCTTCATGACCTCCACTATTGGCGCTTCACTTCCACCCTCATCCATCGATTAGTTAAGTCGGACCGCACAACACCTCCACCACCGGCCTACATTAATATTGCATGATTAATTTTATGCATGTCGCGCGATTTCTAATTATGTATTATTGCTGTAATGATTTTCAGTTCACTGTGCTCTAAGACGGCCATCGATCACTATGCATGGACTATGTTCCAATGTGTGTCATCTTATATATATATGGTCGCCCAAATTATAAATAAAAGGCGCGCATAACGCAATTTTATAAACTCTTCATGCATGTATTACCTTTTTATTTCAAGGTTTTTTTTATAGTTCGAGGGTAAGTGAATGATTCATATATTATATTATCAATTAAATATATTATATGAATTTAAATCTTTAAATTGCTAATTTTTTTCATGTAAATTAATTAAGAACATATAATTATAATTAGGTAAGGTGGATGAAATTAAAAAAGAGTGTTATGTGGGTGAGCATGACGATTACCCAATTATATGGGGTTGTGGAGTTGAGCCAGCCCTGAATATTACGGTAATATTATCTTGAGATTTACTCAATGTGGATTTCAGGACCGGTGTTTTAGACTAAGGTACCTTAAAAGAGGTCTTTAGTAATAGTTCAATATTTGTATTGTTTGTAATGTCAAAACTAATTAATATATCATTTTGTTGCAGCCCATATGATAGTCTATTGATATCTTATTAATTATGTGGAAGTTCCGGTTTCATTGTTGTTGGGAAATGAATTGATTTTGATTAAGATACCAAAATCCCTGAATGATGATGGTCAGCATAGTTGAGATAGATAGAAAAGTGTATCAGTCCAGTTGTCTCAGGATAGTTGAGACAGTAAAAATGTCTAAGTCAAAATCTCATAAATGTTGTGAGATTTAGAGTTCAAGATAGTTGTCCAAAGCTGAAATGTTAGACGGCTTGTTGATTTAAGGCATGTGTGCTGAAGAAGACAATATGGCTTTAATGATTAAGATGATAGCTCAAGCTAAAAGCACTGATAAGAGCAACAGCAGACCAAGATGAAGTCTGAAAAAATCAAGAGCATTGATTGTTACACTCTCAGAAGACAAATTTAATGAAGCATTAATGCCATCAAGCCTGAACAAGCATTGAAGACTTAGAAGAATTAAAGACTGAAGAATTGAATGAATGGAGGAACATTCCACTTGCAGCAGGAATGATCAGAGAACTTGTCCCATCTGACCGTTGAGAAGAGCAAAAGTTCTGCCACAATAAACCTTGGAAAATGTGCAGGTTTGGAAACTGACACAAGTCATCTCAGCCGCATTTTTCAGAAGTCAACACATTCATTCAAGCAACCATTGAAGAACTTTCTTACACAGTGGATAATAGAAGGTTATACACATAGCCGTTTCAATGGAGCTGCAAATAGGCAATTTGAAAATCTATCTCTCCAACGGATAGATGATCAAGTTGCTCTATAAATTTAGAAGTGATCCAAGGATTCAATGATCCAACTATCTGCTATCAAACTACTATCAAACATTCAAGAAAACCAAAGCTCATTCTAAGAATCCCAAGTTTCCTGATCACTTCTAGCTAAGCCTTTCTTGTAATATCCCAAGCTTAGCATTGAGATATCCTAATCCTTTACACTGTTCTTATTGTACGGAGCATTTAATATTTAAAGTCTTGTCCGTTAATGTACATCAATTACTTTTCTACTGAATTTATTTATGCTTTGTCTATTCGAAAATGAGTCTAGTCCTGATAAGAGAATTTTTACAAAATAGTTAAAAAAAGAAAATTAGTAAATGAATAGACAAGGGAGTAAAAATATACAGTATATTATATTTGGCTCACACGATAAGTTTTATAAGAAAATTATACCATCTTCATCCAAATTTATTATGTTCATTTTTTTTTGTGTATAAATTTTAATAAATATTGATTAATTTATGTATAAAGTATATATATTAGGGGTATAATTGAGTATTGTAAGAGCTCCTCATTGATAAAGTGAGTGTTTATGAATAAATATAAATAAATAATGATAATTTGAATAAATAAGTAATGATCGGAGATAATGACAATTTGAACAAATAAGTAAGGGTTTGAAGCGAGATAAAATAATGAGAATAATATTATTTAAAAAAAAAAGAATGACAATAATTAAATTGAAGAGAGTTATATTTAAATATATTAAAATTATAATTTTTTATGACAAAATTGAGAATCAAGCCCATTAGAAATGTGGCCCAATTGTTAATTTGAGATTTTGCAAATACGCCTACGGGATATATCATATATATAATGCTTTTTTTTTTTTTTTTTTTTCATTTTGGGGGTACAGTTGTACCCCTTCTTTCTACATAGGTCCGCCTCTGCCTCAAAGTGACCAAAAGGTCATCATTATATACAAGAGAAGTTAACTACTAATGAGAAGTTATTATAGTTAGTTGTAGAACAAACTAATTACTCAAACTAACTTATAGTTTTGATATCCCCGGCCCCTCAAGCAAGACGGATGGGACAAACTCTAAGCTTGTTACGAAAGAATTAAAAAAGCGGACGAGGAAGGCTTTTGGTAAATATGTCCGCAATTTGTAAATTGGACAACACAAATTGAGTTGTGAGGCGACCAACAACAACCAGTTCTCGCACAAAATGATAATCAATGTCAATATGTTTGGCCCTTTTGTGTGCAACTGGATTGTAATTAAGGAAGAGAACACTTTTGTTGTCACGAGGAAGGCGAGGAGGTTTAGCGAGCGAAGATTGGAGTTCGCGAAGAAGGGATGTGACCCAAATGATTTCGGAGGCAGCATAGGCCATAGCCCTGTATTCAGACTCGCAACTAGATCGAGAAATAGTTGGTTGCTTTTTCGCACTGCATGAGACAAGATTGGGGCCAAGAAAGATGGAGTAGCCATATGTTGACCGGCGGGTGTCTAGGCAACGGGCCCAGCCAACGTCGGAGTAAGCGAGGAGATGTGGTGGTCCTTCAGAGAAATCAAGACCATAATGGAGAGTCCCTTTGACGTAGCGTAAGATGCATTTGACCGCCTGAAAATGATCATTTGTTGGCGAGGACTGGAACTGACCGACGGTGTTGACCGCAAATGAGAGATCTGGTCGCGTAATGGTCAAGTATTGCAAGTCGCCGACCAGAGAGCGGTAGCTGGTGGTGTCAGAATAGGGAGTGCCGAGGATGAGAAGATGATCAGTGGCGGACAGAGGAGTGGAAACGGGTTTGGAGTCCATCATGTCAGCACGAGTCAGGATATCACGAGCATACTTGGATTGGCCGAGAAAGAGACCAGACGAGGTGTAAGTGATCTCCAAACCAAGAAAGTAGGTAAGTTTACCAAGATCTTTGATAGCGAATTCATTTTGAATTCAAATGATAAGGCGAGCAATGAAGGAGTCGTCATTTCTAGTGATGATAATGTCATCAACGTAGACGAGGAGGTAGAGAGTTATGGTCACCTGTCGAAGAATGAATAAAGAAGTGTCAGATTTGCTTTCAAAAAAACCTAAAGAGATAAGAAAAGAGCTAAAACGAAGAAACCTGGCCCTGGGTGCCTGTTTTAAACCGTAAATCGCTTTGTTTAGTCGGTAGATAAAACTTGGGCGAGCAAGATCACTATAGCCGGGAGGTTGCTCCATGTAAACAGGTTTGGTAAGGTGGCCATGAAGAAAAGCGTTGTTGACATCTAATTGACGAAGAGACCATTTATTTATGACAGCAAGGGTAAAAATAATGCGAACAGTGGAATCTTTGACGACCGAACTGAAGGTGTGGTCGTAGTCAAAACTAGGAAGCTGAGAAAACCCTTGGGCAACTAAGCGAGCCTTGTGGCGATCAATAGTCCCGTCGAAGTGGAATTTAGTAATGCATTGATTAGCAATTATAGGATCTAATCAAATACCATAAGCTCCTAAGACAGTGTCTCACATGCACTTTCAACACGGTTACTAATGCTTATGAGACGCCCTCTGACCAATCTCATAAACGACCTCTATTCGATTAATGTCTAATGTTGTCGATCTAAGCAATCAACCCTCTCTCGGTTAAGCTAATTACTATTTAACTCCAATGAATTAATCAAGGCTCACACCCACACCCCAATCATGCAAACTCAACTCTCGTTGCAATTACATAATCGAAAATGCTAGCTAATAGGATTAATCAACCAATTGAATATTACAAATTACAACACTAGAAGCAATTAAAATCAAGACTTAGACTAAGTGTGCAATTAATACATTAATCCATAAGTAAATTAAGCAATTAATTCATAAACTCATTAATTACCCACATGATTCCAACACTAAAAACAATCAAAGCATAGCCCATATCTAAATTAACAACTAGAATAAAATTCATGTAAATTAAACTACAAGACATGAATGAAAATAAAATTACCAAATTAAATTTGCAATAATAGAAAAATATCATAGGTTTTCAAATCTTCAATTTCACAAACAAAATGAAATGCTAAATTAAACATGTCTAAGAAATGAAATAACAAACTAAGCTAATCTATTGAGTGGAGTGTGGGAGAGAGGGAAGAGGGAGTCTCCACCAATGGAGTTGCCCTGTTTTGCTTCTTCGCGTCTGTATATTGGCCTCTTCCCAATTAAAATGCACGTCTTCCCCTAATAAAAACAATAAGATGGGCCAGCTGGTTGGGTCTCCAAATGAGATGCCCCAAAACTCCTTTTTAATGCTCGCAGCATTTCCTTACAAATCAAATAATGCTCACGCAGCATTACATTACATTACAAATCAAATGGGCCTAGCTAGTCAGCTGCTTGCTTAATTTATCCTCAAACTGATTACTGATGGCCTAAAAAATAGGGTGGGTCCTGCTCCTTTTCCTCCATCAATTTAATTAATCACGTGGGACTAGGTCAAAGTCAACCATTGCAGCCTGCTTTCAATCCTCTGCTGCTACTCTGATAATCAATTAGGGCGCGGCTAAAGGCACACACAGATCCTACGAGGACACCCACGCGATAAGGACACACCCAAAATGGATGTGTACACCCACAGGGTAATTTCAAAATTACCCTCTTCTAAATTAAAACTCTTCATTCTCCCACCTTCATTCTCAAAATTCAGGACACCCACTTCCATTTCTCTCTTCACGTCGGCGCCGCCCCTCTTCCTGCGTCCCAGCGCCGCCTCTTCGCCTCCCAAGCCACGCACGCCGGTGGCAGATTCTCTCCCCCAGCCCCCGCTTCTCTTCCTCTGCTCCCACGTCGCCGCGCCGTCGTCGCCTCTTCTCCAAGCGACGCGGTCGCGCTGTTGAAGAAGAAGCCAAGCGGCGGGCGACCGTTCACACCCCTCCTCCCTCGTTCGCTCTTCCTCCCTGTTTCAAGAAGACGACTACCGACGCCGTTCGAGGGCTGTCGCCGCCGCCCACCGACGCCGTTCGAGGGCTCTCCCCCTCCCCTTCGCGGCCGTTCTCGGCCGCAACCCCTCTCCCTCCCCTTCATCGCACCCACGCACGTCGCCGACACCCACGCGAAGGTAAGTTTTTTTTTTACAATTTTTACAGATAAAAAAAATTAGGGTTTTGAAAATTTTAGAAAATTTAAGAAAATTAGGGTTTTTAGTAGTTCGGGAATTATTTTCGAACATATTGAGTTTGTTTTGGAAAAAAATTCAAACATATTGTGTTTGTTTTGGAAAAAATTTCGAACAACTTGAGTTTTGTTTTGGAAAAAATTTCGAACAAGATGTTCGATCTTTTTTTTCGGACAAATTTGAGTTGTTTTGGAATATTTTTCGAATATATTGAGTTTGTTTTGTAATTTTTTTCGAACAGTTGGTGTTTTGGATTTATTTTTGTTGCAATTTTGGAGTTTTTTTTTGTTGAAGAATGGTGTTTGTTTTGGTGGTGGTCGGTGGTGGAGATAATTCTGTGAAATAGAATGGGTGGATGTACTCATCTTCATTTTTTTCATAAATTTTACCTTAGGGGTATATGGGACATTTCACATGTTCTAAAAGATTAAAAAAATGTTTGGTGGGTGTACTCATAGGAAATCCGGGTGCATTTAGCCGCGCCCTATTTTAATTGCTAAACTGAACAAGCCCAATACATTCCTCTTCTAATTGCTAAATACGCGTCCTCACTATATTTATATATATATTATTTGCTTATGATGTCGGTCTCCTTGTCATTGTATTTCAATCTTTGAGCTTCAAATTCAAGAAGGCTCTTATGAATGGAAGACCAATCATCCAAGTGTTTCTTCCAGCTGTGTGAGTACCAGCTGGGACATATATGGTAGTGTCTAATCTAATTTTAATAAAATTATTATTTTTTTGCAACCTATTCCATATATTTTAAGAAAATAAATTTAAAAAAATATGCGGATTTTTGCACTAGTTAAGAAGAAAATATAATATTTTGCATGTTAGATAAAGATCCAAATGTCGACCGTTGATAGGTTGAGCGGCAAAATCAAGGTCTTAGGGCGAATTAATTATTCATCTTTTACAAGTTTGAATTTTTAGATGAGACATAATTTTTTCATGGTATCAGAGCAAACTTTCTGAGTTCAATTCCTGCGGAAAACAATTTCATCGATATTCAATTGTCCATTTAATGGGTCTCCTTCTCAAAGTATAGATTTTTTACGGAAAGCAACTTCACCAATATTCAATTATCCATTCGATGGGTCTCCTCCCCAAATGATAGAAATAATAATTCAGTTCACGTGTAAAAAAGAATGTTAGAAAAAACAATTTTTTATCTCTATACAAATTCAAACTTTTAGATATACAAATTCAAACTTTTAGATGGGACGTGATTTTTTTTTAAGAGGGAGCATGATCAATTAAGGCCCTCACCACGTGAATCAAGTGAAACATGGTTCAATCAGCTTATATGAAATTATCTTTTGGAAATTAATTCCAATTTTTTTTTTTTTTGCGTATTAATCATTTTTCTAATTATAGATAAAACAATTTGTTGTTTAATTAAGAATCTTGTATCCAAATTGGACATTTAGAAACTTAACTACACACACAATATATTTAAATATTTAAACAAAAATTCTGTTCAATTTTTTTTTTTAACAAATTGAATTTATATATATTTTTTACTATTGCTATGTGCATGTGTAATTAAGCTGTATATTCAAAATATATGTTAATTAGCTAGTTGAGAATAGAGCTTGAGCCTATTTAGTAATGGTCCCATTAATTAATTACTCCTGAGGTACAATGATTGGCCTATTTAATATAGTTTAATTATACTTTAATTTAATTAATCATACTTTAAGCGGCAATTTTGATGTAGACTCTTACCTAGAGTTGTAAACGAATCGAAGCGAATACTGCAGTATTCCATTCGATTCGTGAAAATATTCGAATATTCGTATTCGTATTTGTTTAATTTTCGAATAATAAATTTGATTCGGTATTCGATTCGATTCGAGTATTCGATTCAAATTTTTTAATACAAATTCTAAACATTATTTTTCAAGTATTCGATTTGAAATTATATTGATTCGTATTCAATACTATTCGATTCGAAAATTTATGGAGAAATTTATTAAAATAATAATTTAAATAATATTATAGGACATGAGAGAGATATACATTAAAAAATATATTTATGTATATATATTATAAACATAATCGAATATTTACGAATATTGAATTGAATATCATAATTTTGTATTCGTTTATTAATCGAATCAAAATAAATATTTGTATACGAATTCGAATCATAAAATTTTGAATACGAATATCAAAATTCGAATACGAATACCGAATTGAGAAAAATTATTCGATTCGTTTACAACCCTCTCTTACCACGTAAAAGGCCTGAAATATGGTTCAATCATTTTGGAAACGGAATTTTATATATATATATATATATATATTTATATATATATATATTTCTTCAGAATTAATGAATTATGCCGGAAAAAACATACTTCCTCCGTACCGTGATTATAATTTGCACACTTTTTTTATTGGAATGTCACAAATTTATTTGCACACTTTTAATATGTAAATACTCCATAAAATTAATAACCTCACAACATCATTTTATTTTCAAAATTGTAACTCATTTTTTCCATACATTTCACTTTATACCTCATCAAATCATCTAAAATGCTCCTCGTTTATCTTACATCATCAACCACTACACCTCTCTTTTTAAAGATACGTATCGGTCAAACTATGTGTTGGGAAATTAATTCCCCCAAGGGCAGACGAAAATAAACAAGAAATAAAATGAAAAAATAACACAATCACTAACACAAGAATTTAACGTGGAAACTCCAAAATCGGAGAAAAACCACGACCCACCAAAGAGATCACTATATGATAAATTTTTACAATCACACAAAATTCCTCTCTTTTGACACTCAACCCTCCTACACTCTTTCAAGTCTACAATGACTCTCACATTTCTCACGAGACTCTATTACAAGAGAATATAAGAAAGGACTTTAAACTAGAATCAAATACAAGACTAAAGTGTATTGATTGGTGCACTTGTAACAAAGATTTAAGAACTAGCTCCTTATATAGAGTTAGGAAGTCCTCCCTTCTTTGCTTACATCTCCAGGCCCATTAAGATCAAACTTGTCCTACACTCCAAATCCATTAGAGCCAAACTTGCTCCACACTCCAGGCCCGTTAGGATCAAACTTGCCCTACACTCCAAGCCCGTTAGGATCAATTCAGACTCCTTTAAAAAATTCTTTTTATTTTAGCACAAGTCCAAAAAACTCCACCTTGATAAAATAAAAGAAAACTCCATTGTCTCCACCGATAAACATGATTCTTAAACCAAAGAACCAACATTCTCAACATAGAGAATACCTACTCCACCATATGAGTAGAACACTTAGAATCACCCATTCTAAGAATTTCCTTCGGCACATGTCGAAAAACACCTGCTGAAATTTATGGTGCAACTTCTAACTTTTGGCATTCCTAGAAGTCCTTCAGCCATCGACATCTTTCACCACACACCTTGCATCCTTGCCAAACCAATGCACATGTGGTCCAACTAACGTCATCACATCCTTTTTCATGACAGTTGGACATGCCATAAGGATGTTCATTTCCTCAATCAGAGGAAATCATCTTCTATCACAACGTTAGCAACTTGTTCGGAGTCATTTGTCGCCACCGCTCCACCTTGATTAACTTCACCTTGTGTACACCAGATTGTATCAGCACATTCTTAACTTGCACTTACCACAAGTTAAAACTGATTCTTCCATCAAATTTTTCCATGTCATACTTCATTGCACTCAAAGTCTTTGACATACCGTTTCTCCGCCCTTAAACAACCGTCTAAAATGAGACCCCCGAACCTATCTAAAAAATCTTTTATGATGTGGAAGATCAGACTACGCTGCAACCACAGAGCATATTAAGAATAAATAGAGACTAAACCCGGGCTCTGATACCACTTGTTGGGAAATTAATTCCCCCAAGGGCAGACGAAAATAAACAAGAAATAAAATGAAGAAATAACACAATCACCAACACAAGAATTTTACGTGGAAACTCCAAAATCGGAGAAAAACCACGACCCACCAAAGAGATCACTATATGATAAATTTTTTCAATCACACAGAATTCCTCTCTTTTGACCTCAACCCTTCTACACTCTTTTAAGTCTACAATGATTCTCACATTTTTCACGAGACTCTGTTACAAGAGAATATAAGAAAGGACTTTAAACTAGAATCAAATACAAAACTAAAGTGTATTGATTGGTGCACTTGTAACAAAGACCTAAGGACTCCTTATATAGAGTTAGAAAGTCCTCCCTTCTTTGCTCACATCTCCAGGCCAATTAGGATCAAAATTGTCCTACACTCCAAGTCCATTAGAGCCAAACTTGCTCCACACTCTAGGTCCGTTAGGATCAAACTTGCCCTACACTTCAAGCCCGTTAAGATAAATTTAGACTCCTTTAAAAAACTCCTTTTATTTTAGCATGTTTAGGGATTTAATTATGTGGAAGTTGAAGAGACTCAAGTCTGCTTTGCGGGTTTGGAACAAGACGGTCTTTAGCAATGTGTTCACTCAGATTGAGACAGCCACTCGACATCTTGTAGGTATTCAACATCGTATCGAGTTGGAAGGGGACTCAGAGGCCAACTTTGCGGAGGAGATTCAGGCTCAGGTCGATCTGAACAGACTGCTCTCTGCCAGACAAGAATTCTACACTCAGAGGAATAGATTACAGTGGCTGACTGATGGGGATAGGACCACTCGCTTCTTCCATATCTCCCAACGTATTAAGAACTCCATGGGTAGTATTGCTTCGATGGTTGTTGATGGGGATCTCACCACGGACTTGGATTTCATTAGTGCCCACGTGGTTGCCTATTACTCTCAATTGTTCGCTGATGATCCGTCTGCGTCATTTGATGCATCCATTCTGGATAGTTTTGTGAACACTGTGGTGACCGCTGACCAGAACGAATTACTGTTGAGTGTTCCCTCGACTGAAGAGATTCGGCGTGCAGTCTTTGGAATGGATGCTTCGAGCGCTCCGGGACCAGATGGTTTTGGGGGATCCTTCTTTCAAAGTTGCTGGGACATTGTGGATCATGATGTGATAGCTGCTGTCAAACATTATTTCACTAGCAGGCTTCTGCCACCTGGGCTGAACGCGTGCTTCATGACATTGATTCCTAAGGTAGAGGGAGCCACTAGGGTAGAGGAGTTCAGACCGATTGTGATGGGTAATTTCATCTTCAAAGTCATGACCAGAGTTTTGTCATCGAGACTGGGTACTTTCATTAGCAGTTGCCTTTCTACTTATCAGTTTGGGTTTGTTCCGGGTAAGCGAATCCACACGTGTATTGCACTAGCCTCAGATGCCATTAATACCTTGGGCTATCCGAGGATCCGTGGGTATATGGCGTTGAAGATGGACATGGTTAAGGCATTCGACACGATCTCCTGGCAGTTTTTGGAGGCAGTTTTGGCTAGGATGGGGTTCAGAGCAAACTTCATTTCCATGGTTCGAGGAGTTTTGGACTCAGCTAGGATCTCGGTTCTCATTAATGGGAAGCCGAAAGGTTACTTTTCTTGTACGAGGGGTGTCCGTCAGGGTGATCCTTTGTGTCCATTATTGTTTTGTATCGCGGAGGAGGCTCTTGGAAGATGGATTGATTGGGAGACAGACAGAGGTAGACTCCAACCCATTCGTAATGTCCCCCGCTACCTCTTCTACGCGGATGACATCATGATATTCTTACGGGCCACAGAGGCTAACGTAAGGAACCTGCACTCCCTCTTGCAAGGGTATGGGAGACTGTCGGGACAGATCTACAGTCCTCCGAAGTCCAGGGTGTTCTTTGGGAGAGCTGTACCTCGGAGGCTGCGTCTTAGGACATTCAGAATTCCTGGCATTGCTGAGGGTTCACTCCCCTTCACATACCTAGGGGTTCCAATCTTCTGCGGCAGTCCAAGAAAAGCGCATTTACAGCCCGTTGCAGATTCTGTTATAGCTAACTTTAGTAGGTGGAAGGGCAGCACTTTGTCCCTTGCCGGCCGTCGTTGCTTGATTAACTCAGTCATTACGGCCACTTTGGTACATTCGATGATGGTCTACAAATGGCCTAGTTCTTTGCTACGACAGGTGGAGTCAGCTATGAGGAACTTCATTTGGAAGGGAGATGTGAACCTCAAGAATGGAGCTTGTTCAATTTCTTGGCAGCTGGTTCTGTGCCCCTTTGGGGGAAGGAGGTCTTGGGGTTCGTTCTATCCGACTGGCGAATGCCTCATTTCTTTGTAAGCTGAGCTGGGATATTCTTCAAAACAAATCGCCAGATACGGAGCTCCTGCATCGAAGGCATTTTAATTCAGAGCACGGGCTGCGACCTAATGGTAGAGTCTCTTCTATTGGACCGAGCCTTCGTCCACATGTTAAAAGACTTAGAGATGGCTCGAGGTGGCTGATTGGCAGAGAATCTCGTGTCAGCTTTTGGCATGACAATTGGCTCGGTTATACTATCTTTGAGAGGATGGGTCTGCCTGATTGGTTCGCTTCTACCCTCACTTCCACGGTTGGAGATATCTTTTATGATGATTGCTGGCACTTCCCGAGGTGCTTTATCATGAGATTTACGGAGATTGTCAGGGACATCTTGCAGATCACGGTGCTTAGGGGACCTGACAAACGTATTTGGGAGGGCTCACTTTCATGGGAACTCTCCTCCAGCATGGCATATGATTTGCTCAGATCACCCCTACCCAGGCTTGGTTGGGCATCATGGATTTGGGGCACCTTCATGCCCATGTGTCGCTCCACTGCGATTTAGAGAGCGGTTTGGGGCAAGCTGCCCACAGCGGATTGGCTCTTGTCTTTTAGGATTCAGGGTCCGTCGATTTGTGTGCTGTGCCGCGGGGATTCTGAATCGCTGGACCATCTACTTGACCATTGTCCGTTCACATTGGAGATTCTGCGCAACTTGACTCACATGTTTGGGGTCACGATTCACACAGGGGTTAGCTTCCTTGACATCTTCCTTCAGGCCAATAGAGTTCGGTTGGGTCCGCAGTCTCTGGAGTTGTGGTGGGTGGGCTTCATCAGTGCTATTTGGGCCGTTTGGACTATGCGGAACATGGTGATATTCGATGGGGTTTCGCCCTCTACTAGGAGATGTATGGCTCAAATCATTTCAGGCATCAGGGAGGCCAACAACATAGCCAGGGGATATTCGGACGGCACGGTTCAGGATCTACTGATTGCTAGGGCTCTTGGTGTTTCGAGCAGACATAGGCCAACGAGACACGGTTCATCTGTGATTTGGCTCCCGCCTGATCCGGGTTGGTACAAGGTTAACACAGACGGTAGTGCCTCTTCTTCCCCGGGCAGTCAACATGCGGGGGCGGTCTTCAGGACTTTCAGGGGATTTTTCGTGGCTGCGGTCGCCACTAAGGTGGGTTGGGGCCTCCCTCTTGAGGCTGAGTTGGCAGCGGTACTTTTGGCCATCAAGTATGCACATGATAAGGGATGGCACTTCCTTTGGATTGAGTCGGACTCTACACTCACGATTGACACTTTTATGAGCACCAATCCCTCTATTTCTTGGCGTCTGCAAGGCCTTTGGAGCCAGATCCACCCTCTTACACAGGACATGCACATCAGATACTCACACGTCTTCAAAGAGGCCAACCAGGCGGTGGATGCTGTGGCCAAGACGGGCCTTGATTGTGTCTGGAGAGGCAACCCCCCAGACTTTTTACTCTCATTTCTGCATAATGATTTATATACTGCTTTCTATAGACATTGACTTTTAGAGGAGTGTACCTTTTTCCTTGACTTGAGTTTTATCCCTAAGGAGGGTTTTCCCAAGCAAGGTTTTAATGGCACTCCGGCCTCTGGCTCGACCTGTGAGCTTATGGTCCTAAGTTTTTCTTCTTTTATATGATCTACCTTTTATTGTCTTTTATTTTAGCACAAGTCCAACACTATGTAAGTTATGACGGGAGAGAGTAGTTCAATATTAATAGCATACATGGGATATATTAAAACATTAGTGAAAAGCCTGAAATCTTCAAATTTAAAACATTAGAAAAGCATTGTGAATGAGAGAAATGTTGAAACAGTTTATATACACAATTTGACTTTTAACAATTTTTTTCATAATTTTCTTTTCAAATATGATGGCATGAGGCATATGAGTACTGAGGAATTAAATTTGAATTTATTCATAATTTTTTACTTTTTTTTAATGTTCGCGCAATCTTTTACTTTTTTTTTAATGGAAGGCATATGACTTGTTCCTCTCAAGCCGATTCTCATCTTCATCTGGCCCATTTATCTCAATTTCCATGGATTTGGGCCTATACTTGGCTCAATCCAACATCTGAAATATCCATCACTAATATATCAACAACTGTCATCATAATAATTGATATAGGTAAATGAATAATTGTGTAATAATATCCAAATTTCATTGGATAAAATTTATCCGAACGCTAAGTGTCATTTTTTTTACAGGACGACACATTTTATCCACATCATATGAGTATATAGCCTGGCCCCAAAAAAAAAACATGTGTTTTCCACGAGTTATACCTATCGGGACCACTATACACATACACATAAATTGGATCCAATAGCTTTTTGGACATTATGCTGGTCCCGCGTTCCTTGGACATTAAATTGCTTTATCTTCAAACTCCGCCTTCCACCACACAAATATTTCAAGATTAAACATCAATAAAATCAATAATGAATTATTTTGATGAAGTATAACTATATATACATATCTTCAAAAACTCTGCCTTCCACCACACAAATATTTGAAGATTAAACAGCAATATAATAATTAATAAATTAAAACAAAAAAAGACAATAGTGAAGAAGGCCACCCCTACACTAGCTCCATTCATAAAATATCAAGTATATTTTTAAAATATAGTATTAATTTATTCCGTATATAAGTTGTTTACTGTTAAGATCTGTTAGAATATTTCAATAAGTATTTTTATAGGACTTGGCATCTATACAACTTACTTGATTTTGATTATTAATTTGTGTTATTAATTGTAAAAGTTTTTGAAAAACACATACACATGTATTCTCCTCTCCCACCTACACGTGTCACACTCCTTTTGGGACCAACAGGGTCGATCGGGTAAATTTGGCTTGAAATTGCGAAAAAAAAAGTTATATGCCTAATTTTGTCAGCCCGTAAAGTTGCGGTCCTCTTTTAGCAAACCCTCCTAAGTTGTGGTCCTTAAAAAATATTTTTTCTGATAGGGATAGTAACGGGGCAGGTCTGGGACGGGTATACCCTGTCCCAAGACCCGCCCCGTTAGAAAATTCTCATAAGCGGACCCGTCCCGTCTCGTTTGAAGACCCGTCGGGTTTTACCCTCCCCGTCCCGCATAATTTTTTAATTATTTTTAAATTAAATATAACGTATACATTTTTTTTATTTTTATATTACATAGTTCAAATTAAATATATAATTGTTGAGTTGCACTCTTGTGTACTAGTTACATGCATGTAACTAGATTCATTTAAAATATAGATCTTATTTGAAGTCTTGTGTACTAGTTACATGCATGTAACTGGATTCATTTAAAATATAGATGTTATTTGAAGTTGATTAATATATATATTGCAAAAACACAATATGTCTAATGTATGTAGCCCATTGGTTAGTTATGCTTGGTTTTAGTCAAATGGTGGGGATCAATTCCCCCATATTTGCAATCACACCTCTTTTTATTTCTTTTTTATATATTTTTGTGATTTTTTATTTCTTTCTATGGAATTTTGTTATCCAAATTATACATATCTTTAAATGGTTTTTATTTTTTTATATCCAAATACTAATAATTATTTTTTTATTTTATACACAAATAATATTTTTAATTTTTTAAGACTAATAAACACACTTCCTTTTATCTCTTTCGTTTGGTTCTTTACAATGCAATTTATATAATTTTTAAATGAAATATTTTATTTATTTTATGCCCAAATAATAATTTTTTTTTTCATGTCCAAATAATATTTTTTAATTTTTTTAAAGTCTAATAAATTTTAATCTTACAATAAACATTTGAGTTCATTTTATCTCTTTCTTTTGGTTCTTTGCAATCCAATTAATATATTTTTTTAATTAAATATTTTATTTATTTTATGCCCAGATAATAATATTTTATTTTATTTTATGTCCAAATAATATTTTTTAATTTTTTGCTCACTCCTTGATCAACAAGTGCTTGATTTGACAAAACAAAGTTAGTAATATTAGATAAATTATCATAAAATATTCACTACAAGAAAACAGTGAAATTCCAGCGGAAAAATTCCAACGAAAAAATAAACCGTTGAAATTTTCAAAATTCCAACAGTTTTTCCAACAACATAACTCACTGTTGGAAAAATCCAACGGAGATTCCAACACCTTGTGGTAGCTGTTGGAATTTACCGTTGGAAAATGCATTGGAATTATTTTAAAAATAAATCCAACAAACATTCCAATGGCACCCGACAGTTGGAATGATTATCATAAATTAAATTATATGTTTATATGTAATTCCAATAAAATTTCCAACGACATGAATATTGTTGGAATTTGTTTTAATTATTCCAATGGAAATTCCATTGGCTGTTAGATCGTTGGAATGATTTTCCTAAATAAAATTATATTTTATATCTAATTTCAACGGAATTTTCAATGAAAAAATTCAAACGAAAAAATAAATCGTTGTAAATTTTAAATTCCTACAATTTTTCCAACGACGGAAGCTTCCGTTGAAAAAGTCCAACAGAGATTCCAACACCCAGTGAAAATCGTTGGAATTAACTGTTGAAAAGGGCATTGAATTTTTTTTTAAATCCAACAAACTTTCATTTCGGTTGATTTTATTAAAATTATTTCATGAAAATACCATTGTGACTACTAGAATGTTGGAATAATTTACCTAAATAAAATTATATTTTTATATATAATTCTAACCGATTTTTCAATACTATGATGTTATTGTTGGATTTTTTTTTCTTTAATTGTTTCAACTAAAATTCTATTGACACTCACCCGTTGTAATTCTTTGTTAAAATGGTTGGTTTTTTTTTTTCTTTGCCAGGAAGCTTCTACTTCTTGAAGCTTTCTTTCCCCTAAGAATTCCGAAAGAGAATTCTTTAGGTCAGATAGAGCTGACTTTCTGGGTATGGGATACGGGAGCACAAAGCATTTATAACATGTGATAACATTATATCATTAAAATTAGGCGGAGTGTTACTCTCTTTCGAAAGTTCGTCAATTATACCCGTAATTTTCTTTTCTCGACCAATAATCAAGTCTTCAGTCAACTGGTGGAATACATCGCATCAACCTAGGAGCATTAGCCGATCTGGTACGTTTGGGTATTCTTCGGCAACGGGTACTCTTTGTCGATTCTATTTCATTGGTTAGGTGAGTCTCATGTGGTACTGTAATACCCAAGAATTTTATAATAATAAAAATAGAAATTTATTCAATAAATAATTAATTTATATAAGAAGAAAATTACATAATAATATATAGATATATGCGTGTGTATTTAATTAATAGTATTGAATATATTTTATATAAAAACATATATATATATATATATATATATATTTAACAACCTTTCATATTTGTTCATTTATTGTCACTCAATTCATCATCATGCATGCGTTTTTCATTATGGGCAGTAAAAGAATTTTATGTAATAATTGTAACGCAAAATTTACTTCTCTCTTGCCCCATAGTTATATATATATATTTGAGAAATTGAGTTTAGCTAAAAACAAAACTATATTCTTTGTTATTTTATGTATCGCATGGCAAGGCGACAATATAACTATGATAAATAATTCATGCGAGGCTATCACGTATACATTCATCTATCGAGGCAACGGTAATCGCAAGAAGGACTAAAGCCAGAATTCGTCCATTGTATATTTTCACTCGATTTTAAGGTGGGGATTTTCTATCTTAATTGTTTGTCATTATTAAATGTGATTTGTAATTTTATTGTTACTAATGTGAATTATGTATTGAGAAATATCGAGAAGTTGAGACAAACAGGTCATTTGACCTTTATAAACGAGGATAGGTCATTTGACCTTTATAAACGAGGATAGGTCATTTGACCTTTATAAACGAGGATAGGTCTTTTGACCTTTATAAATGAGGATAGGTCATTTGACCTTTATAAACGAGGATAGGTCATTTGACCTTTATAAACGAGGATAGGTCTTCTGACCTTTATAAACGAGGATAGGTCTTCTGACCTTTATAAACGAGGATAGGTCTTCTGACCTTTATAAACGAGGATAGGTCTTTTGACCTTTATAAACGAGGATAGGTCTTCTGACCTTTAAACGAGGTGATGATATTGAACTATTACATATTGAGTTATACATATTTAATGTGATTTATCGAATTGATTACTTGTTATATTTAGTTTTGACAAGCATGTCTCCACTGAGCTGTGGTTTGCTCACCCCTTCATTTAATATTTCAGATCGAGGAGCTGGTGGCGAGGAGGAGCGGTGGATGACAATCGATTGAGACGTTGTGGCTTCCTAGATATCTTTATAAAATTATTTTAAGTTGTTATTTATTCGAAGCTTCCGCTAAGTAAATTTTTAATTATTTTTATTGTAAAAGAAACTTGTAAGCTTCATTTATTAAGTGTAAATTTTGGTTCATGCCCTTAAAATTTTAAATTGTTAATTATATTTGTAAAATATTTTTACGAAAATTGGGTTGTGACAGAGTGGTATCAGAGCGGGTCTACGTTCTTGTAGACTTGCCAATTAAATTATATCTTTTGAGTCGAGTAAGTTAAAAATATATTTATGAATAAGAATATTTTTTTATAAAAAAAATGTTATGTCGTCCATCGCCGCCTCACCGCTCCAGCTCAAGCTCCTTAAGGTACATATTATTATAATTCCATATTTCAATTTGCTATGCGAAATTTACATGCTATTATATTACAATACTAATGCTAATATTTTTAATATGATGTGTTTCTATATTATGTCACGATTATAATATATGCTGAATTTCGAGGACGAAATTTTATTAAGTGGGGTAGAATGTAATACCCAATAATTTTATAATAATAAAAATAGAAATTTATTCAATAAATAATTAATTTATATAAGAAGAAAATTACATAATAATATATAGATATATGCGTGTGTATTTAATTAATAGTATTGAATATATTTTATATAAAAACATATATATATATATATATATATATTTAACAACCTTTCATATTTGTTCATTTATTGTCACTCAATTCATCATCATGCATGCGTTTTTCATTATGGGCAGTAAAAGAATTTTATGTAATAATTGTAACGCAAAATTTACTTCTCTCTTGCCCCAATGTTATACTCTTGCCCCAATGTTATATATATATATTTGAGAAATTGAGTTTAGCTAAAAACAAAACTATATTCTTTGTTATTCTTTGTTATTTTATGTATCGCACGGCAAGGCGACAATATAACTATGATAAATAATTCATGCGAGGCTATCACGTATACATTCATCTATCGAGGCAACGGTAATCGCAAGAAGGACTAAAGCCAGAATTCGTCCATTGTATATTTTCACTCGATTTTAAGGTGGGGATTTTCTATCTTAATTGTTTGTCATTATTAAATGTGATTTGTAATTTTATTGTTACTAATGTGAATTATGTATTGAGAAATATCGAGAAGTTGAGACAAACAGGTCATTTGACCTTTATAAACGAGGATAGGTCATTTGACCTTTATAAACGAGGATAGGTCATTTGACCTTTATAATCGAGGATAGGTCTTTTGACCTTTATAAACGAGGATAGGTCATTTGACCTTTATAAACGAGGATAGGTCTTCTGACCTTTATAAACGAGGATAGGTCTTCTGACCTTTATAAACGAGGATAGGTCTTCTGACCTTTAAACGAGGTGATGATATTGAACTATTACATATTGAGTTATACATATTTAATGTGATTTATCGAATTGATTACTTGTTATATTTAGTTTTGACAAGCATGTTCCACTGAACTGTGGTTTGCTCACCCCTTCATTTAATATTTCAGATCGAGGAGCTGGTGGCGAGGAGGAGCGGTGGATGACAATCGATTGAGACGTTGTGGCTTCCTAGATATCTTTATAAAATTATTTTAAGTTGTTATTTATTCGAAGCTTCCGCTAAGTAAATTTTTAATTATTTTTATTGTAAAAGAAACTTGTAAGCTTCATTTATTAAGTGTAAATTTTGGTTCATGCCCTTAAAATTTTAAATTGTTAATTATATTTGTAAAATATTTTTACGAAAATTGGGGTGTGACAGGTACTGTTGGGATATGGTTTATATTAATAAAAGAAAATTTGATTTTGATTTGATACCAAAACCCTAAGTAAAACCCCAAGTATGCTGATTTGCCAAGTCTAGATTTTCAGGTTAGAAAAGCTCATATATGTTAGGGAGCTTTAATTTTTAGATAGATTATTCTTTGAATTTATGACAAATGACCTGAAAGCACAAAGCACAAAAGACAAGTATCATTGAAGACAAGGAGCTGAAGTGTTATGAAGAAAGTGACAAGGATTCATGAAGGCAAGTATGCTGGACGACAAAAGTCAAGTATGATGAATTTGGATATTCATATACTTTGGACTTGGCATACTTATGGACAAAGACGAGGAATGACTAGGCACTTTATCCAGTACGAGGCCGTTAGCGGGAAGGACAGAATTATTCCAAATTAGCCAAGGAATGAGAGCCACCTGTCACTGCGCATAACAAACTCTGATATTGGAATGCAAATTGCAGAATGGACGTGAATACATGTACTATTTGCATGCAGGCCTCTGAACAATTTGAAAGTTCAAATTTATGGATAAGTTTTGCTATCTCCACCAACGGATAGTTTACTTCATCTATAAATACGCCATATCTTGAATCATTTCAAGAAGAACGGGACATACATCAAGATACAAGTCATACATATTCTAGCAATCGTTTTAGCATTCAAAAGTATTCAAAACACTCGAGAGATTAAAAGCTTTTAAGCATATTCATTTGTGAGTGTTACCTTTAGTCCCCACTAGGCAAGCTTATTGTTGATTATCCAAAACCTAGTCAGTGATATCCTATCCTTTATATTCGTTCTTAAATTGTAAAGGATATCACACAATTAGTTGGTACTAGAACAAAACCCTACTTTCACCTTGAGAGATAGATTGAGAGTATTGTTGAGTTCGTAGTAGAGATTGAGAGTATTGCAACGAGAGAAGGTTGTAAGAAATCAAGAGAAGATAAGGAGAAGAAGTAGAGTGCACCTTGGCACTGTAAAAACAAGCTAATTCCAAAGTGATTAAGGAATTATCCTATTAAATTAGGAGAGTGGACGTAGGAGCAGTTTAGTCTCCGAACCACTATACATCTTGTGTTCTTACTTACTGCATTTATCTTATTGCTTTAGCTTTTGTGTTGTTATAATTGCTATTTGCTATTTGATAACTTAGTATCTAAGTGCATATTAATTAAGGAGTATAAAAGGGCCTATCATTTATTTATTCCGCATACAAGTTGCATAATGTTAAGAACTCTTAGAATCTACTGTTAGTATTTTCATAGGACTTGACACACTGTGTAACTTACTTGACTCTGATTATTTGTGTTGATTACTTGCAAAAGTTTTTTTGAAAAACACACACACGTGTATTCCCCCCCCCCCCACCCCATACACGTGTCACACTCCTTTTGGGACCAACAAGTGGTATCAGAGCAGGAGTTTAAAGACCACTGCTTTGAGGATCAACTTTGGTTACCTGAACTGATCTACTTGTGCACTTTTTGTTATATTCATTATTTCTGATTATTCACTATGCCTAACACATCTTCTTCTGAGAATTCTGGTGTAGCTGTTCCACCACCTACTACTATGGGAACCAACCCCATCAACAAGATATCTTACCAGAAACTGCCTATGTTCTCTATTGAGAATTATGACTTCTGGAAGATAAGGATGAGAGCTCACTTGGCCTGTCTCCATGATGAAATGCTACGGGTGATCACTAAAGGTCCATTTGTGTTCATGAAACCCAACACAAATGTTACAGAAGCCCAAAGAGCAACTGGAGCACAAGAAATTTCAAAAGATGATGATGAGCTCACTCCTGAAGAAAGAAAGAAGCCGAATCTCAACTATGTTGCAATGAACACCCTATATCAGACCATTCCAGATGCTATAATGGGTAGAGTGTTTCACTGCACAACTGCAAATGAGATTTGGGACACATTAGCTCTAATGTGTGAAGGAACTGATAAGATCAAGGAAAATAAACTTCAAGTTGCTGTTCAAAAGTATGAGCAATTTAGGATGAAATTTGATGAAAACATTGATCAACTGGATGGAAGGTTCACAGACATCATGAATGAGATCAATTCACTTGGAAAAGTATACTCCAAGAGAGAAGTGGCTCTAAAGATACTTAGGAGCTTGACAACCAAATGGAATGTGTATGTTGTCATGATGCAGAATACAAAGGATTTGTCAACAATGCCAATGCAACAAGTGTTCTCAGAACTCAAGGCCTATGAATATGACTTGAATAGAAAGAACAACACTGAGGAACCTGAGAGCAAAGGGATTGCACTGAAGGCCAAATCCAATGAACCTGATTCCAAGAAAACCAGCAAATCAAGCAAGAGTGGAAAAGGAACTTCCAAAGCTGACTTTTCAGATGAGTTGGCCATGATGGCTAGAAGATTTGAAAGATTAAATTCTAGATTTGGTAAATACAAAAGGTTTTACCAAGATAGAAGAAGAAGGTTCAACTCACCTGAGAAGAAGAATGATGAAATGAGATCCAGAAGGGACAACTCCAAAGAAGATCCATCTTCATCAACCAAGAAGAGAGATGCTGAAAAGAAGAAATATGAAGATGAGGATACATGCTACAACTGCAAGAAGACATGACATTTCCAATATGATTGTCCAGAGCTAACCTCCAAGGAAAGGAAGGAAAGACAAGCTAAGAGGGACAAGAAATATGGAAAGAGAAAAGCATTGAAAGCTGAAGAAGTAACCTCTGAAGATGATCAACTTCCATCTTCATCATCTGAGATGTTTACAGACAGCAGTGATGAAGAGTGTCTAATGGCTATTGAAGACAGTGATGAGGTACAATCTATTTCTAGTTCTGTCAATTCTAGTAGCACAATGATGTCAAATGAAGACAACCTGAAGCTTACATTTGGTAAGTTGATGGAAGACTTCATGAGACTACAAGAGATTCATGATCAAACCTTAGAAGAAAACAAAGTCTTGAATGCTAAGATTGAAAGAATTACTCAGGTTGAAGCTGAACATGATCTGAGAACTAATGAGTTGTGCAATGACTTAACTAAGGAGTTGAATACTCTAAAGGACAAGTCATTTGAACAACTTATTATATTGGAAGAAAAAGTTAAGCTTCATGAGAGTAAGGATTCAGACTACCAAGCATTGATGGCAAAGTTTGAACATCTTTTCAAGGAACATGAATGTCTTAAATCTAGTGAAGAGAGTCTGAAATTCAAACTGGCTGCCCTGTATAAGTCATCTAATTCAATAGATGAACTACAAGGGATGCAAAGGCCTATGACTCAAAGATCTGGACTTGGTTACAATCCAGATAAAACATCTTCACCATGCCTCAGTAATACTTCAACAAGTATTACTAAGAGAGTCTTTGTAAAATCTGTGGCTCAGACTGAAATTGTTGAACCAAAGCTGCTACAGATAAAGGACAAAGGTAAACAACCCATTGTACCAACTATCCTGAATCACAAGTCAAAGGTTGCAAGACCTAAGACAAGATTTCAGAGGCCTGAGACAATTCAGATGAGTAAAGGTCAATGGAAGACAACTCAGCTGAAAAACTCTCAGACTCAGGCAAGAAAATCACAAGATATTCAAAGAAGACCAACTCAAATGAGAAGGCCTACAATGAATTATCAAAGGAATTTCCAGCCTAAGTACAATGAGTACAGAAGACTTGAATCCTACATGCCAAGGACATCAAGTAATTTGAATGCCTATCCACAAAGATTCAAGCATGCTGCACATGAGTCAAAAGATAGATTTAGCAGATATATTCACAAGAATATATATAACTCTTCTAAATCATCCAAGATTCACACTAATACTCAATATCAACCTAAGGCATTTAAAAGGAAGATTGTGTATTTAGATGTTTATGAAAAACAAATTAGCCCTTTTCAAGTAATGAAAATAAGGCAAGTTTGGGTTCCAAAAGGTATGTCTAACCCTCTAGGACCCAACTTTCAAAGGGTACCTAAGTTTTGATTTGTAACAGGTTCCTGTGGTGCCATCAACAAAGAAAAGAAGTCCTAAAGAACTTACATGGTACTTGGACAGTGGATGTTCAAGACATATGACTCGAAATAGGGAACTTCTGTCAGATTTTGTTGAACAAGATGGACCACAAGTAACTTTTGGTGACAACTCACAAGGAACAACCAAAGGTTATGGAACTCTCAAAATTGGTACTGTAAGTATTTCAAATGTTTCATATGTCTATGGTCTGAAACACAATCTATTTTCAATAAGCCAATTTTGTGATAAAGGTTTTGATGTTGAGTTTTCTAGTAACTTATGTTATATTAAGAACAAATCAAATCAACAGTTACTACTAACTGGGTCAAGGAAAGGTAATGTTTATCTTGCAGATTGGAACAAATCCCCTGAAGATATCTGCCTAGTTGCAAAAGTTCTAAAGATCTCAGTTGGCTGTGGCACAAAAGGCTAAACCATTTGAACTTTAAGACCTTGAACAAACTTGCAAGATTTTCCTTAGTAGATGACCTACCAAATGAAGTGTTCACAAAAGAACACATCTGTCAAGCAGACCTTGAACAAACTTGCAAGATTTTCCTTAGTAGATGACCTACCAAATGAAGTGTTCACAAAAGAACACATCTGTCAAGCATGTCAAGAAGGAAAGCAAGTCAAAGCATCTTTCAAGACAAAGGCTGCCATCTCAACTGCAAGAGTATTACAATTACTTCACATGGATTTATTTGGACCCATTACCCCTGTGAGCATCAATGGAAAGAAGTATACACTAATAGTAGTGGATGACTTCTCAAGATACACTTGGGTAATATTCATGCTAAAGAAGAAGGAGACTCAACAGAAGCTGCCAGAACTTTTGAAGAAAATTACAAATGAGAAAGGCTTGAGCATTGTAAAGATCAGATCAGACAAAGGAACAGAATTCATCAACTCTAACATAAATGAATACTGTCAAGCAAATGGAATCACTCATGAAACTTCATCAGCTAGAACACCTCAACAAAATGGTGTAGCAGAAAGGAGAGTTAGAACACTCAAGGAAGCTGGAAGAACCATGATAGCAGAAGCAAAGATTCCAAAGAGATTTTGGGCAGAAGCAATCAATACTGCTAGTCACACCCAAAACAGATCCATGCTAACGAAGGAACAAGGAAAAACTCCTTATGAACTCTTCAAAGGGAGAAAACCAAGAATCTCTTACTTTCATATTTTTGGATGTACATGTTTCATTCACAATAATGGGAAGCAACAATTAAAAACATTTGATAGCAAAGCAGATGAAAGAATCTTTCTAGGATATTCTTCATCTAGCAAAGCTTTCAGAGTTTATAATTGTAGAACTCTTATTGTTGAAGAAACACCTCATGTTATCTTTGATGAGTTTTCTTTCAAGCACAGGACATCAAACAAAGAAGACAAATCCCATGATGAAATCAACACAAGAGTGACAAGGCTAAGAGATGGTGAAAGAAAAGAATCTACATTTACTGATGTACACTATCCTGATTTGGACAACCTCAAGATACTCAACATATCTGAAGCCAATCAAGATAGAGACAACTCACCTGAAGCCAACATTCATGAGGAAAACTGCAAAGTTGAGTTGAATGAACCCACTCAACCTGAGGTAAGTTCTCCCAATGACGAAGCTGGTAATGCTGAGGGAGTACAAGGATCAAATGATTTAAGGGGAACTCAACCTGAAAATGCCAATGTCAATGACATGGACAACACCCCTGAATATGAAACTGATCCTGCCTTTAATTTTCCTGAATTTTATGTTGAATTAAATGTTGAACCAAATGAGACTAACTTATCTGAAAATGATCAGTCGAGAAGGACATGGCTAGATGCTCATCCTTCAGACCAGATTATTGGTGATCCTACTAGTGGTGTAATCACTAGGAGACAACATGGAGAGAGTGCTTTATTTTGTTGTGTTCTTTCTGAAACAGAACCCACAACCATTGAAGAAGCAATGACAGACTCCAACTGGATTACAGCAATGCAAGAGGAACTAAATCAGTTCAAAAGGAATGATGTTTGGGAGCTGGTAGATAGACCAACACATCAGGATGTTGTTGGAGCTAAATGGGTTTACAAGAACAAGAAAAATGAAAATGATGTTATAGTTAGAAACAAAGCCAGACTAGTTGCCAAAGGTTATAGTCAACATGAAGGAATAGACTATGATGAGACCTTTGCCCCTGTAGCTAGGTTAGAAGCAATTAGGCTGTTCTTAGCATATGCAGCTCATATGAAGTTCAAAGTATACCAAATGGATGTGAAGAGTGCATTTCTGAATGGTGTACTTAAAGAAGAGGTTTATGTAGAGCAGCCACCTGGTTTTGAAGAAGGAGACAAAGTGTATAGATTAAAGAAAGCACTTTATGGTCTCAAACAAGCACCAAGAGCTTGGTATGAGACACTATCACAATTCCTATTGGACAATGGTTTTGTGAAAGGCACAGTTGATAGGACTTTATTTAGGATAAGTGAAGGAAATGATATTCTGTTAGTACAGATATATGTTGATGATATCATTTTTGGTTCACCTAATGAGGATATGTGCAAGAAATTTTCAACTCTCATGCAAGGGAAGTTTGAAATGTCAATGATGGGATTGATGAACTTTTTCCTAGGTTTACAAGTCAAACAATCTGAGAAAGGAATCTTCATCAATCAAGCTAAGTATACTAGAGAAATGATCAAGAAGTTTGGCTGTGAAAATAGCAAACCAGTTAGGATTCCTATGAATACAAATTGGAAAATGGATCCTGACATTGATGGATTAGATACCAACCCCACTGAATATAGAGCAATAATAGGTTCTTTATTATATCTAACTACAAGCAGACCTGATATTACTTTTGCAGTTGGTGTATGTGCTAGATTTCAGTCCAATCCAAAGAAAAGTCACTTAGAGGCTACCAAAAGAATACTTAGGTATTTAAAAGGTACAGTGAACTTAGGATTGTGGTATCCATCTAAAGACAACATTGAGTTGACTGGTTATTCTGATGCTGACTATGGAGGATGTAGGATAGACAGAAAATCAACCACTGGCACTTGTCAATTCTTAGGAAACAAATTGATTTCATGGTTTTCCAAGAAACAAACTTCTGTAGCTACTTCAACCACAGAGGCTGAATACATGGCTGCTGGAAGCTGTTGTGCTCAAATCTTATGGCTCAAACAACAGTTAAGAGATTATAAAGTTGTCACAAAAGATGTACCTATTTATTGTGATAATAATAGTGCCATAGCTATTACTCAAAATCCAGTGTTACACACAAGGTGTAAACATGTGGATATTAGACATCACTTCATAAGAGATCATGTAGAGAAAAAGGACATCAGAATGGAAAAGATTCATACTGATAAGCAAAAGGCTGATATTCTTACAAAACCCCTAGCTGAAACAAGGTTCAAGGAACTTTCAATGGAACTTGGTTTATTAGATCCTGGAGAGAATGTTGAAAGTATAAGGAATTACTTTACTCATGCCAGAGATACTAGTATCAATCCAAGGGGGAACTAAGAGAGAAGTTTTAGGAAGGATAAGTTGATGAGACAATACAAAGTTCATTAATTTATTGTTCACAATTCTGATATTATTTTCAAGAATTTTCATGCAGGAAACTTGGACAAAGTACATAACACTCAAGTACGAGGAGAACTACGAAGGACAACGCAGAGGATGACAAAGAACATGAGAAACTTCAAAAGAAGTTGTCAAGGGTTATCCAGTCAAGTTGTCACTTGACTGTAGATAAGTTTTCTTGTTTCATAAAAGTTAAATTTTGTTCATTTTTATAGTATGCATTTAATGCTCATAACAGACAAACAAGAAATTTTTTGCTAAAAGACGATCAATTGCACGATTTTCTGAAAAAACAGCTCACTGTGCGAAGGACACGACATTTGCGTCCTTTGGTGTAACAGAATTGATCTAAACCATTAAACCTTATCAATTCAATCTCAGCCCTACACCTAACACTTTTCAAATTGTACAGTTGAGGAGATATAAAAGCATTACTTAGAATTTTTCACAATTTACGTTTTCAAAACTTCTGAAAAAAAGCCCTAAGCTAAATCGCTCAAGAATCTTCAAGCTCATCTACAAGTTTTGCTCAAAGATCTATAACTCTAACAAAAATGTCTTTGGAAATGGGTTAGTATTTCTCATAATCAACTGTTAAAAGACATGCATATTTGTAAAGTTTTCAAGAAACACAACATGCTCTGTTTTTAGCTCTAAATGAATCTATTTGAATTTCTTTAGATGCTATATTTACGGACTAGTCATTTATTGAATGATATGCTGTTAGATACATGTGTAAAAACGTGTTAATATCTTAGATTCATACACATACTATGTCTAGAGAACATGATTACAAGCTTAAAACATTGTTGGATATGGTATTATGATGCTATGAACTTGTTATGTAAATCTATCCACAGGAAATCTTAGACATAAATGCAAGATATTGTTCAAAGATAGCCTAATCTTGTGATTTAGCAGTAATATTATGCTATTAGATCATACTAATACTGTGTATTGACTATATCTTTAGTTGACTTCAACGCTCCTGATTTGGACATCAACTGGAATTATTTGAGTGAAGCAACCATGCTCCACTTTGAGCAGACTGTGTGCTTTGACAATCTGTCAAATAAACATACAAGA